>CM018698.1:30380727-30980569 GCA_009363875.1 Mikania micrantha | reverse complement strand
AAATATGACTCAGAGAAGAAAGCTTAATGGTTGTATTATAGTCAAGCTTTCAAATCAAATTTTGCATCAGTTTGATGAGCACAAGACTGCATACAGTTTGTGGAATGCATTGAAGGCCAGAGTTGAAGGAAATACAAATCTGAAGAAAATGAAAGCTACTGACATCAGAAAGGAGTTTGAAAATTTCAACATCATCGGAAAATGAAAACTCTAGATGCGTTTGATTACCAGATACAGACATTTGTTGACTGAAGTAAGGAAATATGGCATTGAGTATACTGAGGATGAGAAGATAGACTGTTTAGCTGATGCATTGCCAGATAACTGGAATTCTTTGGTGTTGATATTGAGAGAGAATCTACCTGGATTGACTTTGGTAGAATTTATTCAGAAACTGGAGGAACAAGAAATGAAGGACAGACGTAAAGCAAGAAGAGTAAATGTTACTCAAGATCCTTCTTTATATGGTGGTTCAGTTGCTACACCTCCTGTTACATCTGCAAAGATACAGACTGCTTTTGTGTCCAAAACTTCTGAAACTACTCAGAGTTCTTCTGTATCTTCAAGTTCTAGTTCACATTGTCCGATCAATGAGAAAAAGTCTGAATCAACATCACCACCAGTACAGCTGAATACTTCAAATTTGGGAAAGTAACAGTGAAGCAGTAAAAGATCACATGTCTATTTTATCATGTGTAGTGAGTGCATATGATGAGCAAGTAGCTGGAAGAATTGGAAATGCCAATTTGACTTTTGAAGACTATGCTCAGATAGATGAGATGAGATGGAGCTGATAGATACTCAGTGGGCGCTGGCGAGTGTTATTCGCAGAATTAACAGATATGAGAAGAAAACAGGGAAGAAATTTACTTTTGACCGGAACACAAAGTTTGGATTTTAATCCAAAATCAACACAGTGTTATAACTGTGGAGAACATGGTCATTTTGCAAAGAGAATGTAAGAATCCCAAGAAGCAGGGAATTTGAATCCTTTCAAGCCTAAGGAAGAATATCAGAAAAAGAAAGAGAAAACTGAGGAATCAACGTCTAAAGCACTTGTGAGTCAAGCTGATGAAGGTTATGATTGGGTGTCAAGTATGATGATCTTATGGGTGCGTTCATGGCTTCTTTAGAAGAAGAATCTAGCAAAGGAAAAGAGAATTGATGAGATGACTGAGGTACAAAGTGATTTGTATGAGATGATAGATAGACTTAAAGAATGAATTCTCAGTTAACTTCTGATCTGAGGGAATGCACAGAGGCAAACAAAAAGTTGATTTCTAAAGAAAGGCATTTGATAAGAAGATAATAGATCTTAGCAAAGAAAATGAAGACTTGAAAATCAAGGTTTTGCAAACAATTATGCAGTTTCTGTACATTTAGACTCAGTTCAGAAGTTAAAAGTGGAATTGGCAGAAGCAAAAGCTGAAGCTGAATTAAACAAAGCCAAGCTTGAAAACTATCAGAATTCCGCATATGTCATTGATTATTTTGCGGCTTTTGCAAAATTCACGTGATAGTTCTGGGATTGGTTTTCATGATGTTCCACCTCCTTCTAGTTTTGTACCAAGGCCACAACTTGAGCCTGATTTAGAAGTTGATCCTATTTCATTAAAGAAGAGTGGATCTGATCATGAGAGTGATTGTGTGACAATGATGCTCCTATCATTGAGGACATCACTGATTTAGAATATTCAGATGATATTCTAAGAATGATTGGTCATCAAAAGGACAAGTCTGTGGATAAGAAGAATCAAGTTTTTCAGAAATCAAAATCTGAAATAAAGAATGTTGGGAATTCTGTGACTAAAAACAAGTCTGTTTCAAAATCACACCTAAAAGTCAAGACTACTTCTACTGTTAAGCCAATTGTGTTTGTTGAGTCATTAACAACACAAAAAGGAGAGTCAAGCAAAGTTTTTAAAAAACCAGAGAAGTTGTTAAAAAGATTAACAAAAAGTTTGTCAAAGTTGTTGACAATATTAATCAAAGTGGGGTTGGAAACAAGGGAAATTCAAAGAATTTTTCAAAAGAATGTTAAAACCAAAGTCACTGCTTGAAGAAAAAGATTCAATCTCCATCTGTAGCATCTAAATCTTTTGATTCATCTAAGGGGTGTGATGAAAAGCCAAAGAAGGTGTCATCAAGGAATGCTACAGATGTGGGAAACAGGGACATGTCATTGCTGAATGTGATATGGATAATTGTAACAGATTTCATACTTTTACTCTCACGAGAAACACGACAGTGTTTCACTTGTGGGGAAAGGGCATATTTCTGTTATTGTCCAAATCACAAGGTTAAGAAGAAAATTTCTTCTAATGACATTCGGGTAATTCATTCTGATAGAACTCCTAGGAGGGTAAAGCCTAGTGAGATGAGATGAAAATTCTCAGGAAATTGATCCTGAGTGTATATGGGTTAAGGATGAAAAATTTCATAAAAAAAGGAGTTTTTGATAATCAACAAAAATGTAAAAAGGTTTTGAACAGATCATCATCATCTGATGATGAATTTTATGATAACTTTCATCATAAAGATTTTTCAAAACAAAATTCAAATTCAAATTCTTATTGGAAATCCAGATACAAGTCAGGAGATAGATTTGATTTGAGAGATGATGAATACTTGGAAGATGGTTCTTCAAGTAATTCATCAAGATCGAACGGCAGGTGGCGGTTCGGGGAGACTCAACGCCGAAAAGGCGGGAGTCATCCCTTTTGGTACTAATCAAATTTTGTTTTAATTTATTATGCAGGATGCATTCACGGGCCATATCAACAGTCGATGGATTGTTGATAGTGGATGCTCCAGGCATATGACAGGAGAGTTTTACTGTTGAGAGATTTCAAGGAGATGAAAGGATGTTACGTTAACTTTGCAGGAGATAAGGGTGGTCAGATTACTGGATGTGGTAGTTTGACTAACGGTAAAGTTTCGTTTGATAATGTCAATTTCTGCAAGGAGTTAACTAACAATCTTTTAAGTGTATCACAGATATGTGATAAAGGTTATCAGGTGTTGTTTGATGACAAGAAATGTTATGTGCTCAAACAAGGTATTCAAATTCCTGATGACTGGATTCTGATGACTGCCGACAGGTATAAGGACTTATATGTGTTGGACATGGCTAAAGCGGAGACGGTAAATCAAGTTGAAACATGTCTAGTGTCAAAGGCCACAGAACAGGATACTTGGTCTTGGCATAGACGAATGGGTCACATACACATCAGAAAAATGAATTATCTTGTACATAATCAATTGGTTGATGGTGTACATGTTAAACATTTTAGATTACCTGATGTGTGTTTTCTTGTAAAAAAGGAAAACAGAAAAGGAGGTCGCATAAGTCTAAAAATGTTTTTTCTATTGATAAACCATTAGAACTCCTTCACATGGATCTGTTTGGACCGATTAATGTGAAGAGTATTGGTGGTGAATCTTATTGCTTTGTTGTGACCGATGATTTTTCTCGATTTTCATGGGTTTATTTTTAAAGACTAAATCAGAAACTTATGAAAATTTTGTGTTGCTTGTGAACAGATTGGAGACTTTGTACAAGTTAAGGGTTAGGCGGGTTCGATCAGATAATGGGACAAAATTCAAGAATCAGAACATGGAAGCTTTTTGTGATTCTAAAGGGATTCAGCAGCAGTTTAGCGCACCGTATGAACCACAAATGAACGGTGTAGCTGAAAGAAAAAATCGTACATTGATAGAGTCTGCTAGAACGATGCTTGCTGATTCGAAGTTGCCCATTACATTCTGGAGTGAAGCCGTAGCGACCGCCTGTTTTACTCTTAATAGAGTGCTGATCGTCAAAAGACATAAAAAGACTTGTGATGAACTTCTTCAGAATCGGAAACCAAATTTGGAACACCTGGAACCCTTTGGGGCTCCTTGTCCAATGCTCAAGAAAGATGCTAAATTCAACTCTAAGGTTGAAGAAGGTTTTTTTCTGGGTTATAGCCTACCAAACAAACGTGTGTTTAACAAACGCACAGGTGTTGTGGAACTCTGGTATAATGTGGATGTTCAACGACATACACCTATACCGGAAGGCAAAGGTCCAAATTGGTTATTCGATTATGATAAACTTTTCGAGTCTTTTAACTTGTCTCCTACTGTTACTGATGATGAAATTTCTTTGCAGATGTTATATGACTTACAAAATTCTGAAGATCAAGAAGTTTCTCATCAAGTTGAAGATAATTCTCCAATTGAGGAAGGCATTACTGAAGCAGTTAATGATGAATGGTCATCGGAGGATGATCAGGAAATTTTTGAAGATGCAATTTTTCAGGATCAAGATGAAGAGCAAGATATCACAAATCTTGATCATGGAGTTGGTGTACCGCAAGTGCCAGTGTCTAGAGTCCATGTGAATCACCCTGTGAAGCAGATTATTGGAGATCCGTCTGTTGGAGTACAGACGAGAAGGCAAGTTACAAACGAGGAGAGTTTGTACGTTGAGTTGGAGCGAAATCATGGGACTCAAGAGTTATGGATGCATTCTGCATTCGTTTCTCAGATTGAGCCTAAATCTGTAACTGAAGCCCTGCGTGAGTCTGCCTGGGTGGAGGCCATGCAAGAGGAGCTTAATCAGTTTCAGAAACTTGGAGTATGGCATTTGGTAGATTTACCAAAAGGTGAAAAGAAGATTGGCACCAGGTGGGTGTTAAAGTGCAAGCGAGATGATAGAGGTGTAATTGTTCGAAACAAGGCTCGTTTGGTTGTCCAAGGGTTCAGACAAATCGAAGGAATTGATTATGACGAGGTTTTTGCACCTGTGGCGCGGCTTGAAGCGATTAGATTATTTCTATCTTTTGCTGCCCACAAGAAGTTCAAAGTATACCAGTTGGATGTCAAGTCTGCATTCCTTTATGGATCATTGAAGGAGACAGTGTATGTTTGTCAGCCACCGGGCTTTGAGGATCCTATCCACCGGGATCAGGTATATATCCTCGACAAAGCACTGTACGGTCTTCATCAAGCTCCTCGAGCTTGGTATGAGACCCTCTCGACTCATCTTATTGAACACGGGTTCAATAGGGGTCAGATAGACAAAACTCTGTTTTATCGGGAAAAGGGCAAGGACATTCTCCTTGTTCAAATCTATGTGGATGACATCATCTTTGGATTTACCGATGAACAGATGTGTTTAGAATTTAAGCAGGTTATGATTGAGAAGTTTGAGATGAATGCTATGTCTGACATTAAGTTCTTTTTGGGTTTACAAGTTGATCAGTCTGATGATGGTATTTTTATCCATCAGACCAAATACATTCAAGATGTGCTAAAACGTTTTAGCATGCTTGATTGTAAACCCATTTCCACGCCCATCCAGCCCAATCACGGGATTGAGCCGGATATTAAGGGGGAGATAATTGATGCTACATTATATCGTGGAATGATTGGGAGCTTAATGTATTTGACTGCATCTCGACCAGATATTGTATTTGCTACAAGTATCTGTGCTCGCTATCAATCAAAACCAAAGGTTTCTCATCTGATTGCAGTCAAGAGGATTTTACGTTATCTGAAGGGTACTCCAGACACCGGTCTGTGGTATCCTAAGGATGATAACTATTCATTTCATGCTTACAGTGATTCAGATTATGGAGGATGCAAGACTGACTCCAAATCCACTACTGGAGGTGCTCAATTTTTGGGGGAGAGGTTAGTCTCATGGCAGTGCAAGAAACAAACTTCTGTTGCTACATCTACATGTGAAGCTGAATATGTAGCAGCTGCCAGTTGTTGTTCCCAAGTTTTGTGGATACAACAACAGATGCGAGACTATGGACTTAATTTCCTAACTACCCCGATTCATGTCGACAATGAGGCTGCAATTGCGATTACCAAAAATCCAGTGTATCATTCACGTTCAAAACATATTGATATTCGGTTTCATTTCATACGAGATTGTTATGAAAAGAAACTGATTGATGTTGTAAAGATACACACAAACGAGCAAAGGGCAGACCTTCTCACCAAAGCCTTTGATAAACAACGTTTTGAGTACTTACTCAAATTAAATGGAATCAGGGTTATGGGTGAGGTAATCAAGACTCAATTTCCTTCATAATCAAATTTATTGAAATAACATCAGATTTTTATTCATTTTTTGTGTTTTAGTTTTTAGGGGGAGAATAGTTTTAGAAAATACAAAAACATTAAAATTCAAAAACACAAAAACAAGAAAAAATTAAAAATCTGAGAAATTGATTTGTTTATGTGAGAAATGATAGTACATTATTTACATTTGGAAATATATCTGTTTGTATTATTAAAATTTATAAAATAATTACAAGTACTATAAATGATGTGTTGATAGGTTTATAACTTAGTAAAGATAAGTTTGAATAAATTTTTGATAATGTTTTATAAGAAACAAATGCTTAGAATGCAGTACTTAGTTTTGTCCTAAAAGAGTGGTAATTTTCTAACAAAATGTTTCTTGAACATAAAGTCAAATTTCTAGCTGATCATGTCTTTAATTTTTTATAAAGAAATTCTGATTTGGTTTTTCTTTTATTTTAGTTTAAGGCTGATACATTCTTTGTGTATACTTACGTATCGACCTGATTGTGTTAGCTTTAGACAATTCAAATTTGTTTTTCTTGGTTTTGTTTAAGATTTGGACAATCTATGTGTATATGTGAATATCGAACTGATTGTTAAATCTTAAACTTAAATTATTGTTTAGTTCATTTTCTGGATCATTTGAGTATACGTAAGTATCAACCTTGATTCCATGATCTTGAACAAATTCAAATTGTTTTTCTATTTGTTATTTTCAAAAAGAAATTCTGCTTTATTTTTGCATGATCAGATTAGGTATAATTGATATTATAAGTTTGAGAACATTTATGTTTGAATAATTATTCACAAATTGGGGATGTGTTCAAGTAATTGTATTATTATAAAATGTTTGATAATTTTGTTTAAACTGATTTCTTTACTAAGTAATTAAATTTAAAAGGAGAAATATATTAACAATCATTATAGGCTTGTAATTTACAAATAATTGTTATATAATATAAACAGATATGTTGAAAATTGTAATATAATATGATCTCATGTCTGAATCTTTCTCAAACAAAAAGATTTTTTTAATTGTGTTAGATTGCATTTTAGTTGTTCTAAAAATTTAAAAATTCAAAAAGATTTTCTTTTTATTCTTTAAAAATCTGATGTTAAATTGATAATGTTTGATTATTTGTTTGACTTTTGAACAATTAAATATGAATTTTGTTTTGAATTTTAAAAGAAAAATCATGTTTTGAGAAGGTTCGCTAATATGGTTCGTTGGTAAGGTTCGCTGAGATAGGTTGTTGATAAGGTTCGTGAAGATAGTTCGCTGATAGGTTCGTGAAGATAGTTCGTGAGTTAGGGTTCGTGGAGATAGTTCGCAAAATGGTTCGTCAAGAGGGTTCGCTGGAAAGGTTCGTGACATATAAATAAAGGGTTCGTGAAAATAGTTCGTCACTTTCATATTGATCACAGACGACGAACCCTTGAAGGATTTTTTCGATTTTCGATCTTGGACCTCCCAGAGTTTTTGATTGTTATCATTAGATTCAGAATCATTTCGTGAACATATCTAGGTAGAAATTTTAAAATTTGACCTAATAATTTGAGAGATCTGAGAGTTTTTAGAGTTTTTATGTTCGAATCTGTAATCTGAAATTAATATGGTTAAAATCTAAAAATTGGATAAACTATCTTTGTTAAAATTGTTCATCGATAAGTTTCGAACTTTAGTGCATGATTTTTTTCATCAGATTAACTGTTTTTGAATTTTTTGATTCAAATATTGAAATTGGGACGATGAACAGGTTCGTTGAACGAACCTTAGGTTCGCCGAACCTTGAGGGTTCGTTGGATTTGTATAGGTTCGCCGAACCTTGAGGGTTCGTTGGATTTATATAGGTTCGCCGAACCTTGGGGGTTCGTTGGATTTATATAGGTTCGCCGAACCTTGGGGGTTCGTTAGTTTTGTATAGATTCGTGGCGAACCTTTGTTTTTTTAAAAAGCAACGAATCTTTTGGTCAAGGTTCGTTTGACTAATAAGGTTCGTTCATTTAAAAGGTTCGTTCAGGACAAGATTCGGTCATTGCAAGGTTCGGTCATTGTAGGGTTCGTCTAGAAGTAGGGTTCGTCTAGAAGTAAGGTTCGTCTAAGAAGAATAGGTTCGCTGTTTTTTACTTAGAAATTTTTCTATTTTTCTTATTTTGTTAATTTTACTTAATTTTTGTCTCTAATTTCTTTTATTTCTATTTGTAGAAATGGCGAACTTAGTTTTCGGAGACAAACACAATATTTGTGCACACTTGGATCCAACAACCAAGAATGGTCAAGAGTTTCGACCTATGATCGAGTTTCTCAGAAGATCAAGGGTTTATCATGCTATTTCTAGTTCAGTGCAGATATATAGATCTCATATTCAGAGTTTTTGGGGATCAGCTCGGATTATCTCTGTTGATGATGTGTACACTATAGATGCGAATGTGCTTGGACAAGCAATTCGTATAACTGAGGCTGATGTTAGGAGAGTATTACATTTTGGAGGTGAACTAGATGGTGTAACTCTTATTCCTGAGAGTTGCATCAAAGGTTGTTTTCTACGTATCAGATACTTCGGAGATTATAATTCCATATCAATCAAGAAGGGAAAGCTACCACTGCAATATAAGTTTCTAGCACATGTGTTGCTGCATTGCCTTAGCATGAGGAAAGGCACATTTGATGAGTTGAGAGAATTGATGCGATCTGCCATGGTTGCGCTTATATTGAACAAACCGTTCAATTTTTCTGGCATGATCTTTCGGTATATGTGTGACAACATCACAAAGGCTAAGGATAGGTTTTACATGTATCCTAGATTTGTGCAAATGTTGATTGATGAGAGGGAGATTTGTTGAAGCTTAAACAAATGACTGATTCAAGTTTGGGTCAAGTCAGAGTGTATCAAAGAACTGGGGATGCTGTACAAGAAAAGGATTTGATTGCTCATTGTGCCAGGGCAAATTATGTTGCGCCTGAGAATGATTCATGGAGGCATGTTGATTCAGAGTCTGATAATGAAGATGTTGAAGCTGATGATACTCAAGCACCACCTCCACCTCCTCCAAGGCAACAAACAAGGAAGAAGAATACTGGTCAATCTTCTCAATCTACTTCTCAAGCTAAATCATCTCAAGAGCAATCTTCTCAAGAACCTCTGGAAGTTGATGTATCTGGGATGCAGACAGAGACTGTTGCTGCTGATGATGATCAAGTGGAATCTTCTGACACAGAGTCAGAATATGAGATGGTTCAGGAAGGAAATCAAATGGTGAAGAGAAGGAAAAGAAAATTTGTTGAAAAGGATGCTGAGGAGAAGGAAGAGAAAGAAGATCCTATTTTTGTACCAGATGAACCTGAATCTTCTAAACCAAAGAAGATTAAAAGAATGGCCAAGAGAGGGCCTTATGAGAAGATAAAGACAAAGACTGATAAGACCATTGTGTCTTCACCTGTGATTGTCTCTTCAGTTCCTGCTTTTGTTTCTCCTGTGGTTTCTTCAGTTTCTGTGACTACTACTCATGTGTCTACTGTACAAACTCCTGAGTTTGTACATGTAGCTTCTTTTACATCATCTTTTGTAGAAGCCACTACTGTATCTTCAGTGCCAGAGACTTCTATTCCTCAGGATTCAATTCCTAGAGATGACTTATTTTCAGGGCTTGATGATTTGGGTGATATTAATTTTACTGTGAATTATGATGATACAGATCTTAAAAGAAGATTGTCTATGCTTTCAAAGGAATTTGAAGAATACAAGAAAGAAAAAGAAAAGGTTGTTGCTGATAAACCATCTTCTTCTAGTTCTGGGCTAAATGAGTTAAAACCTCAAATGGATTTGATGATGAAGTGGAAAGAAGAAGAGGTTGCTGAGAAGAAAGTAATGAAAGATAAAATTTCTGAGTTGGAGTTTTTGGTTAAACTACAATTTGAAGATATTATTGATCTGAAGAATGAAAACACTGATTTAAGATTCAAGATCAAAGAGTTGGAATCAAAAGTTACAAAGTCTGAAGCATCCAGTTCAAAAGTTGATAAAGTGTTTGTTGATATTGATGCAGAAGAAGAGAAGAAGGTGGAGAAGATAGATAAGGTAGAAGAAGAAGAGGATGAAGAAGCAGTTGATTATGGAGATACTGATATTGATGAACATCCAGATGATTTGGATTACCATGATGATGATGAGAATGGTGGTGATGGTGCTGGTGGTGTTGAGAGTGGTGCTGGTAGTTTGAATTCTGTGACTGGAGCTATTGTGGTTTATACTCCTTCTATACTGGCTACTGATGCTGTTCCTTTGACTTATGTATCTTCTGATAGAGCTAGGGATTGTACTGAAGTTGAATTTGAAGACTTAGATGAAATAGAAAATCCCATGGCTATTCTTGATTATTCTCTGCCTACTTTTCTTGATTTATTTAAAATGAATTCTGATATAGATTTGCAGAGAAACATTGTTGAGATTCAAGTTTATCAAGAAAGAGAAGAAGGAGAAATTTTGGGTGACTACTCATTTCAAGATTATCAATCTGTTTTTGATGATGATAAGGATGATGATGATGATTTGATGTTTGATTTTGAAGAATATGATGATAGTGATTTGTCTGATTTTGATAAAGATGTTATTGATGAAGAATTGCTGAATCTAAACATGATGAAGAAGATTTTTGAAGTTGGAAGTATGTCAAGCTCAACTTTGAATCCAATTAGAGAAAAGACAAATTTGGATTACTGGAAGGAATTTCAAGATGAAACAAAGTATATCATTGATCATTTGCATTCTTTTAAGATTATGAGGGAAGTGTATGAAGATAAAGATTCAGACAACCTAACTAAACAATCCACAAAGTTCAAGATTGGATCTAAATCCAAGATGATTGGGAAGATTATTAGTTATGGTTATTTTCATTACATTCCTGGAAGTTTGTCTGATAAAGGTTGTTATGTAGTAAAAAGGGTTGATGGATGTCAATATTTTGGAAAGGCTACTGATTTGATGAGTCTACCAGCTTTTGAATGCAAAGGTCTTTCAAGATTAAGAATGATAAAGCCTATTCAGACTCGACACAATGAAATTTTTGAAAATTTGTTAAAGAAAGAAGGTCGTTTTGGATGGAGTTTGCTATCTCCCCAGTTCAGGGAAAGATTCAAAGATTATGTGAAGCCCAAAGTTTATAAAAGACCAAGACTCAGAAAAGTTGAACAAGATTGGAATCCATATTTCAAGTTTTGGTTTTATGATGAAAGAACTTCAGAAGGCATTATTGTGTTGAAACAGGAAGAAAACTGGAGGGTGATGAGAATGCTTGATCCTATATGGATTGTGAATTGCTCAAGAGATGATATTGTTTTGTTGGATTCAGCTCAGATATATGCTGAAGATGGATTTCATGATGTTGGAGTGAGCTACAAAGATATGGCAATTCAATATCAGACCATTGCACGAATGTGTTTTACTTTGCGTATACATTCTGGTTGTAATTGGAATGATGTGAATTACTTGTATACTGAATTGATGGAATTGCAAAAGGAAAGAGATGAACGAGATGATAGATTGATGGCAGAAAGACTTGCAAAGATACCACGTTCGATGGTGATACGAGCGGTGGATAATGTGGTTGCTGAAGTTGGTGAATCGAGTGGTTTAAAAGACAAAGTTGAAGAAACCATTGAAGATAAAGTTGAAGAAATAACTGAAGTCAAAGATTGAAGATTTTGATAGCAAACATTTAGGGGGAGTTTGTTAGTGCATATTTGAAATTGTTTGCTATTCAAAAGTTGTATTTATTTTGAATTGTAAAGGGTTCGGCTAGGTTTGTCAAGGTTCGTTTGGCCCACGAACCTAGGCAGGTTCGGCGAACCTATTTTGTCTAAAGGTTCGGCGAACCTATAACCTTGATAAGGTTCGTTTGTCAAACCTAAAGGTTCGTTTAGCAAACCTTAGGGTTCGTCTCACGAACCTAAGGTTCGCTGGTCTGTAACTATATATATAGTTGTTTTGTTTGTTATTTCAGTAGACTTTTGCTGAGTGCTTTTAGAGATCTGCTGAAATTCTCTGTGTGAGAAGTTTGTTAGTTTTGAGTGATCTTGTAATCATTTGTTGATAATACAAGAAGTTTTTATTGAATTGCTTGTGTTCTTGAGTTTTATACATATCAACTATGGATTCCGCACGTATTTGATAGTTAGTAGAGCTTGTATTTCGATCCTGAACGGTTTCACCAAACCAACAGAAATACCCTTATGTTGTGGGATATAACAAATGCTAGGAAGAGTCTGATGGCTTCTAGTCTGGCCACGGGGGCAAAGGTTTCATCATAATCGATGCCTTCCTCTTGGCAATACCCTTGTACTACCAATCTGGCTTTAATCTTGATTACAATGCCTCTGTCATCTGTTTTATTTCTGAATACCCATCTAGTTCCGATAGGGTATTTTCCTGCTGGCAAGGGGTAGAGAGTCCAAATATGTTGCCTTTTGACCTGCAATAGTTCATCTTGCATAGCCTCCACCCAATTATTATCTTTAAGAGCTTCCTGATACTTGGAGGGCTCAATTTGAGACAATAAGGATGCATGAAGCCAAAAGTTTGAAATTTGGCTCCTATTTTGAACACCCTTACTTTAATCACCCAAGATATGCTCTAGTGGATGATTTCTGTTGAAGGGAATGATTTCCAAACAATTATTTGTAGAGGCAGCATCGGAAGAAGACGAATTTTCAGTGGGACCGGGAGAGTCTTCCGGTAAGGTATCATGAACATGCTTAGGGATATCTACAGGTACATTATCCAAAGCTTGGGATAAAGGAGTAGATATTTGTTCATCTTGATCTTGAGGATTTATTTGACAAGAAGGGATCGACGTAAAGAATTGAGATACTGAACATTTCTCAAGAGAGGATAGATCTTTAGAAGTGTAACGACCCGTTTTAACGGTCGTGTGTAATTTAATAAATAAACGTTAGTATATTTTCAATGATGTTGTGATAATAATATAATAACATTTGGAGTATTATAGTTAACTAGTAACTAACTTGATTAGATTGGTTAAGTGGGTTAACTAATTAAAAGGTTGAGGGACTAAACTTGCCAAATGGGCAAAGTTGTAAAAATAGAGGTTAAAATACTTTGACCTGGTCAAAGTTCAAAAAAAACTCTTGTATGCGTGTGTGTTTTACGTGAGAAGCAGAGAAGAGAAAAGGGAGAATAAGAACTTCAAGCCCTTACCTCCAAGCCGTTGATTTTGTGGATGAAATTCAAGATTTAAGCTTCTAATCCTATCTATAAGTGCTATCTAACATTTTGTAAGTGATTCTAATCTCATTCATGATGTTGGTTGAATGTTTTTAAGATGAAAAAAAGTTAGGGTTTAGTTTAAATCTTGAAATTGGTTGTTTAAATGGGTTAGAAACCATAAGTAGATGTGTGATCAAGTAACTAAACATCTAATTTGATTAGAAATCAATGATTATGAACATGGGTGTTCATGGGAGATTTTATGAGGCTGAAATTGAATGAAAAACGAGTTAGTAAATAATGCACATGTGGTGTTTGATGAATTGCTTGAAAGAAAAGAGATTATATGCTGAACTGAAAGAAATTGTGTTGCTGCACTGTTATTCTAAAATCTGTATACAATCATAGAAAAATCATGAGAAAATGAGCCTTATATGCTTAGAAAGCTATTTGAAAGGGCTACAATCCATCTTTTGACATGAAAATCTGAAAACAAACGTAGGTTGGGTTAAAAGGGCAATTACATCATGAACATAGAAAAATTCAGCAACCTGAATTGTGAAAATGAAGGTGCTGTCCTGATTTTGTAAATTGTGTATAAAATCAACCATGTATTCATTTGAGGCGTATTTTATATGCCTGGAAAGGTCTAAGTGTCTACTACAACCCATCTTTGAACATGAAGAGCTAAAACATATTGTAAATGTGTCAAAAACGCTGATTACAACAGCAACTCAGAACGTTGCTGCACAAAAATGAGATTTTCCAAAATGTGATAAAAATGGGAAGTTGAGTATGTGTGATGTTGAACATAAATAGATGATAATAGTGGGTTATGTACATCTAAATAAATGTTTTAGAAGTATCTAAGATACTTGTTCATGGGTTTTGATGGGAATGATGGGTTTTGGGTAGAACTCATGTTAGAAAGTGTTGTTGGGTGGATATGGATCATAATCCATGGGTTAAATGCTAATATGCAATAAATTGATGTTAAAATTGATAAAAGTTATGATCTTGGATGAATCTTGACTAAAATGGGTGATTATGGGTAATCATGGGATGATTAGGATCATAACTAGTGTAATGAACATCAATATTTGATAAAATGCCTAAGGGAGGCATGAAATATGATTAATTGTGATAATTGGCTAAAACTTGCTAGATGTAGTAAGATAGAGTCAATTGAGTGATAAATTGACTTTGAGAAAGTCAAACGGGTCAAGTGGGTTGAACTTGATTGTACGTATGTGTGTATGTTAGGATGATTGCAATGTGTGCATAGGTGATGAAAATAAAGTTCATAGGCTAGGAAAGGAGCTTGCTTTGTAATTAAAGCTTTGGACCAAAGGTAAGTCACCTAATTGATTGAGTCACTTAATATGTTGTTAAATTCACAAGGTGTGTGATTAAGGTAAATTGACTCTAAGTGATGGTTAGTAAATTGAATTTACTATGTGGTTGACCCATTGGGGATATGGGAAACAATACACAATGAGTGTGTAAATCACAATGAGTGTGATGTGAATGTCTTGAGTGACAGGTGCTGAATAGTAATTGTGTATAATATGTGATTGACCCAATGGATATATGGGCATTTATACACGACGGGCGTGTAAGTCACACGGGTGTTACATTAATGTCTTGGGTGACATGTGTTGCATAGTAATTATGTGGATTAAACACAATGTGTGTGTGTGTTGAATTAAATCTACAAATAAGTGTACAATAAGATTGTGGTGGCAATCGTATTATCTACTAGTGAGTAGACTTAACTTAATAACCATGAGGGTTAATATGTTTATGTGGTGCAATGAGTTCATAAACATAAATGTAAACCATAATGTGTGTGGTTAGAGTTTACATTGAGGGTATGAAAGTGTTAGTAGACTATTGACTTATGGTAGTAGCAACCAGTATGTTGACTTTTAAAGTCAAAGTTGTGTGTTTTGTTTAATTATTGTTAGAATTGAAACGTTTGTGTGATTGTGTTAAGTGACTTTAGGTGTTCATTAGTAAATTGAGTTTACTATATGATTGACCCATTGGACATATGGGTATTTATACACAATGGTGTGTAAGTTACTGTAACATTATATATAAGTAGTATAAAGAGTATACTTGATTTTCGGTGTTTATATATTGATTATGCATAACTTGACTAATGAAACTAATTGAGTTAAAAGACCTGTGAGAAGGCATTTTTAGATTCAATATGTATGCGATGCTTGAGTTGTATGCGTAATACAAATGGCATAAAATTAGCCGGATGAGCCGGTAGATGATTTAATGATACCACATGAGTGTGGATAGCCGACAGAGCCAGTGAAATTGATCAACTAAACCACTAGAGGGTGGACAACCAAATGAGTTGGTAATAATGAGTCAAACCACTAGAGTATGGATAACCGGATGAGCCGGGAGTTTAAATCGGTGAAACCGCTAGTGTGTGGGTAATTGGATGAGCCAATAATTTGAGAATAGCGTTGTAATTAGCCAAACAGTTTCTGAATTCGTGTTTGGCTATTCGGGTGGCATTCTAAGGCACTGTAACCGCTCAGAATGTTCCATAAACATGTGTTTAAGTGATTCTAATCTCATTCATGATGTTGGTTGAAAGTTTTTAACATGAAACAAAGTTAGGGTTTAGTTTAAATCTTGAAATTCGTTGTTTAAATGGGTTAAAAACCATAAGTAGATGTGTGATCAAGTAACTAAACATCTGATTTGATTAGAAATCAATGATTATGAACATGGGTGTTTATGGGAGATTTTACGAGGCTGAAATTGAATGAAAAACGAGTTAGTAAATCATGCACATGTGGTGTTTGATGAATTGCTTGAAAGAAAAGAGATTATATGCTAAACTGAAGGAAATTGTGTTGCTGCACTGTTATTGTAAAATCTGTATAAAATTATAGAAAAATCATGAGAAAATTAGGCTTATATGCTTAGAAAGCTATTTGAAAGGGCTACAATCCATCTTTTGACATGAAAAGCTGAAAACAAACGTAGGTTGGGTTAAAAGGGCAATTACATCATGGACATAGAAAAATTCAGCAACCTGAATTGTGAAAATGAAGGTGCTGTCCTGATTTTGTAAATTGTGTATAAAATCAACCATGTATTCATTTGAGGCGTATTTTATATGCCTGGAAAGGTCTAAGTGTCTACTACAACCCATCTTTGAACATGAAGAGCTAAAACATATTGTAAATGTGTCAAAAACGCTGATTACAACAGCAACTCAGAACGTTGCTGCACAAAAATGAGATTTTCCAAAATGTGATAAAAATGGGAAGTTGAGTATGTGTGATGTTGAACATAAATAGATGATAATAGTGGGTTATGTACATCTAAATAAATGTTTTAGAAGTATCTAAGATACTTGTTCATGGGTTTTGATGGGAATGATGGGTTTTGGGTAGAACTCATGTTAGAAAGTGTTGTCGGGTGGATATGGATCATAATCCATGGGTTAAATGCTAATATGCAATAAATTGATGTTAAAATTGATAAAAGTTATGATCTTGGATGAATCTTGACTAAAATGGGTGATTATGGGTAATCATGGGATGATTAGGATCATAACTAGTGTAATGAACATCAATATTTGATAAAATGCCTAAGGGAGGCATGAAATATGATTAATTGTGATAATTGGCTAAAACTTGCTAGATGTAGTAAGATAGAGTCAATTGAGTGATAAATTGACTTTGAGAAAGTCAAACGGGTTGAACTTGATTGTACGTATGTGTGTATGTTAGGATGATTGCAATGTGTGCATAGATGATGAAAATAAAGTTCATAGGCTAGGAAAGGAGCTTGCTTTGTAATTAGAGCTTTGGACCAAGGTAAGTCACCTAATTGATTGAGTCACTTAATATGTTGTTAAATTCACAAGGTGTGTGATTAAGGTAAATTGACTCTAAGTGATGGTTAGTAAATTGAATTTACTATGTGGTTGACCCATTGGGGATATGGGAAACAATACACAATGAGTGTGTAAATCACAATGAGTGTGATGTGAATGTCTTGAGTGACAGGTGCTGAATAGTAATTGTGTATAATATGTGATTGACCCAATGGATATATGGGCATTTATACACGACGGGCGTGTAAGTCACACGGGTGTTACATTAATGTCTTGGGTGACATGTGTTGCATAGTAATTATGTGGATTAAACACAATGTGTGTCCGTGTGTTGAATTAAATCTACAAATAAGTGTACAATAAGATTGTGGTGGCAATCGTATTATCTACTAGTGAGTAGACTAAACTTAATAACCATGAGGGTTAATATGTTTATGTGGTGCAATGAGTGCACAAACATAAATGTAAACCATAATGTGTGTGGTTAGAGTTTACATTGAGGGTATGAAAGTGTTAGTAGACTATTGACTTATGGTAGTAGCAACGAGTATGTTGACTTTTAAAGTCAAAGTTGTGTGTTTTGTTTAATTATTGTTAGAATTGAAACGTTTGTGTGATTGTGTTAAGTGACTTTAGGTGTTCATTAGTAAATTGAGTTTACTATATGATTGACCCATTGGACATATGGGTATTTATACACAATGGTGTGTAAGTTACTGTAACATTATATATAAGTAGTAGAAAGAGTATACTTGATTTTCGGTGTTTATATATTGATTATGCATAACTTGACTAATGAAACTAATTGAGTTAAAAGACCTGTGAGAAGGCATTTTTAGATTCAATATGTATGCGATGCTTGAGTTGTATGCGTAATACAAATGGCATAAAATTAGCCGGATGAGCCGGTAGATGATTTAATGATACCACATGAGTGTGGATAGCCGACAGAGCCAGTGAAATTGATCAACTAAACCACTAGAGGGTGGACAACCAAATGAGTTGGTAATAATGAGTCAAACCACTAGAGTATGGATAACCGGATGAGCCGGGAGTTTAAATCGGTGAAACCGCTAGTGTGTGGGTAATTGGATGAGCCAATAATTTGAGAATAGCGTTGTAATTAGCCAAACAGTTTCTGAATTCGTGTTTGGCTATTCGGGTGGCATTCTAAGGCACTGTAACCGCTCAGAATGTTCCATAAACATGTGTTTAAGTGATTCTAATCTCATTCATGATGTTGGTTGAAAGTTTTTAACATGAAACAAAGTTAGGGTTTAGTTTAAATCTTGAAATTCGTTGTTTAAATGGGTTAAAAACCATAAGTAGATGTGTGATCAAGTAACTAAACATCTGATTTGATTAGAAATCAATGATTATGAACATGGGTGTTTATGGGAGATTTTACGAGGCTGAAATTGAATGAAAAACGAGTTAGTAAATCATGCACATGTGGTGTTTGATGAATTGCTTGAAAGAAAAGAGATTATATGCTGAACTGAAGGAAATTGTGTTGCTGCACTGTTATTGTAAAATCTGTATAAAATTATAGAAAAATCATGAGAAAATTAAGCTTACATCTTTGAAGTGCAGTTTTCCATTAATGACAGAATCAGACCCTATTATCCAACCCTTTGCGTTATTTCCAAAGGAAACAGATCCTCCATTCTTTGGAATGAAGTTATTTAATATGGATATGCATCCTGTCATGTGCCTAGAGCCTCCACTGTCCACATACCATAAATGATTTTTGTTTGAAGAAGGTCTCTACACATGAGGATCAAATGAAATAGGTTAGATATGGGTCATTATTTATTTTTAGAAGAAAGAAGAGAACATTTTAGATGCTTATTTGTTTTGCTGATTGTTATTCATCAACTTCTGCATCATTTGTATCAGTTGTTGCTGATTTTGATGCAAGATGTTGATTTGTGAATCCACAAAATAAGGGTTCACAGCAGCAGGAGAATAGGAAGCAGAAGTCACCATGGGGTAAGAAGGTGGTGTACCATGAATGGATGGTCTGGGAGATGCATGTAGAGGAGAAGACAAGTGAAGAGATGAATGGGTGTTAGATCTTATTGCACTGTTAGCTGATGGTCTATTAGCTTTCTTGGACTTTTTCATCTTATTGGGGAGATTCCCTTTAGATGAAGAATCATGTCAGCTTTCAATTTTTCAGCATTCAGTCTATCTCTAGCTTTCTCCGAAGGAGTTTTTGTCCAACAGTTTTCAGTGGTGTGATTGTACTTGAAACACTTCAGACAAGCAGGAGATAGTGAAGAATAGTTAGGAATGAATGGCTTATTGATATACTTTAATTTATACATATTATTCGACTCAAATTCCCCCGGTTTTAACGTTAATAATGCAAATTCATTCACAAATAGTCCTAATTATTGTTTTTGTGAATATGTAGGATAAACGGTCTTGCTCGGAAGAAAATCAAGCTTTGGATGGAATTTCAGCATTTTCTGAGCAAATCCCCAGATGCGCACTGTCATGCCAAATCTTGCACTGGCAGTGCTGACCCATGCACGGCCATGCACAACTTTGCATGACCGTGCAGCTAGGCAGTGCTAGACCATGCATGGCAGTGCTGGCCTATGCACGACCGTACACAATGTTGCACGACCGTGCAACCAGGTAGTGCGAGGCCATGCATGGCAGTGCTGGCCTATGCACGACCGTGCTTAAGCCAAGCACGACCGTGCAACCGGGTAGTGCGAGGCCATGCATGGCAGTGCTGGCCTATGCACGACCGTGCTTAAGCCAAGCACGACCGTGCAAGCTAGCCAGTGCGGGGCCAAAGCAAGGCAGTGCCGGGCCAAATGGAGGTAGTGCCGGCCATGACGACTTAAGCACGACCGTGCGACTTTTGGCACGACCGTGCCTGACACCTCGAGTCAATTTTCGAGACTTAGCTGAAAATGGCAACTTCGACAACCGTCCCAGACCAAAAGTGAAGTACTGTAGCACCTTGCACGACCGTGCACCTATGGTGCACGACCGTGCCAAGTTCCAGAATTTCTATAAATTCAGCTTTTCACCTCATTTCAAGGGGTTGGACTTCCTGGAGCCTAAATACCTTCTGTTCAGATTTCTTGAAGCTGTCTAAGGGAGATTGTGAAGGTCTTGAAGATCCAAGGAGCATCTAACACCATCTTGTTTCAATCCTTGCTTGCTAGTGGTTTGAATTTTGTTATTTTAATCATGTCTCTTGTTAATTCTAGCTACTTTGTTATTGTTCTTGTAAGCCTTATGGGCTAAACACTTCATTGTCTAGATTATGATGAAACTTTTGTTTATGTGATGATGATTTTATGAATTGGTCAAATGGGTTTATGTCAAGATTCAAGATGAAGTTATGATTGTATTCCAATGATGTTGTAAATTTGTGTAGGTTGATTAGTGTTCAAGAATGATGAATGTTTAATCATACTATGTTGGATAACCATGATCAAGCATTTGTTTATAATCTTACAACTTGTTTTTAAGATTATGCCATGAGATTAGGAATGATAATTGGTTTCTTGAATGTTATAAAACTTGCACAAGTATACTTTCTTTCACTAAAGTTTGGAAAAACCATGGTGATATTATAATTTGTTGAATATGATTAACATGTGAGTTAGGAAATTATGGCCAAATAACCTCATTTGCATGATTGTGTTCATAGATTGTAAGTTGGAAGAAATTATGACTTTGTTGAATTTATGCAACTTAGGGTGATTAGTGTGTATAAGTCATATTAGTTTTCCTTAAGTTGTAGAATTAAGATTCTTGACGGAGGACTAATTCTTGATTAAATCTTGACATAGACCTTGACATTAGGCTTCATAAAATAATCCTAGGTGATTAGAATGTGTTTATCATTTTAATTTTCCAAAAGATTATAGGATTAGATATCTTTGACCGGAATCTAGTCAACATTTGGATTACCAATTCATAATAATCACATCACTAGACTAAGTGGATTCATGATCTAGGCAATTTTCTTAGACTTTAGATTTTTCCAAAAAATCCTTCTTTTAGTTATTATTTTAAAATTCACAAAACCCAACTTTTCATGTGTTTGCTAAACATTGACCGAGATTTAGTATCGAGAGCTATCGTGTCCACGGATTGATATCCGGTTCTTACCATAAGCTATATTGCTATGCGATAGGTACACTTGCCTATTGTGTGTGATTTAGTTCTTAGTAAAAACCATTTTTAAAACTAAAATCTGTGTGAAAAACCCATTTAATAAATATATAGTTTCACGCACATCAAGTTTTTGGCGCCGTTGCCGGGGACACGGTGATTTCAAGAAAAATCAGAGTTGGTGATTTAGCTTAGTTTTTAGTGTAAAAATATTTTTATTTTATTTCATTTTTATTAGTTTGATTTTTGACTCTTAGCTTTTATTAATTATTTTAGTTTATTTTTAAAAATTTTATTTTATTTTTATTTTTTATTTTATTTTTAACAGGTTTGATTCGGTAACTCGTTTATGCATTAAGTGTGTATGTCCTCAACCCCCGAGCCGGACATTGTCGAGCCTAGATCGGAACCGGAGCGGTATTTTCGGCAAAGGTTGCGGGAGCGTTACCGCGTTGTAGCAAATACCATCGAAGGAGACGGAGAGACGGACAATATCTTTGGCACGGGAGACACGACCATGGCGGACCAAGATGATGACCGGACGATTTCTGACTTCGCGAAACCATCACTTGGAGGTTTGGAGCCGAGCATTACCCGACTGACTGTTGAGGCGAACAATTTCGAGATCAAGTCTAGTATAATCCAAATGGTTCAGAACACTGTTCAGTTTGACGGGAAGGATCACGAGGATCCTAATCTCCATATCGCGGGATTTCTGGAGATTTGCGCCACTTTCAAGATCAATGGCGCGTCTGATGATGCCATTCGGCTTCGGTTATTCCCATTCACTCTACGTGACCGAGCCAAGGCATGGCTGATTTCCCTTCCCTCGGGCTGTATTACCACTTGGAATCAGATGTCTGAAAAATTCTTTGAGAAATACTTTCCTCCCGAGAAAACTGCGAAGCTGAGAGCTCGGATTCTTTCGTTCCAGCAGGATGATGGTGAGACGTTCTACGAGGCGTGGGAGCGGTTCAAGGATCTGATGAGAAAGGTCCCGCATCACGGTTTAGAGTTATGGAGGCAATGCGAGACATTCTACAATGGTCTCGATGTGAGCGGACGACAGTGGCTTGACAGCTATGCGGGTGGAGATTTTGGAGCGAAGCGACCGCGAGAGGCGTTTGAATTGCTCGAGAAAGCTGCTAGGAAGAGCTATTCTCAACAGGCCCCGAGAGCCAAGGCACCCAAGCAGGGTGCCCATCAGGTTGATTCCTATACTGCTTTGACTGCACAGTTGGAGGCCCTCTCCAACAAAATCGAGCAGATGTCTGTGAACAAAGTCCAATCTTGTTGTGAGATATGTGGGGGAGCACACCATAGTGGGGAGTGTTCGATTAGGGATAGATCCGTTCACGAGCAGGTTGGCTACATGGGCAACCAAACTCAGTCTCAAAATAATCCCTACAGTAACACTTATAATCCGGGGTGGAGGAATCACCCAAATTTCAGTTGGAAGTCTGGTACCGCAAACCAGCAGCCACCCGGATTCAATCCGCGTCCCCCATTCCAAAGTCAGTCTCACGGTCAGTCCTCACAGATTCGTCCTCCACAGAACCGGTTCCAAAATCAAGGTTCTAGCAGTGGGTCACAGCCCGCTCCTGAAAAGCGATCCAATTTGGAGGACATGGTTACACGGTTGCTAGCTAACTCTGAGAGCCAAAGCCAGTTGGCTCAGAAACAGAATCAGTATATGGAAGACCGCTTCCATAAGCATGAGACGGAGTTGAGGAACCAAAAGGCATCGATGCAAGCCATAGAGAATCAGGTAGGACAGATTGCTAAGTTGCTTTCCGAAAGGCAACAGGGTGGCCTCCCGAGTAACACTGAGCCGAATCCTAATGCTCATGTTAAGGCCATCACATTGAGGAGTGGTAAATCCACCACTGCACCTCCTCCACCGGCTTCCCCTTCTTCTCCTTTTCCGCCGGTGATTGAGGAGGTTGCGACTGAGATTCCTGCTGAGGTGCATTCCAGGCCAGGCCCAGCAAGTACAGCACAAGCAAAGGAACCAGTCAAGGACTACACTCCTCCTGTTCCATACCCCAGCAGGTTGAAGAAGCAGAAATTTGAGGAGCAATATGGTAAATTTCTGGAATTGTTCAAGCAGTTGCACATCAATCTGCCATTTGTTGAGGCACTTGCTCAGATGCCTAAGTATGCCAAGTTTTTGAAGGACATCCTCACCAACAAGAAGAAGTTGGAGGAGTTATCTCATGTTACATTGAGTGAGGAGTGTTCTGCGATCCTTCAAAACAAACTTCCTCAGAAGATGAATGATCCTGGGAGTTTCACTATCCCATGCTTGATTGGAAGTTTATCAGTTAGTAATGCATTGGCTGACTTGGGGGCTAGCATCAATCTAATGCCCTATGCTGTGTTTGAGAAACTTGGTGTTGAAGAACTTAAGCCAACCCGAATGAGCATCCAGCTTGCCGATCGGTCAGTCAAATATCCGAGAGGTATAGTTGAGAATTTGTTGGTTAAGATTGATCGATTTGTGTTTCCTGTGGACTTTGTGATCCTCGATATGGATGAAGATAAGAATGTACCTCTCATTCTTGGTCGTCCATTCCTAGCCACTGCTAGAGCCCTCATTGATGTTTGCTCGGGCAAACTGACACTTAGAGTTTATGATGAGGAGGTGACCTTTGATATTGGAAGGTCAATGAGGCATCCACAGAGTCAGGACGATTCACTCTACTTTATTGATGTTGTTGATTCATGTATGAGTGATCCATCACAGGATGGGTGTGTTGTAGAGGTGTTTGACACCCAGTTGTTAGGAGGGGAGGATGTAGACCCAGTCTCTGAGGGTCGATTTGATGAGGAGATGGTGGCATTGCTGAGCCACGATCCTGCCCCTCAGGATGAAGTGTTTGAAGTCATGGATCGCAAGGCTGAGCCTAAGGCATTACCTTCTGTTGAAGACCCACCATCTGTTGAGCTTAAGGAGCTTCCCGGTCATTTGGAGTATGCATTCCTAGATGGTGAGTCTCGGTTGCCCGTTATCATCTCGTCTGCGTTGACGAGTGGAGAGAAGGCTAAGTTGCTTGAGGTTCTGAAAGTGCATAAGAAGGCGATTGCGTGGAAGATCATGGATATTAAGGGGATCAATCCATCTTTTTGTACCCATAAGATTTTGATGGAGGAGGATTTTAAGCCTGTAGTTCAGCATCAGAGACGTCTCAATCCCAACATGCAAGACGTCGTGAAGAAGGAGGTTATCAAGTTACTTGATGCAGGTTTGATTTATCCTATTTCTGATTCCCCTTGGGTGAGTCCGGTGCAGGTTGTCCCAAAGAAGGGTGGGATGACAGTGATTACCAATGAGAGAAACGAGTTGATTCCTACACGTACTGTGACCGGATGGAGAGTTTGCATCGATTACTGCAAACTGAACGATGCCACTAGGAAAGACCACTTCCCCTTGCCTTTTATTGATCAGATGTTGGAGAGATTGTCGGGCAAGATGTACTACTGTTTCTTAGATTGTTTTTCTGGGTATTTTCAGATCCCAATTGCTCCTGAGGATGACGACATTCACATGTCCCTATGGCACATTCGCGTACAGGCGAATGCCCTTTGGACTGTGCAATGCCCCTGCCACATTTCAGCGTTGTATGGTGGCTATTTTTCATGATATGATCGAGGACTCCATGGAGGTATTCATGGATGACTTTTCTGTTTTTGGGAGTACCTTTGATCATTGTTTGGAAAATTTGAGGAAGATGTTAGCTAGGTGTGAAGAAGCTAACTTGGTGTTGAATTGGGAAAAATGCCACTTCATGGGGAAGGAGGGCATTGTTTTAGGGCATAAGATTTCACGTGACGGACTTGAGGTCGACCGAGCCAAGATTGAGACCATTGTCAAGCTTCCGCCACCCACTTCTGTGAAATCTATTCGGAGTTTCTTAGGACACGCGGGGTTTTATAGGCGTTTCATCAAGGATTTCTCAAAGATAGCTCGCCCCATGACTCAGCTTCTTGAGAAAGACGCCCCGTTTGTGTTTTCTGATGAATGCCTTCATGCATTCAGGTTGTTGAAGGAGAAGTTGGTTAATGCTCCTATCATGATCGCCCCCGATTGGGCACTCCCGTTTGAGCTTATGTGTGACGCAAGCGATTTTGCGGTTGGGGCAGTCTTGGGTCAAAGGAAGGACAAGCACTTCCACCCGATTTACTATGCAAGCAAAACTCTGAATGATGCCCAGGAGCACTACACCACCACTGAAAAGGAGCTCCTAGCTGTGGTCTTTGCGTTCGATAAATTCCGTTCCTATCTTGTCCTTTCAAAGACCATTGTGTTTACGGATCATGCAGCCCTCCGTTACTTGTTTAGCAAGCAAGATGCTAAACCCAGGCTGATTCGTTGGATTCTGTTGTTGCAAGAATTCGACATTGAAATCGTGACAAAAAGGGAGCCGAGAATGTTGCAGCAGATCACCTCTCCCGTCTCGAGTGCTCAGCTTCATCAGAACTTGTGGGGTCACACATAAATGACAATTTCCCCCACGAGTTTCTTATGCACATACAGACGCAGGATGAGGATTGTCCATGGTTTGCTGATTTCGCGAATTATCTCGCGTGTGGGATTGTTTTGAAGGGCTTGACACATCAACAGAAGAAGAAGTTCTTTTCTGATGTCAAGTATTACCTGTGGGAGGATCCTTACTTGTTTAGGATTGGAGCTGATCAGATTGTGCGTAGGTGCGTGTATGGAGGTGAAGCGCACAAGATTTTGAGGCATTGTCATGAGGGACCGACTGGTGGTCATCATGGAGCGACTCTTACTGCGAAGAAGGTTTTTGACGCCGGATTCTATTGGCCCACCATCTTCAGAGACGCTCATGATATGGTCCGAGCTTGCGATGCTTGCCAAAGGGCAAGCAACATCTCATCACGGGATGAGATGCCCCAGAATGGAATCCAAGTCTGTGAAATTTTTGACGTCTGGGGTATTGATTTCATGGGGCCGTTCCCAACGTCTCACGGTAACCGATACATTCTAGTTGCAGTCGATTATGTTTCCAAGTGGGTGGAGGCTCAAGCCTTGCCCACCAATGATGCTAGAGTGGTCGTGAGATTTCTGAAAGAGTTGTTTTCTCGCTTTGGTGCCCCCAAAGCACTCATTAGTGACCGTGGGACTCATTTCTGCAACTCCCAACTCGACAAGGCGTTGTCACGCTATGGAGTGAACCATAGATTTTCAACGCCATACCATCCACAGACCAGTGGACAGGTAGAGGTCACTAATCGGGGCATCAAGCGCATTTTGGAGAAGACGGTTGGTCAAAACCGCAAGGATTGGTCAGTGAAGCTGAATGACGCGTTGTGGGCATTCCGAACAGCCTACAAAACTCCCATAGGAACCACACCCTTTAAATTGATTTATGGGAAAACGTGTCACCTCCCCGTTGAACTCGAGCACAAAGCCTATTGGGCGCTGAAATCCATTAACATGGATTTGACTAGTGCGGGGGAGAACCGATTCTTGCAGATTCATGAGGTTGAGGAGCTAAGGAATGATGCTTATGATAGCTCCAAGAGGTACAAGGAACGTACCAAGACGTTACACGATAGCCACTTGAAGGACAACAAACAATTCCAAGTGGGTGATCGTGTTTTGCTTTATAACTCGCGTCTTAGGTTGTTCCCGGGCAAACTGAAGTCTCGATGGTCTGGCCCGTACACAGTTCGTGAATTCTTTCCGTATGGAACTGTGGAGATTAAGCATGAGGATGGCAGAATTTTCAAGGTAAATGGCCATCGGTTGAAGAAATACTTATCCGGACCCATCGAGCCGGCATTGGAGGTTGTCGTACTCCACCCCAAGGACTAACAAATTCGGGGACATGAGTCTAGCTAAGGACTCAGTAAACTTAGCCATACCGAGGGGTTCTCGGTGTTTAAAAAAAAAAAATTCTGCAGGTCTGCACGACCGTGCGACTAGTTGCACGGCAGTGCTCTTTTGCTGATGCACGACCGTGCGGCCTGTATGCACAACCGTGCAACGTGTCAGATTTCCCCAATAATTACTCCATTTACACCCACTTCCCTCATAATTCGGTTCTACAACTTCCAGAGCGGTTCCCCATCATTTCTCTCGTTTTTCCTTCTTCCAAATCAAGAATCAAAGGTAAAAATCTCCTCCAATCCTTCTTTGATCTTTCTTTTCCATGAAATTCCTAAATTTCTTAGATTTGTTCAAATTAGGGCTTGTAAATACACCATTTTGGTTTAGGAATGTTAGATTCTGTATAAATTTTGTTAATTTTTGGGTTGTTGATGAAAAATCTCGTGTTTGTTCAACTTTGATTTTGATTCTACACAGTGCACGACCGTGCAGCTATGCTGCACGACCGTGCGGCTCGATAGTGCAAACCTTGCACTACCAGTGCAGACTCAAAATCAAAGGCGCACGACCGTGCGCTAACCACGCACGACCGTGCTCAACGACAGTGCCACATTTGCACTGCCCGTGCGATGAACAAACTTACGTGGTGCACGACCGTGCATAGACCTGCACGACCGTGCGGTTTGGCAGTGCAACCCTTGCACTGCCCGTGCATAGGTCATTCTGAGGATGGCACGACCGTGCAAAATTTTGCACGATCGTGCGCCTTGGCTGTGCCAACCCTGCACTGCCAGTGCTAGTTTCATTTTGGGTTGGCATGGCCGTGCAAGTTTCTGCACGACCGTGCATATGTTCAGATCAGCCCAGTTTTTTTTCCTGTTTCGTTCGATTTTTTTTTCTGTTCTTTCGTTCTTGGAATCTAATTTTTTTTAGGAATTTTCTTGAACAGATGGATCATCCATTTCTACAGTTCGACCCGACTCACGAGCGCGATGCCCCCTGTATTCCCATATTACATTCGTTGTGGGCACGTCGGCGCCAGATCGAGCCATTGAAGAGCCTTAGTTGGGACCTGGTGGTCAATCTTAATCAACAAACACGTCTTTAGCAACTGATCACCGAGCCGTGGTCCCGCCTTTTTTATATCAACCGTCCTCAGTACCGTGAACTGATCTTGGAGTTCTTCTCGTCATACTCCTTCAGTTTCCCCTCTCAAAACATTTACCGGAAACGGTTTGGATTGACTTTTCGTTTGGGGGGAATATAGAGGAGGCTCTCAGTCGCGCAGTTCGCGACTAGGATGGGTTTATATACGGAAGGAGAGTTAGCTTCAGAAGTGTTTGATGGATTACATGATTTCGAGGATGAGATTGAGAAGGCCACGTTTTGGGCCGAGGTTGCTGAGGGGGTTTACGACCCCCGAAGAGCGAAGGCTACAAAACTTCGCGATCCGCTGCATAGGTTCATTCATCGGATACTGGTAGGTACCATCTTACAGCGAGGCGACAGCTTGGGCAATGTGCCCACTAGAGATTTGTTTTATCTCTACTGCTTAGTCAGGGGCATCCATTGTAACATTGCCCATTGCTTAGCCTTCTTTCTGACTACCAGTTCGGGCAAGCAGGCGTCCAGCCACATTTGCGGGGGCGCTTACATCACTCAGTTGGCTGATTCCTTTGGGCTTCTGACCGAAGAGAACATAGCCAGCTTCACTCATGTATGTGATACGTCCCCGCTTGATATGCGTACTCTTCGTTACATGAAGATAGTGGAGCAGACGCCTGTTGGGATGAGATTGAAGGGTCGGGATGGTCGGATCTGGGATCCAGTCCCTGAGGAGAATGAAGAAGAAGAGGAGGAAGAGGAACACGAGGAGGAGAGGGGCGCCGAAGGAGGGGGGGCACATGGTATGGGACTTGGGGGTTTTGACTACGGGTATCCCCCAATGATGAGTTTTTGGACTTTGCACCCACTCATGGTCCGGACCCCCCGTCCAATCTGGACTTGTGGCACCGATTTTCGGGATTACAGGTGTCCCAGGAGGAGCTGCACGCTGAGCAGCAAAGATTTAATCAGCGTATAGATAATTTTCAGACTGAGCAGACCAGGCAGTATGACTTGCTGCATCAGATACAGGATGACCAGAGACGGAGCTTCGAGTGGCTTTTTGCGTCTCATCAGTCGGCTGCGGCTTTTCATCAGTTCGACGTTACTGAGCCACCACGTTTTGACTATGGCTATTCTTCAGGTGGTGCACAGAAACGTTCCAGGGGAGGTCATGATGGAGAGGCGGGCGGTTCGGGACCGCATGATGATGAGGAGGACTAGTCTGATGTCCTCCCTCCCCCGCAGTCTAGCTTAGTCTGGGTGTTATCTATATTTTTGAGAGTTATACATTTTGCAGTACGTATTAACTCTGTTTATTGTAGATTTTATTTTATTTTTTTTTGGGTTGTAAACATTATTTTTGGTTGGCTGTTTTATAGATTGATGGATCTGGTGCTTTGTTTTTGGTCTCTTGGTTGTTGTGAGTTGTTGCTTTCAGCTTTGTTTTGTAGTTGATTTTCAGTGCAGGTACACGAAATGCCCTTACAGTTGCACGGATCATGCAAATTTTACACACCGGTCTCTCCAAAGACCCGTAGGGAAGTCTTATTCCTTTTCACGCTCGTGCGAGATCACTCTTATTTTTCGCATGTTTTTGTTGCACAATAGGGACATTGTGCAATTCAAGTGTGGGGAGGGGTATATTTTCGGGGTATACGTTTATTGTTGATATAACTTTGTTTGTCCAAGAGTAATAAGCATTTTTGCAAAGAACCTTTCATTGTTTTGGTGCAATTAATTTGTTTTGTAATCAACAAGTTAAGCAAACAAGTTTTTGATAATTAAAACAAGGCTTGTTTTGATAAAGTGTATCTTAATTTGGAATTCTTAACAAGTGAAATAAAATTTTTTGTTATCATCATTTGTGATTAGACGAAAGGAGGAACTACAAGTTATATCTTATATTTTTACCCATTCCTTCCATTTTTTGTGAGCTTTTGAAACCTTGAACATTAGTAATCATTGCATACTTTATGGATTGAGTGTGCCGGATGTTTCATTCAAATTAATATTTGTTTAAAACATACATCTCCATAGTCATAAGTTTGAACAAAGTTATATTTAATCAAGGCCTTAGAACAAACCCTCATCACCACTTTTTTTTTCATCAACCCATTTCCTTTATTGAAATCCAATCTCAAAGTTGGCAAGGAGTTATATTTCCTTTTAGTAGTTTGTCGTGAAGCAAATAATTAAGCAACACAATGTTTGCTTGTTGATGTATATAAGTCAAAAAAAAAAGCCAAAGAGGCTTTGTAGTGTACATTTTGTTTTCAAATTTTTAGCCAACAGATTTCCCTTATCTCAATCCTTCTATCCCCAACCATCATACAACCCAAACACAACCCAATAAAAGGCCTTTGGATTAAATTATGCTTTGTTTTTGCTAATTGATTAAGAGTTGATTTTTATTACAAATATCATGTTTGTTGATCCATTGTCTTGGCAATTGAGTGTTCTATACATACACATTACATGTATGAATCCGAAATAAACCGAGTATGTGTGAACAATGTGAGAAATATAGGATGTAACATGTTAGTGAATCCTCTTGTTTATAAACTCTTGATGATAATTTTAATTTTATTTTCTTGCTAACAACTTCAAATTTGGTAAATCTTTGAAAAACAATCTAAGTTTTTGATTAATTGATTCATCTTTGCTTAAAAGTTGATTTTTGCAAATTGGTTTCACCATTAAGGTTCATTGTTTGCTTGAGGACAAGCAAAGTTCAAGTGTGGGGATGTTTGATATGCTTTAATTTATACATATTATTCGACTCAAATTCCCCCGGTTTTAACGTTAATAACATGCAAATTCATTCACAAATAGTCCTAATTATTGTTTTTGTGAATTTGTAGGATAAACGGTCTTGCTCGGAAGAAAATCAAGCTTTGGATGGAATTTCAGCATTTTCTGAGCAAATCCCCAGATGCGCACTGTCATGCCAAATCTTGCACTGGCAGTGCTGACCCATGCACGGCCGTGCACAACTTTGCACGACCGTGCAGCTAGGCAGTGCTAGACCATGCATGGCAGTGCTGGCCAATGCACGACCGTGCATAATGTTGCACGACCGTGCAACCAGGTAGTGCGAGGCCATGCATGGCAGTGCTGGCCTATGCACGACCGTGCTTAAGCCAAGCACGACCGTGCAACCGGGTAGTGCGAGGCCATGCATGGCAGTGCTGGCCTATGCACGACCGTGCTTAAGCCAAGCACGACCGTGCAAGCTAGCCAGTGCGGGGCCAAAGCAAGGCAGTGCCGGGCCAAATGGAGGTAGTGCCGGCCATGACGACTTAAGCACGACCGTGCGACTTTTGGCACGACCGTGCCTGACACCTCGAGTCAATTTTCGAGACTTAGCTGAAAATGGCAACTTCGACAACCGTCCCAGACCAAAAGTGAAGTACTGTAGCACCTTGCACGACCGTGCACCTATGGTGCACGACCGTGCCAAGTTCCAGAATTTCTATAAATTCAGCTTTTCACCTCATTTCAAGGGGTTGGACTTCCTGGAGCCAAAATACCTTCTGTTCAGATTTCTTGAAGCTGTCTAAGGGAGATTGTGAAGGTCTTGAAGATCCAAGGAGCATCTAACACCATCTTGTTTCAATCCTTGCTTGCTAGTGGTTTGCATTTTGTTATTTTAATCATGTCTCTTGTTAATTCTAGCTACTTTGTTATTGTTCTTGTAAGCCTTATGGGCTAAACACTTCATTGTCTAGATTATGATGAAACTTTTGTTTATGTGATCATGATTTTATGAATTGGTCAAATGGGTTTATGTCAAGATTCAAGATGAAGTTATGATTGTATTCCAATGATGTTGTAAATTTGTGTAGGTTGATTAGTGTTCAAGAATGATGAATGTTTAATCATACTATGTTGGATAACCATGATCAAGCATTTGTTTATAATCTTACAATCTTTTTTTAAGATTATGCCATGAGATTAGGAATGATAATTGGTTTCTTGAATGTTATAAAACTTGCACAAGTATACTTTCTTTCACTAAAGTTTGGAAAAACCATGGTGATATTATAATTTGTTGAATATGATTAACATGTGAGTTAGGAAATTATGGCCAAATGACCTCATTAGCATGATTGTGTTCATAGATTGTAAGTTGGAAGAAATTATGACTTTGTTGAATTTATGAAGGGTGATTAGTGTGTATAAGTCATATTAGTTTTCCTTAAGTTGTAGAATTAAGATTCTTGACGGAGGACTAATTCTTGATTAAATCTTGACATAGACCTTGACATTAGGCTTCATAAAATAATCCTAGGTGATTAGAATGTGTTTATCATTTTAATTTTCCAAAAGATTATAGGATTAGATATCTTTGACCGGAATCTAGTCAACATTTGGATTACCAATTCATAATAATCACATCACTAGACTAAGTGGATTCATGATCTAGGCAATTTTCTTAGACTTTAGATTTTTCCAAAAAATCCTTCTTTTAGTTATTATTTTAAAATTCACAAAACCCAACTTTTCATGTGTTTGCTAAACATTGACCGAGATTTAGTATCGAGAGCTATCGTGTCCACGGATTGATATCCGGTTCTTACCATAAGCTATATTGCTATGCGATAGGTACACTTGCCTATTGTGTGTGATTTAGTTCTTAGTAAAAACCATTTTTAAAACTAAAATCTGTGTGAAAAACCCATTTAATAAATATATAGTTTCACGCACATCACTTATTTGCCTTCATTATTGGATAAGGTGGGTGTGGATGAGAAGGAAGGAATCTGATGTGAACCATGGGCCTCTTTCCTTTGTTAAGATGGGCCACAAGGTTATCGGAGGTTTCAAGTAGTGTTGTACCTTCTGAGCTTTGAGTAGAGCTCATGGCTGGAGCAATCTCAGTTTGTTCAGAAGAATTATTGTTATGATCACTTTCCAGGTGTGTCACTTCCGATATTTCCAAATTTGTATCCGTGGGATATACAAACGTTGGAAACTGTCTAGGTTGATACACTCTGGGAGGTGTGATCTTTATGGCTGGAATTTCATCAGGGAGAAAGGTAGGGGATAGAGGTTCAGAAACAGTTTCATTTATTTTATTTTCAATCGGGGCATTGTCCTCTGGAGGACTTGTGTGATTGTACCCGATTCGAAAATTAGCCTTACTCTGAACTTGCTTACCAAGAAGCACTTTGAATCCTTTGTAGGATTCAACACACTTTTCACAGTTAACTTTGGTTTGAGACAATTCATCTCTACAAGCTGTATATTTTTCATTTTGCAAATCAAATAAAACTTGTAGGTTAGATTTTTCAGTTTTTAAGAAAGAAATTTGGCTATCTTTATTCTTTAATAACTTTTCTACTTATGAATTTTTATTAGCTAGTAGTTGTTCCAACTCCTGATTTTGTTGTTGAAGCAACATGTTGGCTTTCTTTATTTTTGCAAAAGCATCAATGCACACATCGGTGCATAGTTTTTCGAGAGTAGAAGAGGATACCTGCGCATGAGAAGTGTCTGCTTATGGTTGATCAAAAGGAGTGGAATCTTCACCAACAGCCATGAGAGCAAATTCTGTTGGCTCAGAAGTGATGAGGGCATAGCCTACATCTTCAGGCAAGCTGCTCTAGTCTACATACTCTTGGGTGAAAAGAGCCGGTTGACTAGACGATGAAGACTGGACAGCAGGGCCTGGTGCATATATTTGTGAAGGAGATGGTGCAACAATCTGAAGAGGGGCGGGAGTGAGCTGGTATGCATTACCATTGGCAACTTGTACAAATTGTACATTGTTAGAAAGAGAGTTTTGTACAATGTGAGCTGTCTCCTGAGAGTTGTTGTACTTTTAAAATGTGAGGAAGAAGAAGGAAAAGGTGATGTAGAAGTATTTGAGTGTGTGTTTGGGAAAGTCACATACGGTGAAGAGTTAGGGTTGGGAGCATTTTTGCATTCCCTAGCAAAGGGTCTAGTGCCGTGACATATGTAGCATTGGACTTAGCCTTATTTAGACCAATTCTGGTTTTCCCATGGATTCCAGGAAATTTTCTTCCTGCCCTCTTGTAGAACTTGTTAGTTCTCTTGCTATAGAGGGCAAGTTGATGAAGAATATCCATCTCTTCCAAGTCATCACTTGGAATTTGATGGAGATCATCCATAATAAAACACAGATGGTCAGAAATGAGGGAATGGTCATCACAAGAACAAGAAGAGGTGATGCCAGTAGTTATGTCAATGTGCTCATCAAAACCCTGATCATTTGTCTCAGAATTATGACTGAGAAGAGCTTTGTTCCCTTGAACGTACTCTTCTATTGATTTACCAGACTTTATTAGTTTTCTTTCGTAGTCAATCTCTCGCTCAAAGGTGAGCAACTTTCCATGGAGTTGGGTAAGTGAGAGTTTGCCAAAGTCTGGAGAAGATCACATGACTATGGAATAGGTTTCCCATTTATCAGGAAGAGATCTCAAGAATCAATTAAGAAAAGAAATAGGGGGTACACTTGAGCAGCTAATTTTAGTTCACTTAAGAGAGAAGTGAACCTTTCAAATTGCTGAGTCAATGACTCATTATTTAGTTAGCAGAAAGTTTCATACTGTTGAGCCAATATCTCCCTTGTATTGGCCACAACATCATCAGTACCACCGAATTGCTCTTTTAGAGCATCGTACGAGTCTTTAGCAGACTCGTGGTGAAGAAGACCATAATATGATTCATTCATGAGGGCCATAGTCAGCTGAGCATGTGCCTTGGTATCAAGCTCCAAGTTCTGGAAATCTTCTTCGGTGTAGTTCCGAGGATCCTTAGGGACATGGTATCCATTCTCTGTGTCCAAGACCATTGGTTTACGAGGTCCGAACTTCACAGACTTCCAAGATCCGGTATGACTGTTGGACAAAAAGTGTAACATCCTTCTCTGCCATATATTATATTGATGCCTTACCAAGATTGGTGGCTTAGTGGCAGAGCCGGTGTTATGAGGGTTTAAGGTGAATTTTTCTGCCATTGGTTTTCAAACGGTTATGAGTAAATCAAAGAGTAATGAGTTCCCAAAGTAGTTTGTTATAATGGTTTTTGAACATAGCTTAGTTCAAAACCAAACTCCTGCAGATTTGAAAGGTAGAAAGATAGAAGAAACAGAACACAGAAAACTAAACCACAAGATATCGAAGAGAGCTTTGAGTTTTAGTCTTGATGGTTAAACCAAGACTAAGGACAATGCTCTGATACTAATTGTTGAGAAACTCTGAGAGACTGTTTAACCAGGAACAAAGACTTTAGACACTTGGTCAAAGCTTTGGTATTAGCTCCCTCTAAAGTTTTGCACAAAGTTATTTTCGTTGTTTAGTTTTTGCTAGAAAGAGAGAAGAACAGAATAAAAGCACAATTAATTTTGGGGAAAGTAATTCATTTTCCTCAGGGAATGTTGGGACTTAAATACCCAACATTCAAAGATACAAGACAAGAAATAATAAGACAAATAGCTGACACTGTTACAGACAGTAAATTATCAGAATACTACGACTAATACAAAGTCAACAACAACGGAAACAAGAGTCTTCAAGAGTCTTCAGGTCTTCCAAGGTTGGGGTAGTTGTGCTGAGGGTCAGTGGTTATTCTTTCGGAAGATGTTCATCGTAATCTGATTAAACAATCAGTTATTTTAGAATCGGAGATTGTCTTCCGAATCATATGATAGCTTCTGAAGCAGTGGTTATGTTCCGAAGGGATCATGGTCAGCTAAAGTCTTCCGATATAGAGAAGTTCAGCGGTAGTTCTTTCTGGCGAATCTTCCACTGTTGATCTTCTGATACTGAAGCAGTTCCTCACTCAGAAGAGAGTGTCTTCTGAAGAGAAGCATCCGCGGTTTTATTCATTTGTCTGGCTTCAGTGATTTTGCTCATCAGTCCTTATTTTCCAACACTAAAGGACACTGTGCAATCAATTTCATCAAACAAAATGAAATTTAGGATTCCTTTAACAAAATGTAAATGAACGTTCGCTCGTATTTTTCCCAACAGTAGGTAAGATCTTCATCAAAATATCTGAATATACTTGCCAAATACTCGAAATCACAAGTAGAAACTGGTTTTAGCTTCAATTTGTGCTAACAAACAACAAGATCCAAGTACTATGATCGAAGATCACAAAATTGAGCACGAGGCTCTGATACCAATTGATAGTATCTCAAATCATATGATTTTCTGTTGTTTGTTGTTGAAGATCGAGTGACGGAAACAAATGATCAACAACTCGAGAATAGCAAACAGCAAGACCTACAAATTATTTCATTTCATTCAATCTTGTGTGTGTTTGTGTGTATAAACAATGAGAGCAAAAACCCTAATGGATGCTCAATCCTATCTGCATATGTGTGTTTATGCTTGCCCTAATTCTATTACATCTTTATCTATTTATAGACAATTAGGGCCCATGTGTCATCATTTGGTTAAGACCCAAAAAATACGATGTAATTAAAAAGGCTATGTTGTCAAAAATAATCTTGTCATCATATGTGTCATTCTCTGTCAGTAGCAACAACATTCTTGTCATTGTCAGCACCAAACAAATTCCAAGTCTTGAAGATAAACAGTGGACATTTGTGAACGACATATTCTTCACTGGTGAAGTTCATTGGTTTATGACCGACGTCAATGTACCAATCAAATAAAAATTTAAAAGGAGTCTTCCTAGCTACCTTAACTAATAGGGTAAGTAGGGTGTCAAACCACGATAACTTTATCTGGATGGTGTATTTGTTACTTTATTTATGACCTAAACTTAACTAAAACAAAAAAATGTAAACTTGAATGGAGATTTGTTTCAATTCAACTAAGAATACAAAATTGGTAAATAAGCAAAAACAAAAAGTAAATGATTTGTAATTCAGTTGTAAAACGAATCATACCCGGGTTTTGGTTTAGCAAAGAATTAACTGTTCTTATGGTTTGAATCATTGGGAAATCACATAGACATGACTTGCTTGCAATTTGTAAGAACTGACAATCATAACTCAATAAGCCGATTTTATGAATTAATTGATGAAAGCCAAATAATGTTAAACCTAGATATTCAACTACAATTAACAAATTAAAAGTAACAATCCAATAAATATTCAATAATTTACAATGCTAGACTGAAAAAGGATGAATATTCAATTGAACTGTGAAATGCAATTCATTCAATCCCATGCGAAACGAAACTTACAACCAACTGAAGATCTTTAAACCAAACAATGTTAGCATCCCATTACAAAAGAAACCATAGAAATATTTAATCCTAGCTAATTGTTCACACGGGCATGATAACAAAAGATTTAGCCTTGCATTCGCATTCTAGCACGATTTTCATCAATTCGGGAGTCTCTAGGATGATTTGAATGATTAATTGTTGATTCGCCAAGCCTTGGAAGTCCCCTAGCACCAAGAAAAGTCATCAAAATCGAGGATAAGTCGAAACCCTAGGTTCGTGTTTTTTAAATAGGTGGCAAAACAGAAAAAACCGTATTTTAAGGCTACCCGATGCATCATACGCCAGGCCCCAATGTATGATACGCCAAGCCCCAACGTATGATACGCCAGGCCCCAACGTATGATACGCTGGCCCCTGCTTCTCCACCCTAAAACTTATGTGATACATCATCAATAAGCCAGTTTGATACGCCACTTCAGGGAAAACTTCATTTTCTGCTATTTTGGTCTTCCAAACTTCCCTTTTCAACTATCATTTGTTCCATGAACTTCCAACATTCATATTCTTTACCCGAAAACCTGAAATTCACATAAACACACAACCAATCACCATATTCCATGTATTTATTCCATAATAATGCATAATTACACACTAAAGTACATGAAATTACCCAAACCATCACATCCCCACATTGTTTTTTGCTTGTCCAAAGCAAACTCTTATGCACCATTCAACAATAATTATTCAAACAATTGCTTGTCCATAACCTCCCCAATAACAAAGAAATTCAAAACTTATGCTCAATCCCCAAGACTTACAACGTGCTATAGATATACATTTATCAAAGAAGCCAATAATTTCCAGCAGTGCTACATAGCTACATTTATTAAGTTTCAAGTGAATCATTACATTTGTTCACACCTCTCACAATGCACACCCCACTCGGTTTCATATATGCACTAGTAATTATGCACTAGTATGTTTATGACACTCATTCCTATAATGAATCACCCTTAGCATAAGCTTGTAAGGTAATCAACTTTCCACCACTAGTTACTAAGTCATGCACGTATCAAGAGGACTTCTTCATGTTGGCTATTGGCTAGGGTAGGGATGGTAATGGTTTTGATTGGTGACAACGGATGAATGCAACTAATTAGTCCAACACTTTGACATATTTGAACTTGTCCACATGAGGTTATATTCTACTTGCTTCTCATCTTATTCTTTATTTTGCACAACCTTTATTCTTCTTTTTTCTTTCTCTTTTTTATCATCAAAACATAAACTCTTCTAAAATTGGATTCACCTGTAACATCAATGCCGGACCAGTAGTTCGAAACAGTAGAAAAGTACTATAGATACTGGTACGGAAAGTATTCGTATAATATTATGTATTAATATTATATGAAACTACTGATGTTAACAGTGTAGAAACTCAAAATTGACAAACAACACACACAAACACAATACTGATATGTCTGAACATGCTAAAATATGACATGATACTATGTAGGGATGTTAGATAGGACTTTATTATGCATAAACGTATGTGAGGATCTATAAATCAAAACAACAAATGATGTCATTATGTGAATATTAAACAGAAAGTGTATTCATGCGGGTGACGATTCGCACGAATATATCTGTGGGTTTAACGTTCTGAATGATGTCTAATAATTAGAAAACTATATTGGAAAGTAACGTTGTCGTCGTGTTCAAACGGGTGACGATTCGTACGAATACACGCGAAAACGATACGATCCGGTGAAAGGTTAAAAATAAGCATTTTTGGAATTTAAAAAATAAATAAAAAGATATTTAGTTAGTTTATTATGAATTACAACTTTAAAAAGATTTAAAAAGTTCCATTTTTATAAAGTTACGTAACGTTACGAAAAACGATGAAAACGACGCGTCAAACCCGAGCTATAAAAACCCAAAATCCTTTTCTTTTTCTTTCATTTTGCAGCTCCCACCTCCTTTCTCCTCATGATTCCCGATTCCATCTCTCTCTACTCTCTCTCTAACTTCAAACCACAATATCTCCCTCATTTCTCCACCAAATTCGACGTTCTAGTAGTCAAAACGATCGTGGGAACGAGAGGAACACAGTAGTACAAACGATTTGAGCGGAAACGGGCTAATTTCGTTGCATTTTAGAGAGAAGCTACGTACGATTTTTGTGGGTTTTCTACCATTCCGGTAAGTTGAACTTCTACTCGATTTTATACCTTCAAATCAGTTAGGATGTGCACGAAAATCACTTAGGAACTTAAGGAACATGTAAATTTAAGCATTTGATCAATTGGAATTGACTGGATTTCTGGGGAAGAACAATATTGATCCAAGAACATACAAACAAGCCTAATATCGATGGTCTAAATGTGCAACTCGTAAAACCATTGATATTGCTAAGTTCAGTGGTTCAATTTCGATGAAAACAGATCGAGGATACTAGGATCGATGGTCTCCACCTTAGGGAGCACCATGGACCATCGATGTTGATAATGTCGATGGCCTATGGGGGGGCTGAAACTTGACACTATCAACACTTAATATCAACAGAAGTGATTTGGAATTTCCATCGATATTGAGCTGATTTGGAGAACCTAATGGCAATGACAAACTGTCAAACTTAATAATCTCGATGTTCCTCAAGTGATTAAACCCAAGGGACCATCGATATTACTAATCTCGATGGCCCAAGGGCTGTTCAAAATGAACCTGTCGAGATTACCAGTATCAGCATGAAGGGATTCGTGTTTCTATCGATACTAATCAATTGATGGCCATCTATACTATATATGGATTGTCGATATTGATGTCCAAGTCTCATCCAAGTAACTTAAGCTTGGAATGAGCTGCAAACAACCTGAAATGAGATCATGGGAAGACATGGAATGTGGTAGAGACAGGTAGAACTCATTAGGATTTTGATGGGTGTTAACCGAATTGTAGTTTCATCGATATTAACCTAAACCTCTTCAATACTACTAACCATGTGTAATCCATGGGGTTAGAACCTGAAAACAACTCATAATAGTTAGGATTGAGGTTATGGGATGTAGTTAAAGATGGTGGTGTCGTATAAGGAAACATAAGGATTTACTAGGTGTTAGCCGCTTTCAAACACTTTCAACGCTAAGTTTTGATCAAACTAGAAAACCTTTACACTTTTATTAACCTCAAAACAAAAGTTTATGAACAATCTAAGGGGTAAAAACAATGAGAATTCAATAACAAAGGATGAAATGGTTATAATACTATGGTTAATGGCTATGTATTCGGCATGCAACTTCTACCTTGGTATTATCATAACTATTATCAATACTAACATGGGAATTTCGAATACAATGGGATTGATACCAAGTGATCACTTTTGGTCATTTACTATGGTTAAGTCCAGGTAACGAACATCAAGAAAACATAGACAGACATAGGTTATACTTAGTTAAGTTAGCCTTAAGTTTCCAACTTCGTAAACTTCATGTTATATGATCTAAATTTATATTTTGTTCAAATGAATTACCTAATTTTATAAAGATAAAGTTTATAAGATAATATTAAATTATTTTAGCAAAAGAAAAAAAGGTTTTGTAAAATGAGTCAACTTTCTTTTAAACATAAACTTTGATTATTTAAGTTAGATTTCATTCAAGTTGGGTAACGGTGTAATATGATATGTCAAATAGGATAAGTTAGAATTAAACATTAGAAACTCATTTTAGTACAAGTAGGAAACTTAGTCACACACTTAGATCGAAATTACTATATTAATAGCTATAAATACTTACGATACAAAAGCATAACAAATGAAACCAGGTGTTGAAGCTACATTCCATACAGCAAACGAGCGAGCACGTATCTAGGTTATTCAAGTAGTCTACAACACAGGTGAGTTCATCTTTCTCTTTTCAAACTATTTTGTTTTACTTTGGGACTGAGAAACATGTTTAAATATTTTATATAAATGTTTAGATATTTCTTAAATCTTTTATACTTATTCTTAGTACTAATACTCTATACTCATATACTTAGATGTTTTATACTTATGATTCTTGAATGTCTTATACTTATAATACTTGAACTTATGATACTTGATTGCTTTAAACTTATAATCCTTATGATACTTGAAACACTTCTAAACAAATATTCTATGGTTTTGTGATACTATGATTCTTGAATGCTTTTGAAAAGCTATATTCTATAATGCTTTAGAAACTGTATTCTATAATGCTCTTGAAACTATATTCTATGACTATTGAAAGCTTTTGAAACAATATTATTTGATTCTGAAATGCTTTGAAACTATATTCTTGAAATTCTTAGCTACTTAAACTCTCAAAAACTTGTATGCTTGGAAACTTAAATACTTGACATGCTAAAGCCTTTGAATCTATATGGAATGGGATTCTGGTTGAAAAGCAGGTACATGTGCACATGGTACGGGGAAACTCAACACTTGATTCTATATGCTATCAAACTTCTTAAGACTGACTGATTGGCCTCCAAGAGTGTTTCTAAGATTCACTCTCCACTAATCATTCAGTATTCTTCATTACCAGGACCTTGCAAGACAGACTGATTGGCCTCCGAGCGTTGACATTTGGTCAAGCCCCACTAGTCGTTCAGTGTTCTTCATGGTTCATCCATGGTTTTGTGACGAGTGACTAGGATGATTCTTGTGACATCCGGTATTTTACGAACGATGACTCGTAAAAGGTTAGTGTACTAAACTTAATTTATTTGATGCAATAATAATTTAATATTAATTATTAAATTAAAGTTGTGGTTACCTGTCTAGCACAGAGTGTGTTTAAATGCATGGAATTGCATTTGGTGAATTTTTGAGATTTCGGTACTGTTCGGCGGTGTTTAAACGAACGTTGGTGACGACTCGGTTAACGAATTTAGTGTAATGCTTGGTTTGGCATAAAATAATAAATCATAAATGAATAAATTAAGTTAATGATGAAAAACCATGAATTTTAACGTAAACTGTGGAAATTACTGACAACCGACTTTACCTGCGTTTTTGCCGGATAAGATGGATTAAATTATCTGAAGAATATTTAAGGTCATTGTTTTTGTCTAAAATTTGATCGTTTAAGTACGATTAAATATTCTATTAATTTTAGAATAAAAATCGAAATTTTATTAAATTTTCGGTACAAGGTTTATACACCGTATGACTCAGAGAATACCTGTTTTTACCTGTGATTTGTTTATTTTAATCACCTAAGGACATGTGTCCTTACACATGGCAAGAGTAGGTTGAGAGGAGATTTTTTAAAAATCTTTTAAATCTCATAAATCCCCAACATCATCATCACCTTTCTCATCTTTCAAGCCACCTCTTCCACTCCCTCACTCCTCTCCTACCGTCAACCTCCTTTCCTTTTTCTATTTTCACCATTTTTGAAAGTTTGAAACCCACATTTATCCATATATTCATCAAGTGGGCGATTTTTGGAGTTTTGGGAAGAACCTTGATCAAGAAATAAACCACTTTCTTAGCCTAACTAAGGTAAATCTCTTCACATAAGTGGGTTTTATTTTATTTTATTTTTATTATTCAAGTTTTTCACCCAAAAGAATGTGTTTAAAACAAATAGGTTTTGGTGTAAAAGATGAAAATGTGAGTGTGGGTGTGGGTGTGTATGAATGTGTGTGAGAGTCATAAATATATATACATATATATGTAAGTGACGTGAATGTGTGTGTATATATATGGGTGTTTATTAATTTCAAAAATATACATACATACATACATGATGAATGTTTTCATTTTTAATGGTGATTTTAATCACATGCATGAACATACATATATATATATCTATACGTATGTGTATGTGTATGTGATATAAGGGCATGCATGAACATATAGATATATATGTATGTGTTCATATATATATATATATATATATATATATATATATATATATATATCTATACGTATGTGTATGTGTATGTGATATAAGTGCATGCATGAACATATAGATATATATGTATGTGTTCATATATATACAGGGAATGGATCTAATACTAACTCTAAGATTCATCAATAACCCATTAACCCAACCATATTGAATGATCAAATTACAAGATGCTAATCTAATGGTTGATATGAAACTATAATATAATAATGTAATTGATTTGAAAGAAAAAGGAATAAGGGTATTAATGTAATTTGATATATTAAAATACTTTACCCCATCTTTTTTTATACATCCATAACTTTTTTATATTATAATATTTTTTTATAAAAATTGCACCATTTTACTCGTCTTTTTTTTCTCTTTAATTCCGTTATAGTCTTGACTAGGTTTTTTTATTTTTTTTCGGATGTTCGTATTTACACCAATGTAACAAGTATAAAACTAACAAATTATTTGTAACAAGTTGTAACAAATTTGGGTTTACATTGTTGTATAACAAATAGGGGTTAAGTTTAAGAGTGTAAACAAGCCAAGCCGATCCTGAGCTCGTTAATTACGTTATATTCTTGACTAGGTTTTTTATTTTTTCTGGATGCTCGTTAATTATGTTATATTCTTGATTTTGTAACGAATTTTGCTTTTTAAAGTACTAAAATGTATTTACAATCTTGTAAATATAATTTTTAAATTATGAAAATGTATTTACAATCTTATAGATATAACGAATTTTGGTTTTTATAAACAAAATGTTATATTATTTTTTTAAAGTATTAAAACATATTACAATCTAGTAGATATAACGAATTTTAGTTTTTATCAACAAAATATTATAGTATTTTTTTAAAGTATTAAAATGTATTTACAATCTTGTAGATATAACGAATTTTGGTTTTTATCAACAAAATGTTATATTATTTTTTTTAAGTATTAAAATGTCTTTACAATCTTGTAGATATAATTTTTTTAAAGTATTAAAACGTATTTACAATCTTGTATATATAACGAATTTTGGTTTTTATCAACAAAATGTTATATTATTTTTTTTAAAGTATTAAAATATCTTTACAATCTTGTAGATAAAATTTTTTTAAAGTATTAAAACGTATTTACAATCTTGTATATATAGCGAATTTTGGTTTTTATCAACAAAATGTTATATTATTTTTTTTAAAGTATTAAAATGTCTTTACAATCTTGTAGATATAATTTTTTTAAAGTATTAAAACGTATTTACAATCTAGCAGATATAACGAATTTTTGAGCATCCGGAAAAAAATAAAAAAACCTAGTCAAGAATATAACGTAATTAACTAGCTCGGGATCGGCTTGGGTCGTTTACACTCTTAAACGTAAAACCGTATTTATTCTACAACAATGTAAACCGAAATTCGTTACAACTCGTTACAAATAATTTGTTATTTTTATACTTGTTACATTGGTGTAAATACGAACATACGAAAAAAATAAAAAAAACCTAGTCAAGAATATAACGTAATTAACTAGCTTGGGATCGGCTTGGGTCGTTTACACTCTTAAACGTAAACCGTATTTATTCTATAACAATGTAAACCGAAATTCGTTACAACTCGTTACAAATAATTTGTTATTTTTATACTTGTTACATTGGTGTAAGTACGAACATACGAAAAAAAATAAAAATAACCTAGTCAAGACTATAACGGAATTAAAGAGAAAAATAAGACGAGTAAAATGGTGCAATTTTTATAAAAAAATATTATAGCATAAAAAAGTTATAGATGTATAAAAAAATAGGGGGTAAAGTATTTAATATAGCAAATTACTACTTTACCCTTATTAAATAATAAAAGAAAAAGCCATGTGTTCAATTCTGATTGGTTTATGAGGGTTAATGGGTTAGTGACATAAATGAGGGTTAGCATTTGAACCCAATCATATATATATATATAATAACATCCATAACTTTTTTATGCTATAATATTTTTTTATAAAAATTGCACCATTTTACTCGTCTTATTTTTCTCTTTAATTCCGTTATAGTCTTTACTAGGTTTTTTTATTTTTTTTCGTATGTTCGTACTTACACCAATGTAACAAGTATAAAAATAACAAATTATTTGTAACGAGTTATAACGAATTTCGGTTTACATTGTTATAGAATAAATACGGTTTACGTTTAAGAGTGTAAACGACCCAAGCCGATCCCGAGCTAGTTAATTACGTAATATTCTTGACTAGGTTTTTTTCTTTTTTTTCGTATGTTCGTATTTACACCAATGTAACAAGTATAAAAATAACAAATTATTTGTAACGAGTTGTAACGAATTTCAGTTTACATTGTTGTAGAATAAATATGGTTTACGTTTAAGAGTGTAAACGACCCAAGCCGATCCCGAGCTAGTTAATTACGTTATATTCTTGACTAGGTTTTTTTATTTTTTCCGGATGCTCAAAAATTCGTTATATCTACTAGATTGTAAATACGTTTTAATACTTTAAAAAAATTATATCTACAAGATTGTAAAGACATTTTAATACTTTTAAAAAAATAATATAACATTTTGTTGATAAAAACCAAAATTCGTTATATATACAAGATTGTAAATACGTTTTAATACTTTAAAAAAATTATATCTACAAGATTTCAAATATATTAATACTTTAAAAAAATAATATAACATTTTGTTGATAAAAACCAAAATTCATTATATCTACAAGATTGTAAATACATTTTAATACTTTTAAAAAATACTATAACATTTTGTTGATAAAAACTAAAATTCGTTATATCTACTAGATTGTAATATGTTTTAATACTTTAAAAAATAATATAACATTTTGTTTATAAAACCAAAATGCGTTATATCTACAAGATTGTAAATACATTTTCATAATTTAAAAATTATATTTACAAGATTGTAAATACATTTTAGTACTTTAAAAACCAAAATTCGTTACAAAATCAAGAATATAACGTAATTAACGAGCATCCAGAAAAAATAAAAAACCTAGTCAAGAATATAACGTAATTAACGAGCTCAGGATCGGCTTGGCTCATTTACACTCTTAAACTTAACCCCTATTTATTATACAACAATGTAAACCCAAATTCGTTACAACTTGTTACAAATAATTTGTTAGTTTTATACTTGTTACATTGGTGTAAATACAAACATCCGAAAAAAAATAAAAAAACATAGTCAAGACTATAACGGAATTAAAGAGAAAAAAAGACGAGTAAAATGGTGCAATTTTTATAAAAAAAATATTATAGTATAAAAAAGTTATGGATGTATAAAAAAAGATGGGGTAAAGTATTTAATATATCAAATTACATTAATACCCTTATTCCCTTTTCTTTCAAATCAATTACATTATTATATTATACTTTAATATCAACAATTAGATTAGCATCTTGTAATTTGATCATTCAATATGGTTGGGTTAATGGGTTATTGATGAATCTTAGAGTTAGTATTAGATCCATTCCCTATATATATATATATATACATATGTATGTACATGTGAGATGGTTACATGCATGTGTATATATATATGGGTGAATGTGAGATCTTGCATGCATGAATATGTGTGTATGTAATTTATAGATACATGCATGTATACATATATGAATCTATATAGATATGTATGATTTTGTCATACATGCATGTATGTTTATGTACATGGTATATTTATATATGAATGCATGTATGTTTTAATGTCATGTATGCATGTGTATGTATTACACTCATGAATACATATATAAAATATATACACATAAGTATATGTATGAAACGTTTGATGTACATGCATGATGGTTATATAAGCATGCATGCATGGGTATGCATATAACTATTTATATAATTATTGAATTTTAGTAATAATACTTATTATTATTGATATTTTATGAAATATATAAAATCTAATTTTAAAGTCATAAAATACACAAAAAATATAAATATTTTTGTTATAAAATGAATAATGAATGATTGAATAACTTGGCCATAATTTTATTACTTTAAAATGGATGTTTTGATAAGATAAAAACTATAAAAATAGAGTTTTTCTATAAAATAAATTTTATCAGATTTTTATCAGAAAATTATGGAAATTTATGAAATATTTTAAGTATAAAATCAACTGGATTTAAAAATATATTTAAAGGATGATCGTTGTTAACCGAAAACAAGCGTTTTCGACTATTTTTAACATATAAAAAGAGTCTTTTTGTGAATCTGATTTTGATCATAAAATTTATAAGTTTTTATGATAAAATTTGTAATTTAAAATGTATAATTTTTGTAAGAAAAATATAAAATGAAATATTTGAAAACTATGTTTAAAAATGGCGTAAAAACGTCGTTTTAACGTATAATTTTGACATAATTTTGTGGCTGATTTTAATCATCAAATTTAATACAAAAATATGTATAAAATACTTATTTAGAGGTATTAAAAGTCATTTAGGCCATAATGCATGTTGACGTGCTTGTGTGTTACATTGTCGGTTTTGTCTGTAAAATATGGCGAAATTGTCATTTTTGGCAAAATCTTAAAAATAATTAAGTTTGGAGTTAAAATGAATTTTAAAAAAAGATAACTTAATTATTTGAATATAATATGAATTTGAAAACATTAACTTATGATTTATGATAAAAGACTAAATTCGAGTCACCAACGTGTCGTTTGTGTGAAATATGATTCCTTTAGTGGAATGTGTTTAATTCTAGTTAAGTTGGGTGAACAACTTACATGATGGACTTTTATTTAGACTGTTAATGTGTCCCTTGGGTTTTAGGGCGCTAGTGAGAACAGTCGGGTTATTTGGGAATCTCTGTTGCTAGCAGGAACACATTGAGGTGAGTTTCACGCCCCTTTTAATAATGTTTTTGGTTTTTGATAAATTAGTGGAGAAACATACCGGGGAAAGGAATTTTAAATTGTAATGTATGGTTTGGAGTGATATGTGACTTTGATAGCTCTTGAGTAAGTGCAGCCATTTGTATATGTGTTCTCTGTGTATTCGCTCCAAAGGGGATTCGCTCCCGCAGTCATAATCATTAGTCTCGGGGGAGGGACCGCAGGATATATTGGTAGATCTATCGGATTTGACAACCCACTCCCCGACCAGCTTTCATGGTCTGTGAGCAATGGGAGCAATATATGTTGAGGGGTGTTCGCACCTTGGTTTTGGTTTGATTATGGGCTCATGGTGTCTATCGTATCGTAGTACGTAGCTAGTCTACGATGAGTTCTCTATCATGATGTTTTTGTACATTACGTTCTTTTCCCTTGCTTAAATGTTTTTATATGAAAACCTTTGAACTCACCAACCCGTTTGGTTGACACTTGTTTTTAAATTTGGTATGTTTCTCAGGTAAGTAGCATGATGATGGGAAAGGAAAGGAAACCGGTTCTAGTTAGCGAGCGTGCTTTGGGATATTTATATGGGACCAGTTATCTAGATGTTAAAACTGATGTTTGTTAAACTTGTAATGTTTTAACAATTATCGATAGCTTTTAATATAAATATCCATGTTTTATTTAAGTCGTTCGCTTAACTTATGCTTGAGTTATTTACTGTTGACACTAAGACTCTGTTAAGTCTTCCGCTGCGAGTCGAGGTGTGACAGTAAAAGTGGCATCAGAGCCTAGGTTATAGTGAACTAGTAAAATATTTTTATAAATCTAGACTATAACCAATTAAATATTATTATTAGAACGGTTTCTTTCCCAGTATGGTATTGCATGCATACTTAGCCTGAGAAAAATTTATATGTGTGGATGTGTCTTTATTAGTACATGACTAACAAATTTTTTTTTTGATGTCCTTCTTTCTCTATATGGCTGATCGTAGGTTTGAGATGCCACATCCTTCATATTTATCTCTCTTTGCACCTGGCCTGAACCCACATAGGCCCGAGGGATGTGGATGGATATGGGAGGACGAGACAGAGACTGTCACTGTTGTTCTTGACGTCCCTACGCCGACCGGGACCATACTACGGTCACCACCTATAAGGGTGGTATACGAGCGTCGAAAACGACGTGACCTCGGTAATAGGCCACGAGTTGAGATCGACGACACTACCACTCATTGTAGGGGGAAACCCCGGTATGAGATCGGATCGACTTCAGCACCAGTGGCAGGTGCAAGGGACCGGGTTGTGCAAGGAGTGAACCCTGGCCTTGAGCAAGGGGGACCTTCTACCACAGTGGTAGGACAGTCTTTAGAGGAGACTGTTGGCACTTTGATTGATAGATGTGCCCGCCAGGAGAACACCATTAGGAGACTACGCCAGAGGGTGCGAGCACTGGATGATATGACGACCACGCAGGATGGTCGTATGTTGTCAATGGAGGAGGAGCACCTCCTTGACAACAATGCACTACAGCAGCTGCATTCCAGAGTTACTGACCAAGAGACAGCTCGAGTCTCTTTGGAGCAGCGAGTGGGCGCTCTAGAGACCGTATGGGATTACTAGAGGGGTGGCAGGCTGCCACTGAGCAGAGGATGGATATACTGACTGAGGGATTAGGCTCAGTTCAGTCTGTCTCCAACCTCTGTGGAGCTCTACTGTTGTCTATTTTATTTGGTGATCCTCTCACTGGACCTATGTAGTTGGTCCGTGGGTATTTATGATATGATTATGGTTTATTTCAATTTGTGATGAACTTTGATATCTGGGCATGTTGATTTTGATTATAATTTGATGTATTCGCTATGGATATTTACTTAGCTATTTTAATGAATGTATGTTCAAATTTCTATCTTGTTAATTTTCACTAATTATATTCATTGATTGAACATGATTTTTGTTTATTTTGAATTATATAAGAAAACATATCATGGCTACGGAAGGAGATAACTCGTATCCTCTTCCTACGACTAATGAGGAATTGTCCCGAATCATATCACAACATGTTACAGAAGCGTTAGCCCAAAGAGACGCAGAAGATACGAGAAAGAGACTACAGCAAAGGTGTATTTACAAAACATTTCAGACTTGCGGACCTCGACCCTTTACGGGTGCTGAAGGTCCATTGGGGATTATACGTTAGATTGAAAGGATTGAATCTGTGATGAATACTAGTGGATGTACTCCAGAACAGAGAGTGAAATATGCAGTTTGTTCGTTTCATGATGAAGCCCTAACTTGGTGGAACAGCCAACTGCAAGCTAGAGGTGAGATTGTTGCATACAGTCTTTCCTGGGATGAGCTTAAAGAACTACTGATGCGTGAATATTGTCTCAGAACGGAATTTTAGAAATTGGAGGAGGAATTCTGGAACCATGTCATGATAGGTGCTGATATCCGAGGTTATACCACTAGGTTCCATGAACTTGCTAGGCTAGTGCCTAGACTGGTCACTCTAGAGCATGTGCGAATAGAACGTTATATTTGGGGTTTAGCGCCACAAATCAGAGGCATGGTGGTAGCATCCAATCCCACCACTATTCAGAGTGCAGTCACTCTTGCTCATGCACTGATGGATGATGTGGTGAGAATGGGAACATTGGCAGCAGTTGGTAGTCAGGGTAAAAAGGTGGTGGAAGCAAACAAAGGTCATGTTGGCATAGAGAAGAAACCTTATGACGGAAAGAGGAAGAATTCTGATATTCGTTTTGGACTGCCAATACTTTTGGAGGTGCAACTGGTAAGATGGTTTGTGAAAGGTGTGGAAAGTTGGGGCACCAGATTCAGACTTGCAGAGTGAAATTGTCGGTTGTCACGAATGCTGGAAGTAGTAATTGCTTTGAGTGTGGAGCAAATGGTCACTTCAGGAAAGATTCTCCAAAGTGGAAAGCTACCAATGCTAGAGGACGAGCCTTCGAAATGAATGCAGGAGCTGCTCGTGAAGACCCGTCTGTAGTCACCGGTACGTTTCTTGTTAATAACCAGTTTGCATCTATATTGTTTGATACGGGAGCCGATCTAAGTTTTGTGTCAAAAGAATTCGAACCATTGCTTCACCGTAAATCAAGTAAATTAGATAGGCGCTATCGTATAGAGTTGGCAAATGGTATGATTATCGAGTCTAAAGATATTATTAAAGGATGTACGTTGCAGCTAGAAAATCATTCATTTAAATCGACCTCATACCTATAGAACTTGGTAGCTTTGATATTGTAGTCGGTATGGATTGGTTGTCTAAGAATCGGGCGGAAGTTGTTTGCTTTGAAAATGTGATTCGTCTTTCCCTTTCAAACGGTGAAGTTCTGGTTATTCGTGGTGAACTGAAGAAACTCCCTTGAAGATGATCAATGTTATGAAGGCACAAAAGTTTTTACGAAAAGGATACTCTGCATTCTTAGCTAGTATTGTTGACACAAAAGCTGAGAAATCAAAGATCGAGGAGATACCTATTGTTCGAGAATATTCGGAAGTTTTTCCAGAAGACTTTCCTAGATTGCCTCAGGTAAGACAGATAGAATTTCGAATCGACCTTGTGCCAGGAGCGGCACCTATTGCGAAGGCCCCATATCGACTGGCACCTTCTGAAATGCAAGAGTTGTCCAATCAGTTACAAGAGTTATTGGACAAAGGATTCATTAGACCAAGTTTTTCTCCTTGGGGAGCACCGGTCTTATTGTCAAAAAGAAAGATGGGTCAATGAGGATGTGCATTGACTATAGAGAGTTGAATAAGCTCACCATCAAGAATCAAAATCCATTACCGAGGATTTATGACTTGTTTGATCAGTTGTGTGGTTCGAGTTTCTATTCAAAGATCGATTTACGCTCGGATACCACCAATTGAAGATTGTGGAAGAAGATATTCCAAAGACCGCTTTCAGGACACGCTATGGGCATTATGAGTTCTTGGTCATGCCTTTCGGGTTAACAAATGCACCTGCGACATTTATGGACATGATGAATAGGGTTTGTAGACCTTATTTGGATAAGTTTGTAATTGTCTTTATTGACGATATACTTATCTATTCAAAGAGCAAGGAAGATCATGAACGCCATCTGAGGCTGGTTTTGGAGTTATTAAAGAATGAAAAGCTTTATGCCAAGTTCTCCAAATGTCAGTTCTGGATTCGAGAAGTTCAATTTCTGGGTCATGTCATAAACGAGAAAGGTATCCAAGTGGATCCCATGAAAATTGAAGCAATCAAGAATTGGAGTACGCCAACATCTCCAACTGAAATACGTCAGTTTTTGGGACTGGCTGGGTATTATAGAAGGTTCATTGAGAATTTTCTAAGATTGCACAATTGTTAACTTTACTGACTCAGATGGATAAGAAGTTTGACTGGGGCACCAAGCAGGAAGAAGCTTTTTTACTTTTGAAACATAAACTACGTACCGCGCCTATTTTATCACTTCCTGATGGAAATGATGGGTTTGTGGTGTATTGCGATGAATCACGACAAGGTCTTGGATGTGTTTTAATGCAACGGGATAAGGTGATAGCATACGCTTCGCGACAACTTAAAATCCATGAGAAAAATCACACCACCCATGATTTAGAATTGGGGGCGATTGTTTTTGCGCTCAAGATATGGAGGCATTATCTCTATGGGACGAAGTGTACTATTTTCACCAATCACAAAAGTCTCAAACACATCTTCGATCAAAAAGATCTAAATATGAGACAACGTAGGTGGGTTGAACTGCTTAATGATTACGATTGTGAAATTTGTTATCATCCTGGAAAGGCGAACGTGGTGGCAGATGCTTTGAGCAGAATAGTTAGTGACAAAACTTTACGAGTGCGTGCGTTGGGTTTAATTATCCAAACGAGCCTTACTGCTGAAATTCGTGATGCACAAATTGAGGCACTTAAAGTGGAAAATGTCAAAGCCGAAGGCCTGCACCGAATGGTTAAAGAATTAATTCCAAAGTCGGATGAAAATTTATATTTCATGAATCGTATATGGGTAGCTTGCTTTGGTAATCTTCGTGAGCTGGTTATGGATGAAGCTCACAAGTCCTGATATTCAATCCATCCTGGGTCGGATAAAATGTATAAAGATTTGAAAAAGTTTTATTGGTGGCCTAATATGAAAAGAGAAATTGCCGAATATGTTGGTAAATGTCTAACTTGCTCCAGGGTGAAGGCAGAACATCAAAAGCCGTATGGACTTTTGCAACAGCCTGAGATCCCAGAATGGAAGTGGGAATGTATTGCAATGGATTTTATAAACGAATTACCCTGAACGTCTAGTGCCATGATACTATTTGGGTAATTGTTCATCGTTTAACTAAGTCAGCACACTTCCTTCCAATTAAAGAGGCTGATAAAACGGAGAAGTTAGCGAAATTATACTTGAAAGAAATTTTTTCTAGGCATGGCGTTCCTGTGTCAATCATATCTGACAGGGACAGTAAAAGATGAAAATGTGAGTGTGGGTGTGTATGAATGTGTGTGTGAGTCATAAATATATATATATACATATATATGATACATATATATGGGTGTTTATTAATTTCAAAAATATACATACATACATAGATACATACATGATGAATGTTTTCATTTTTAATAGTGATTTTAATCACATGCGTGAACATATACATGCATATATATATATATGGACTTATTACATTGAGAACCATTAAATATGAAAGAACCAAAGGAACTAATTTTGAACCATATGTTATTAAGGGTATAAAAGTAATTTAACTTTAAAGTATGAGAAGTTACTATTTTACCCTTTAAATAACCACTCTATATACAAAACTTAAAGCATAACGTGCAAGTGTATTATCTAGTTCTCAAGTTCCTAACATAAAAGTGGTTCTTAATGGAATGCCTCCCTATATATATATACGTATGTGTATGTGTATGTGTATGTGATATAAGTGCATGCATGAACATATAGATATATGTATGTGTTCATATATATATATACACACACATATGTGTGTGTACATGTGAGATGGTTACATGCATGTGTATATATATATATATATATGGGTGAATGTGAGATCTTGCATGCATGAATATGTGTATATGTAATTTATAGATACATGTATGTTTATGTACATGGTATATTTATATATGAATGCATGTTGTTTTAATGTCATGTATGCATGTGTATGTATTACACTCATGAATACATATATAAAATATATACACATAAGTATATGTATGAAAAGTTTGATGTACATGCATGATGGTTATATAAGCATGCATGCATGGGTATGCATATAACTATTTATATAATTATTGAATTTTAGTAACAATACTTATTATTATTGATATTTTATGAAATATATCAAATCAGATTTTAAAGTCATAAAATACACAAAAATATAAATATTTTTGTTATAAAATGAATAATGAATGATTGAATAACTTGGCCATAATTTTATTACTTTAAAATAGATGTTTTGATAAGATAAAAACTATAAAAATAGATTTTTTCTATAAAATAAATTTTAACTGATTTTTATCAGTAAATTATGGAAATTTATGAAATATTTTAAGTAGAAAATCAAGTGGATTTAAAAATTTATTTAAAGGATGATCGTTGTTAACCGAAAACAAGCGTTTTCGACTATTTTTAACATATAAAAAGAGTCTTTTTATGAATCAGATTTTGATCAGAAAATTTATAAGTTTTTATTATAAAAATTTGTAATTTATAATGTATAAGTTTTGTACGAAAAATATAAAATGAAATATTTGAAAATTATGTCTAAAAATGGCGTAAAAACGTTGTTTTAACGTATAATTTTGTGGCTGATTTTAATCAGCAAATTTAATACAAAAATATGTATAAAATACTTATTTAGAGGTATTAAAAGTCATTTAGGCCATAATGCATGTTGACGTGCTTGTGTGTTACATTGTCGGTTTTGTCAGTAAAATATGGCGAAATTGTCATTTTTGGCAAAATGTTAAAAATAATTAAGTTTGGAGTTAAAATGAATTTTTAACAAAGATAACTTAATTATTTAAAGATAATATGACTTTGAAAACATTAACTTATGATTTATGTAAAAGACTAAATTCGAGTCACCAACGTGTCGTTTGTGTGAAATATGATTCCCTTAGTGGAATGTGTTTAAGTCTAGTTAAGTTGGGTGAACAACTTACATGATGGACTTTTATTTAGACTGTTTATGTGTCCCTAGGGTTTTAGGACGCTAGTGAGAACAGTCGGGTTATTTGGGAATCTCTGTTGCTAGCAGGAACACATTGAGGTGAGTTTCACGGCCCCTTTTAATAATGTTTTTGGTTTTTGATAAACCGGGGGAGAAACATACCGGGAAAAGGAATTTTAAAGTGTAATGTATGGTTTGGAGTGATATGTGACTTTGATAGCTCTTGAGTAAGTGCAACCATTTGTATATGTGTTCTCTGTGTATTCGCTCCAAAGGGGATTCGCTCCCGCAGTCATAATCATTAGTCTCGGGGGAGGGACCGCATGATATATTGGTAGATCTATCGGGTTTGACAACCCACTCCCCGACCAACTGTCATGGTCCATGAGTAACGGGAGCAATATATGTTTAGGGGTGTTCGCACCTTGGTTTTGGTTTGATTATGGGCTCATGGTGTCTATCGTATCGTAGTACGTAGCTAGTCTAGGATGAGTTCTCTATCACGATGTTTTTGTACATTACGTTCTTTTCCCTTGCTTAAATGTTTTTATATGAAAACCTGTGAACTCACCAACCCGTTTGGTTGACACTTGTTTTTAAATTTGGTATGTTTCTCAGGTAAGTATCATGATGATGGGAAATGAAAGGAAACCGGTTCTAGTTAGCGAGCATGCTTTGAGATATTTATCTGGGACCGGTTATCTAGATGTTAAAACTGATGTTTGTTAAACTTGTAATGTTTAGCAATTATCGATAACTTTTAATATAAATATCTATGTTTTATTTAAGTCGTTCCCTTAACTTATGCTTGAGTTATTTACTGTTGACACTAAGACTCTGTTAAGTCTTCCGCTGCGAGTCGGGGTGTGACAATTCTGGTTCCATCTGGCTGACTTTGTCTCATCTTTTGGTTTCCTCTATCAAAACATCGATGTTGAAAGTCACACCCAGTTTCGTCTACGGATTGATACTGAATGCCTTCGAGAGTGTCTTAAAGAGTCACTCCCTCCTAGTATTCAGTTGTCCATTGAAGTAAACTCAAAAACATGGTTTTCGAACTCTAATGAATTGGAAAATCGATTTAATCATTCTTGAAAACTAAGTCGGTTGTTGATTTGGATTGTAGGTAAAGCAATTAACTATCATTAATAACAATATCATATGTGGTTAGCGGTAAGCTTGACCCTACGTTTGCCCTATATATAAGCATACCAGATTGGATAGGATAGATGGTTATTAATGAGGTTAAGGTTGTTACCGAAGATAGTTTGCGAAACTTACTTTCAAATACTAAACTTTATGAACTCGCCAACCATGTGTTGATTTATTTTCTTACACGTTTTCTCAGGTGATGTACAGGACTAGATTCAGACCGCAGGAAGCATACAAGCATGCCCAGATTGTGGACCTAGCAACTTTTGAAAGCATATATTTTGTGGTAGACACTAAATCATTTTGATATCTTATACAATCAAAAGATAGTAGACTTCTGATTTTAGTAGACATGTTTGTACGGTTAAATTTTCAAATACGATAGTTGTAATTTAACATGCAAATCTATAGTGATTATATTTGTGCTTTAGTTATTCTCAAATGTTTTGCTATGTATTCAATTTGTTCACTCCGATTATCACTCGATATCGCGCCCCGAGACCTTTCCGCCTGACGGGAAAGTCGAACCAACCCGCCGGCTTGGGGTGTGACATCACCACATGGGTTTAAAATGAAAAGGCTAGAAAGACTATTTGTGGCGAATTTCATTGGTTAACAAACGAACGGGTACTTGGCTCAATGGGGAGACTAAGGTATTTCCTTATGTGTAGGTAAAACAAATGAAAAGGCTGAAACAATGGTTTATCCTAATGCCTCTAGCACTTTTGTGCACACCTTAGTTTATGGTCTCAAGTTATATTGACAATGCAAGTTCTACCTTAGATGTTCACCATGGTCACCACACATCAAAGAAAATGAGCATGTGTTCTTGTTAATACTCTTTGCTCAACATAGGCCGAATTTCTTACGAAAACGACGGTTAAAGGTTAAGAATGTGAAACACATAACAATCCACTATCAACTTTCTATTCTTAGTCATATATTGTTACTAGTAATTATGGATTTTTTATCAATAATACTTTATTCCGAAACTTAAAGGATCAACCACAACTTAAGAATTTACTTTATTGATTAGTTCAATCATGTTTCCACCATTTTGTTTTCAAACCATGTTTTTGTGAGGCCCCGAAACCGGGCGCCTCGCAGAGGTTGGTTTTCATCATAACACATAGCTCTTAAAGTAAAAACTTTCATAATCATGCAGCGGAAATGTAAACATGGTTTGATAAACAGAATTCAATAACGTGTCTGTATCAAAAACATATCAAATTGCCAAAACCATTAGTTCCTCTATCTTGATGCCCCGAGCTCCATGCATCCTTTCGTCTTAGCCTTAACCTGACATACATGCTAAATCAAGTCAGTTTACGCTGGTGAGTTCTAGTTTTCATAAAACAACATTAAACATACTTAACATAAACATCATTTCATACACATAGTCCATAACCTTAGCACATAACCTCCTTAACCTTATCATCATACGTTCCACTGTCACCATACGAACAGTGGGCTTATGCCGGCACAAGGCTCCATACCTAGTTATAGTCTTGGTTGACTATCATACCTAGTTATAGTCGTGGTTGACTATCATACCCAGTTATAGTCGTGGTTGACTATCATACCCAGTTATAGTCGTGGTTGACTATCATACCCAGTTATAGTCGTGGTTGACTATCATACCCAGTTAGAGTCGTGGTTGACTATCATACCCAGTTATAGTCGTGGTTGACTATCATACCCAGTTATAGTCGTGGTTGACTATCATACCCAGTTATAGTCGTGGTTGACTATCATACCCAGTTATAGTCGTGGTTGACTACCGTACCTACCCAGCACAAGTACTGGTACATCTCTCCTACATATCCTATAACACGTATAGGAACATCATTCATTCGTCACACATGATACACTAGCATTATATCATCCTTATCATAATCATAACATTTTCTGCTAGTATCATAACATCATTCATCGTAGTCATCATGGCATCTTAGGCATGTCATATTAGCATCATTTCATCATATCATCATAACATCCTAGCATCATGCACATATCATACTAGCATCGTTATCATATCATAACATCATGGCATCATGCCCACATATCATACTTCCATCCTAGCAACCTAGGACCTTATCATACTCCTATAACTATCCTCATAGTTATCATCATGAAGGATGTTATCATACAGTCATCATCATATCATAGGCTAGCATCATTATCATATCATATCATCATGTTATTCATCCTCATACTCATTTATCATATCATAGACATAACATTAAGCATGTATGCCAGCCCAAAACATTAAACATAAAATAGGGCGTTTAGAACTCACCTGATAATGGCTCCTTGTCTTCTTAACCGAACTCCTTAGTTAAGACTTGGGAACCTACATCAGTTACATCATATCATAACATACCATTTTAGACTTAGGATATATTCTAAGTCCTCAGAACCTCCTAACTAGCCTCCCCAGTATTCGAGAACTGTTACATTCCCCAACTGTCATATACTCGAACTAGAGTATACGAAATATCACCAGTACTCGAAATACTGGTGTACTCGTTTTCCCATGTGTACTCGAATTCCCTTGTGTATTCGAACTTAGGGACTACACGAAATTAGTGTACACTAACTGGTGTACTCGAAGACAGTGTATACGAAACCTTTGGGTTTTCGAGTACACCCCTTTGGGTCAAAATTTCGAGTACTCATCCTTTTCTTCATAAACATATCAGAAATTCATCCAAGACCTTAGGGAGCTAGTTCCTAGGTTCCTTAGGTTGTTACCAACACACTGGAACCTCAAAGTTCCGAACTTTATGCATCAAGGTGTGAGCTTTGTGCATAAGTTCTCTTCCATCTAACAATCCTAACTTTTGTATAAAAACCGTAACTTTTATACATAAACCACTTACTTGTAGTTAGATGATCCCTCCTATAGATTCTAGTGCGTTTCCCCTTCCGTTTGGTCGATTAAAAGCTCGACCTTTGCAGTGCTCGAACTCTGCTTCGTGTACTCGAGAGAAGATGTGCTTCAGCCATAGGTTAGCACGTTTCCCAAAGCCCTACTATTTATAGGCAGTGTCCTGTACCCGAAATATGAGGGATGTTCGAATACAGTATTTCGAGTACAGTGTACTCGAAGTCTAGACTTCGAGTACACGAACTCGAGGCCTTAACATTTTATTTCTCGTCCATCTCTCACAAGTTAATTATCCGTTACCCATTCGTAAGTCCAAATAACTTGTGTTTAGAAAATTCGGGATGTTACAAGTCTCCCCTCCTTACAATAGGTTTCGTCCCGAAACCTGGCTCGTTAGACATTGAACAAATGAGGATACGACCTCCTCATTTCATCTTCCTGCTCCCATGTCGTGTCTGAACCCTTCCGATGCTTCCACTGAACTCTTACTTGACGAACCGTTTTATTCCGTAGCTGTTTTTCCTTCGTATCCACAATGGCAACTGGTTCTTCAATGTAGTTCTGTCGGTCATCTACCTCAATGTCATCCAAAGGAACATGTGCTAGCTCGTCTGCCAGACACTTCCTAAGATGTGACACGTGGAAGGTAGGATGAATCTCGTTCAGCTCCTCTGGTAGGTCCAGTCGATACGCGACTTTCCCTACCCATGCCTTTATCTGAAACGGCCTGATGTACCTTAGACTCAACTTGCCTCGCTTTCTGAATCGAATGATTCACTTCCATGGTGATACTTTCAGCAACACTCGATCGCCAACATCAAACTTGATCGGTCTCCGACGCTTGTCAGCGTAAGACTTTTGGCGATCTTGTGCAGCTTTCATTCGTGCTTTTATTACCCGTAGCTTTTCGGCCATATCAATCACTGCAGCCTTGTTTCCCACTTCTTTCTGTCCAACTTCACCCCATCATACCGGGGTTCTACATCGTCTTCCATACAACGCCTCTTATGGGGGCATTCCGATGCTAGAGTGGTAGCTGTTGTTGTATGAAAACTCCACCAATGGCAAGTGGTCATCCCAGCTACCTCCAAAATCGATAATGCACGCCCTAAGCATATCCTCCAACATTTGGATAGTCCTTTCTGACTGTCCATCTGTTTGGGGGTGATAGGCGGTACTGATGTTCAGTCTCGTCCCCATAGCATCGTGAAACTGCTTCCAGAATCTGGAAGTAAACCTCGTATCTCGATCTGACACAATGGAGACAGGAACTCCATGTCGAACCACAATCTCTTTCACGAACAAATCAGACAACCTTTCGGACGTATACGTTTCCCTGATAGGAAGGAAGTGTGCACTCTTCGTCAGTCGGTCCACAATCACCCAAATGGTATCATGTCGTTTAGCTGTTCTTGGTAGCTTGGTGATGAAATCCATGGTGATGTGTTCCCATTTCCATTCTGGTACCTCAAGAGGTTGCACATATCCGTAGGGCTTCTGATGTTCAGCCTTCACTTGCGCACAAGTAAGGCACCATTTCACATACTGCATCACGTTAAATTTCATACCCGGCCACCAATAGTCCTTTCGAAGATTTTGATACATCTTCGTTCACACCGGGATGCACCAAATAACGTGATTTGTGGGCTTCATCTAAAATCCTCGATCGAATGTCCCCATTTCTGGGTACCCACATACGACCGAATCGTATCTTTATACCGTAATCATTGTCTTCCAAGTTCTTGACCTGCCCGAAGACACGTTCAAAACCCATGTTCTCTTCTTTCAACCCTTCCTGTTGCGCCTGTTTGAGCTCGTTCAGAAAGTCTGGCGTTATCACCAAACTATACGAGTTTACCTGTATGGCAGGATGATCCGTCTTGCGATTTAAAGCATCCGCCACCACATTGGCCTTTCCCGGGAGATATAAAATATCACAATCATAATCCTTTAACATTAAACATACTTAATATAAACATCATTTCATACACATACTCCATAACCTTAGCACATAACATCCTTAACCTCATCATCATGCGTTCCACTGTCACCATACGAACAGTGGGCTTATGCCGGCACAAGGCTCCATACCCAGTTATAGTCGTGGTTGACTATCATACCCAGTTATAGTCGTGGTTGACTATCATACCCAGTTATAGTCGTGGTTGACTATCATACCCAGTTATAGTCGTGGTTGACTATCATACCCAGTTATAGTCGTGGTTGACTATCATACTCAGTTAGAGTCGTGGTTGACTATCATACCCAGTTATAGTCGTGGTTGACTATCATACCCAGTTATCGTCGTGGTTGACTATCATACCCAGTTATAGTCGTGGTTGACTACCGTACCTACCCAGCACAAATACTGGTACATCTCTCCTACATATCCTATAACAGGTATAGGAACATCATTCATTCGTCACACATGATACACTAGCATTATATCATCCTTATCATAATCATAACATTTTATGCTAGTATCATAACATCATTCATCGTAGTCATCATGGCATCTTAGGCATGTCATACTAGCATCATTTCATCATATCATCATAACATCCTAGTATCATGCACATATCATGCTAGCATCGTTATCATATCATAACATCATGGCATCATGCCCAAATATCATACTTCCATCCTAGCAACCTAGGACCTTGTCATACTCCTATAACTATCCTCATAGTTATCATCATGAAGCATGTTATCATACAGTCATCATCATATCATAGGCTAGCATCATTATCATATCATATCATCATGTTATTCATCCTCATACTCATTTATCATGCATTCATCATACTTAGCTTACTTTCATGCATAAATCTTGCTAACACATAAACATGCATACATAGTCAGGGCATATCATCATTCATTCATTATCATCATAAGCACATAACATCATAGACATAACATTAAAGCATGTATGCCAGCCCAAAACATTAAACATAAAATAGGGCGTCTAGAACTCACCTGATAATGGCTCCTTGTATTCTTAACCGAACTCCTTAGTTAAGACTTGGGAACCTACATCAGTTACATCATATCATAACATACCATTTTAGACTTAGGATATATTCTAAGTCCTCAGAAACTCCAAAGTAGCCTCCCCAGTATTCGAGAACTGTTACATTCCCGAACTGTCATATACTCGAACTAGAGTATACGAAATATCACCAGTACTCGAAATACTGGTGTACTCGTTTTCCCATGTGTACTCGAATTCCCTTGTGTATTCGAACTTAGGGACTACACGAAATTAGTATACACGAACTGGTGTACTCGAAAACAGTGTATACGAAACCTTTGGGTTTTCGAGTACACCCCTTTGGGTCAAAATTTCGAGTACTCATCCTTTTCTTCATAAACATATCAGAAATTCATCCAAGACCTTGGGGAGCTAGTTTTTAGGTTCCTTAGGTTGTTACCAACACACTGGAACCTCAAAGTTCCGAACTTTATGCATAAAGGTGTGAGCTTTGTGCATAAGTTCTCTTCCATCTAACAATCCTAACTTTTGGATAAAAACCATAACTTTTATACATAAACCACTTACTTGTAGTTAGATGATCCCTCCTATAGATTCTCGTGCGTTTCCCCTTCCGTTTGGTCGATTAAAAGCTCGGCCTTTGCAGTGCTCGAACTCTGCTTCGTGTACTCGAGAGAAGATGTGCTTCAGCCAAAGGTTAGCACGAATCCCAAAGCCCTACTATTTATAGGCAGTGTCCTGTACCCGAAATATGAGGGATGTTCGAATACAGTATTTCGAGTACAGTATACTCGAAGTCTAGACTTCGGGTACACAAACTCGAGGCCTTAACATTTTATTTTTCGTCCATCTCTCACAAGTTAATTATCTGTTACCCATTCGTAAGTCCAAATAACTTGTGTTTAGAAAATTCGGGATGTTACAGTTTTCATGTACATTTAAGACATTTTTGCAAATTTTTTGAAAATTTCCCAAATTTTCCCCCATCCCCACATTTAAGCTTTACATTATCCCCTATGTAACACTAGTGGAAGATGAGGTTGATGCATTGGCCACCAAAACCACTATTCCTATACCAAATTCACTACTCGTTCATTACATCCCTATCAACCATCAGCATCAAACAATAGGGATATTAGTTCTAGAGTTTTAACAACCACAACCATTCCAAGTTACCAACTGTCTAAGAACCAACTAAAGTTCAAGGATAACAGCACATGGACCATATCTCATGCCATCAGTGAGTGTTGTGGAAATCATCATCAAATGGATGTCTAGGCACTAGTGGTCAAAGCCATCTCCCCATCAGGCTCTCCTAGAGAGATTGCATGTTGAAAGGGTCCGAGCCCCTAGAAGTAGTTGAGCCCTTCTCCCAAGTGTTGTGGATATGGTACCCAAGGAGACGGATTGGAAAAACTGGAGGTACCTTGGGGGTTGTTCTCCCTGCACATACAGAGACAAGCTAGCATAATCCACTGGCCTTGGTCGAAGCTGATAGTGGTATCTAGCTAAATAATCGGTGCACTGGCGTACCACCTCCTCCTGCAATAAGAAGTCATTACGAAGCTCTTTGAACCTGTATGTGGCACATCACGCATAAATTTCTGCACGTTCAGCTTGCTCCCGGCGTTCTCGCCTTAGCTCCACCTCCCACCGTCTCTATGCCTCTCTATTAACTCGATCCCCTTCTCTCCATCCCGACATCCTATCCCAATTAACCCGCGCATCCTCGAGCCATCGGGTGAAACTAGCAGGTCCTTCATAAAGAATGGGCTCCGCAAAGGGAGGTAGATCATGTAAGTGCAGAGGTGATGGGGGTTGATGATGATGATCAATACCACCTGCTCCTTCTGGCTCTTCCTCTTCCTTTTCCTGTCTTTTTCAATCGGTTTCACACCTTCCTTAGGTACCACTAATTTCCTCTTGGATTTATCATCGATCTACACCCTATAGATCCACCCAAAAGTAGCCAATCTATCAAACCGAAAGTACCTTTGAGTTGGCTTCTCAAACTTGGTCGATGCAGTCACCACCTTCTGCTTCGACATTAAACTAGACAACAATATACAATGAGGTAACAGACACCTCAACTTGCTCACCCGACTCTCCCACACATTCAACAATACCAACTATCGAAACGACAGCCTTGGTTGACCAGATACTAGAGCATACAGTACCCTGATTTCAAATTTTCTCACAAACAACTTGTCTCCTAACTGTGGGATAACATTAAATCCCGAAATCAATGATAGCAGCTTTGGTAGGACTCTCAAATCACTTGTTAGTAGCTTGGTACCCATAGCCTTCGGGGGCTTAGCAAACAACACTCGTAACATATCGCTCCAATGTGAATCTGTATTTGCCTCCCCCAAGATCTGATCTCTGTGAGGATACATATATTATCTATGGGATTTTGTGCCAAACTTCACAATCTTGTTCATTGTTTCAAATGAGAGGACTATTTCTTTTCCATTCACTGTGCCAATGAGTTTGGTTGTCCATGGCGGGTTGTCTCCTTTTTCTCTTCTTAAGGTTGCCATCCATTCCACTATCTCTCTCATATACATGTTATCTAGGTTGTTGTTGTTGAACTGAAGCATAGATTCCCAACCTAGATTCTCAAAGCATTAAACTACCCCAAAAATTCTGAACTCTTCCACTTGAACTGCTCTTTCACAAACCATAACCATGTTGATGCTAGCAACCCCTTACATCTTCTTTTTGTAAAGTATGGGTTGCCATACGGGGTCGAAATTGGTCAAGGGTACATTTTCCACCCATTGCGGTTGTTCCCCAACCATCAAGTCTTCATCTTCATCATAGATGTCCTTATCCACCATTTCATAATTAGAATCCTCCTCATGTTGTTCAGCAATCCTTTGTCTTTTTGTTGGTGTTGATGAAGATGTAACCTCCTTGCCGTTAGCACTAGTAGCTTTAGAGTGACCCATTTCCAGCAAATTACCCAAAATTCAGTAAGCAATTGGTGAATCAACAAAATCAACATGATACGACAATCATGAACATGTAAGTTGCATGACAATTACAAGCCATAGTTAATAACACCACAATGGTTCCTTTAGGCAATGTAATCCAAAAATATATTCAAAGGAATCATGGTTTCCCCATCCCCACATTTTCTTTCTATCTACCATTAAAGTCATGACATCTTCTAAGGTAGCATCCACTTCCCAATTACCATTATTAAAACTTCCCAACAAGTCACATTCATGATTAATGATCAATATCACTAAATCTTACTATTGGCATGCAATGTTCTATGTTTTAAACCAACACTATGAATAAGATGCTACATTTCACCATGAATGCATCAAACTACCAATGTGAACATGTATATATCAAATTATCATTCTACTCACTGAAATGGAAGGGAAAACATACCTTGTACTTGTCAAAAAGATAAATGAACCTTGTAGAAGTGAATGGTGAAGAAACCCAAGAAAACCCAAAAATGCGTCACCTTTACACCAAGAGATCTCACAAACCAGAGGGAATCTTGAAAATCTAAGTTAATAATAAAGTTTCCCTCGAAAAATTACTCAAAATGCATATAAAGTTTGTAAGAAATGGTGAAGAATTGAGGGCATTGTGATCTAGGGCTTATGGGTGTTTTGGTGGGTGGGAGGAAAAAGAAGATGAAAGTTTTGAAGAAAATTAGGTAAAAATGGAGATGGATCCTGTATTTGATTTTCATGGGTCGAAAGCGGGTCAAAAGTGGGGTTATGCTATACCCTGCGTATGATACGCCACCCCCAGCGTATCATACGCCAGGGTGATAAAAATGTGGCATATTGGGGTGTTAAAATGTGGCATATCACATAGCTTTTTGCACACACTTGCATATCATACGCCCCCCCCCCCCAACGTTTGATACGCCGGGCACCTATTTTTTTTTTTTTGAACTTGAAACATTTCTTATATCTAACATAAAAGATAATTAAACAAAATTTTCAGTAATAATAAAATAAGACACAATTAAGGAAACTTAACTAACTAAATGCCACATTAAAGTAACACCTTTTCTTATGCCACATACACCAGTGTTCTCCCCCTTTTGATTATGTGTGAAGATTCATGAAAGCTTCTGCAGTGAACGATTAAACTTATGAACCACACTTTCGTAGAGTACACGGTTGCACTTAGCATATGCAACAAGCCAGTTAAACCCCCCGATAGCCCAGTTGGATGAGTGAAGTCTCGTGAGGGTTTCTAGTGAACATACCCACAAAGTTCTCGTGTTGCCTCCTGAAAGCGTTAAGTTTAATGTCGTTATCCTGACATGGTCATACCTGATTTAGTCCATAGCATACGTTGGTGAATCTACAAGGAAGTTCACCGAATCCATTTGCATCTAGTTGATGACATTAGCTTCCAAATATGGTTTGAGACGATGTCCATTAACCACACGACGAGTCTTGCCTTTCATGTCTTCAATTTCTAGGTCACCAAAGCTTCCTATTTGAGTAACGACGTATGGCCCCGACCATTTACTTTTCAACTTTCCTGGAAAAAATTTTAGCTTATAATTGTAAAGCCATACCTTTCGATTGATTTCAAACACTTTGCTTCGGATTTTGGCGTCATGCACTTTGTTCATTTTGTCCTTGTACGGAGCTGAACATTCGTACTCTTCATTCCTCAACTCATCCAAGTCACATAGCTTCAATTTCCTTTCCTTACCTGCAACATCAAAATCCAGATTAACATCATTCACTACACATAAAGCATGATGAGCAACTTCCACAGGTAAATGATAGCCCTTCCCATAAACTAAAAGATAATGTGTGGTTCCAATAGGTGTCTTAAAAGCAGTTCGGTAAGCCCATAACGCATCATTGAATCGTAAGGACCGATACTTACAATCCGGGGCGAACCGTTTTTTGTAAAATTTCCTTAATTTTCCTATCAGAAACCATAACTTGACCACTTGTTTGTGGGTGATAAGGCGTTGATATGCGGTGATTGACGCCATATCGTTTAAGCAATGTGCAAAAGTTAAAGTTTTTGAAATGGGCACCCCCATCACTTATGATCACACAGGGAATACCAAATCTTGAAAAGATGTTGGATTGCACAAACTTACACACAACGGTATGGTTGTTTGTTTTGGTGGCAATGGCTTCAATCCATTTAGATACGTAATCAACGGCCACCAAAACATAGTAATTACCATGGGAATTTGGGAATGGTCCCATGGAATCAATTACCCATACATCAAAGATGTCAACTACAAAGATTGGTTTCATGGGCATCTCATCCCGTCTTGAGATGGTACCAAGTTGTTGGCATCTCAAACATTGTTTAGAAAAAAAAAGCATCCCTAAACAAAGTAGGCTAGAATAAACCGCAAGACAGGATCCGGTGTCCCGTCTTCTAACCACTGAAGTGTCCTTCACATGCAGATGAACGAGTCAAGGCTAAAACTTCCTGCACTTCCTCTTCTGGTATACATGTTCTGATTATCTGATCTGAGCGCACCTTGAATAGATACGGTTCATCCAAAATATAGTATTTTACCTGAGCTAAAATTTGTTGTCTCTTCCTCTTTGTCCAATGCTCTGGTACTACACCTGCATCCAAATAATTGACAATTTTAGCAAACCAAGGTAATTTAGAAACTGCTAGTAAGTGTTCATCAGGAAAGGATTCATTTATGTCATGTGATTCTTCATCACTGTTGGAAACAATTCTTGAGAGGTGATCCGCAACCACATTGTCACTTCCTTTATTGTCCCGAATTTCCAAGTGAAACTTTGGTAGCAAGAGTATCCACCGAATGAGCCTTGGTTTAGCTTCCTTTCTATCCATGAGGTATCTCACTGCACTATGATCTAAATAGATCAACACCTTGCTTCCACAAATGTAAGACCTGAACTTATCAAGAGCATAAACTGCAACAAGCAATTCTTTTTCAGTAGTGGTATACTTCAATTGAGCATCAGATAAAGTCGTAATTGGATAATAGATTGCGACCAGTTTCTTGTCAACCCTTTGACCCAAGACAGCCCCAACTGCATAGTCACTAGCATCACACATAATTTCAAATGGTAGTGACCAATTGGGTGCTTGTAAAATTGGGGCCTCGACTAACTTGTCTTTTAAGGTGTTGAAAGCAATTAAACACTCATTGTCAAACACAAATGGGACATCTTTTAACAACAAATTACATAATGGTTTAGTAATTGTACTAAAACCTTTTATGAAACGCCTATAAAAACCCGTATGCCCCACAAATGATCTTATTCCCTTAACATTTGTGGGTGGTGATAAAGTTGAAATGCTTTTGATTTTAACATGATCTACCTTCATCCCACATTTAGACACCACATGACCTAACACAATTCCCTCTTGCACCATAAAGTGACTCTTTTCCCTACTTAACACTAAATTTTTTTCCAAACATCTTTTCAAGACTTTAGTTAGTTGAGTAAGGCATGCATCAAAGGAGTGACCAAAGATTGAGAAATCATCCATAAAGATTTCTAAAGATTCCCCAACCATATATGAAAAGATACCCATCATGAACATTTGAAAGGTGGCTGGGGCATTACACAACCCAAATGGCATTACCCTAAATGCAAAAGTACCATATGCGCATGTGAATGTCGTCTTTTGTTGGCCATCAGGATGAATAGCAATCAGATTGTAACCGAAATACCCATCTAGAAAGCAATAAAATTCCTGACCTGATAATTTTTCAATGATCTGATCAATGAAGGGTAAAGGAAAGTGATCCTTGGAAGTGGCGGTGTTTAACCTCCTGTAATCAATACATACCCTCCATCCTGTGACAGGTCTTGTTCCCCGTGCTCATCTGTGACTATCTGAATTCCTGCCTTCTTGGGTACAGTTTGTGTTGGACTCACCCATGTGCTATCCGAGGTGGGATAGATATTCCATGCATCCAACCACTTTAAGACTTCTTTCTTGGCCACTTCTCTCATGTTGGGATTCAATCTTCTTTGAGTGTTTTTCACTGGCTTGACACCTTGATCGGTTATGATTTTTTGCATCACAATTGCCTGACTAATGCCTTTCAAATCTGCTATGGTCCAACCAATAGATGATTTGTTTTCTTTCAGCACCTTCATCAACTCTTGTTCTTGGCTTTCAATCAAATTTGCTGCAATGATCATCGGTAGTGTGTGATCCTCTCCCAAAAACGCATACTTCAAGTGTTTGGGTAATTCCTTCAACTCCACCTTTGGTGGGACTTCCAATGAGGGCTTCAATTGAGTATCTATGTGATCATGTAGGCTTTCAATTTCATGTGTCCACATAGGTTTACCTTCCAGAATTGCCAATACTTCCCATTTTTTCTCTGCCTCCAACAACTTTTGAGCATACTTTATTTTTGTCCTATCACAAAGAACACACAACTCTGTGGTGTCTTTCACATTTTCATGAGAGTGACACCCGTCAATGATGTCCGCCATAAAGCATTCATCATTGACCAGAGGTTTAGATGTAAGGGAAAAAACATTCAACCTAAGCTTCTAATTCCCAAAAACCATATCCACTGTTCCCATCATGCAATTTAACAAACATTGAGTTGTTTTAAAAAAATGGTCTACCTAATATGACATTAGGTTGTTAGAAGCTTGTGGAAGATGGATAATCGAGCACTAGAAAATCAACTGGATAGTAAAAATCTTCCAACTTTACAATGACATTAGTTAATATACCACGTGGAATTTTAAGGGTTAAATCAGCCAAAACCACGGTGGTTTCAGCTTTTTCCAGGGTTCCAAACTTGTATTGATCATATAAACTTCCAGATAGGATACTAAAATTTGCTCCAAGATCAAGAAGCGCCTTATTGATTTTAAAATCACCAATTTGAATTGAAATTAAAAGGGCTCCAGGATCTTGAAGATTTAGTGGAAGGGCACACGACAAAACATCACTCACATTATCATTCAAATCAGGTTTCTTAGGAATTTTATGGTGCCATTTTTCAGTGCACATGTCCTTCAAATACCGAGCATATGCAGGAACTTGTTTAATTGCATCAATTAAGGGTAAATTGATTTTAACATGATTGAAAATTTCCCACATCTCATCTTGTTGTGGGCCCCTTTTATTGATGTTAGCCTTAGAAGAAGAGTTTAAAGCAGAAGGATAAGGAATGGTGGTTTTATCCTCTACATCCTTTCCTTTTGATGTTTCTACATCCAAATTTAAAACTTTTTCTATTGGTTCTTGAAAAGACACTTTCTTTTTAGACTCAGATGGAACAAGTTCTTGTTTGATATCACTCTCTTCACATTCTTCCATATTTTCCTCCACTCCCTCTACCAAGTGTGGTGGAACGACAACCTTATTGTCATGATGTCTACCACTTCTTAAAGTAGTTGCATGACTTAACCGAGAATTCTTGTTGTTCTTTGATCCTAATGGTTGATGTTGAGGATTGATTGTGGTGTCACTAGGGAGCTTCCCTTTATCTCTTACACCTATTTGCTCTGCCAACTGCCCCAATTGCTTAGCATGTGATTCATTTGTCTTCTATCGGAGCTCTTGTTTCTGCACCACTCGAGTTAGCATTAGCCTTAACTCATCGATTTGATTCACAATATCTTCCATTGAGAAGTTTTTCCCTTGTTGGCTTACCTGGAATTGATTCTGACTTCCTTGAATTTGTTGGAATTTTCTTTATGGTCCTTGTTGATAACCACGTTGACCACTACGTCGTCCTCCTTGATTGTAATTCCCTCTTTGGTAGTTATTTTGATTGTAATTCAGCTGACGATTCTGATAAGAGGATCTTTGACTCCCACCTTGTTGATTACTACCCTGAAAATTTGGATTCAACTTGTTAGATGAATTACCATATCTAAAATTAGGGTGATTTCTAGTGGTAAGTGTTTGAAATTTTGTCTTTTTGTCTCTTATCATTCTAAAATGGGACTTTTACTTGGTTCACCTCCTTAATTCTGCCCATATTCATCATGCAATTCGGCTCCAAATGACCTATATCACCACAAAAATTGCACACATCAAACACGTTAGCAACATTAGAAACATCCTTACCTGATTTCCTGTTGAAGCTTGCTATTTGCCTTTCCAAAGCTTCAAATCTTTCATTATTGATATATTCTCCTCTCGATCTTTCCTATAACATGTTTAGCCTTCCTACTTGTTGAAGCTTGAGTTTTTGATCCCTTACTTAGTCTTTCCAGCAATTCCCAATCATCATATTTAGAGTTTGTCAAGAAAGTTCCATTGCTACAAGAACTTAGAAACTTTAAATCCTCTAGTATTAAGCCATCATATAAGGCTTTAATCAATTCCCACTTTGGAATTTGATGATGTGGGAAAAACCTCAGCAACTCTTTGAATCGAGTGAAAGCTTCATGTAGTAGTTCACGCAATTGTTGTTGAAATGTTCAGATCGCATTACAGGCTTCACTTGTTTTACTCATGGGGTAATATTCTTCAAGGAATAGTTGTTGCATCTCCTCCCATGTGTAAATACTACCAAAAGCTAGTGTATGAAACCTTTGTTTGGCGCTTTCCTTCAAGGAGAATTGAAATAGATTAAGTTTGACTTCATCCGGTGTAAATCCTTGGCCCCCAATGGTACTGCATGTTGTTTCAAATTCACATAAGTGGATGTAGGGTTCCCCAATAAAAGTAGGAATAATGGCAAGATATTGTGGCCTTATCTCAAAACACCTTCCTCTTAGTAGTGGAGATACAATAGGAGAAGGGATTTGAGTCACCGCCGGTCTAAAGTGGCTATTAACTCCTTGAACCGAGAACCTATGATGCCATCCTTGACCAGGGTTGTTGTAATTGTTGTAACCCCATCTTCCATTGTAATTGTTCATAGGTGGTTGCCTATTCCACCCTACCGGTATAGTACATCCACCTTGCCCATGATTGTTATAATTTTGTTGATTTTGTGGTTGCTAATTATCCTCATGATGATTGCCATGTGGTGGGTAATTATTGTTGGCTTTTTCCCCATTCAAATCCTCATGCCATGTCCCATGCTCTCCTAAGTTTTTTCCACCACCTGAGATATGATCCTCCTTATTTAAATTGTTCCCATTATTTACTCCTTGATTCAGATTATTGAACAACAGGTTTTGTGCCATCCTAATGTTAGGCAGAGAATTGGGTGGTACATTTGGTGGAGGGTTATTTTGGTTGAAAGGATTTGGTGGAATGTTATTCGGAATTTGATTTGGTGGTGGAATGTGGAAGAATTGGTTGTTTGGTGGATTTGGTGGTGGTGGTGGGTTTTGGTTAGTTGGATCAGCCATAGCAATTGGCTGATTTGAGCTCTCCCCGGTTTGATTTGTATTCCTTGAACCCGGGGTAACTATCCTATCCAACCTTTGTAACGCCTGGTTTATCCTAGCGGTTTTCTCGATTTCTAGATCAAATGCAAGTGGTGACTCCCGTCCTGAAAACCAAGTACACATGCAATCAACCTATTACCTACACACTAACAAACCTCGCGTAACAAATCAAAGATAAGCAATTCAAAACTATAGCAAAAAATTAGTAAACCACTTAACAAACACCAAGCGCACTAACTCCCTGGCAACGGCGCCAAAATTTGACCGATGTCGATGTACCAGTCAAATAAAAGTTTAAAAGGAGTGTTCCTAGCTACCTTAACTAGTAGGGTAAGTAGGATGTCGAACCACGAAGAGTTTATGTGGATGGTGTATTCGTTACCTGATTTATGACCTAAACTTAAATAAAATAAAAAAATGTAAACTTGAATGGAGATTTGTTTGAATTCAACTAAGAAAAAAAATTGGTAAATAAGCAAAAACGAAAACTAAATGATTTGTAATTCAATTGTAAAAACGAATCATACATGGGTTTTGGTTTAGCAAAGAATTAACTATTCTTATGGTTTGAATCATTGGGAAATCACATAGGACTTGCTTGCAATTTGTAGGAATGGACAATCGTAACTCAATAAGCCGATTTTATGAATTAATTGATGAAAACCAACTAATGTTAAACCTAGATATTCAATTACAATTACCAAATTAAAAGTAACAATCCAATAAATATTCAATATTTTACAATGCTAGACTGAAAAAGGATGAATATTCAATTGAACTATGAAATGCAATTCATTCAATCCCATATGAAACGAAACATACAAACAACTCAAGATCTTTAACCCAAACAATGTTTGCATTCCATTACAAAAGAAACCATCGAAATACTTAACCCTAGCTAACCGTTCACCCGAGCATGATCACAAAGGATTTAGCCTTGCCTCCACATTCTAGCACGATCTAACATCAATTCGGGAGTCTCTAGGGTGATTGGAATGATTAATTGTTGATTCTAGAGGACTTGGAAGTCCCCTAGTGCCAAGAAAAGTCGTCAAAATCGAGGATAAGTCCAAAAACCCTAGGTTCTTGGGTTTAAATAGGTGACAAAACGGAAAAAAAACCCGGATTTTAAGGCTACCCGGTGTATCATACGCCAGGCCCCAGCGTATCATATGCTGGCCCCTGCTTCTCCGCCCTAAAACTTCTGTGATACGCCACCAATACGCCAGTTTGATACACCACTTCAAGGAAAACTTCATTTTCTTCTATTTTGGCATTCCAAACTTCCTTTTTCAACTATCCTTTGTTGCATGAACTTTCAACATTCACATTATTTATCCGAAAACCTGAAATTCACATAAACACACAACCAGTTACCATATTTCATGTATTTATTCCATAATAATGCATAATTACACACTTAAAGTACATGAATCTAGCCAAACCATGAGTTTAGTTGACCAAGTATTCATTCGCAACAACTTTATATGTAGAGAGCTTGTCTAAAAATCTACTAAAACTCAACAAGTCAAAGTTAGAAAGTTCGTAAAAGATCATTAATGTGCACTAGTTGAACATTAGTAAATGTTTAAACTGTGCAATAAATTGTTTATTTTCAAATGATTTATGTACACAAATTGAATATTCGTAATTGTTTTAACTATGCAACACTTTGTTCATTCCGAAAATGATATGAGTAATCTTTAAACCGTTCGCAAATGCTAAATGAGCATTAGTTTCGCTATCCGAAAATGTGCCAACCGTGCACAAGTTAACATTCGCAGAGATGTTAACTATGCTAAAATTGATCATTCGTAAATGTGCTCACTAAGAATCATTAAAGCTTTCGCAAATATTATCATTGTTTAAGTCAACATTCGTCAATGTTTAAATAAGCACACTATTGAGATTTAGCGTCAATTGCACAGTCTATAAATATGTTCACAAGGCACAAATTGACATTTGTAAAGATGTTAATCAGTGCAATTGTTAAAACTTTTTCACAAGTGCTAATCAGAGCCATAAATTTGTAAATATTATATAGTGCACAAGCTAATATCTATAAAGCTATTAACTATGCAACATTTGGTCATTAGCAAATGTTCTAAGAGTGCAACCATTTGTCATTAGCAAATGCTCTAAGAGTGCAACACTTAGTCATTATCAAATGCTACAAAAGTGCAACACTAAGTCACTAGCAAATGATTTAAGAGTGAAAATTTGGTCATTAGCAAATGTTCTAAGAGTGCAACGCTTAGTCATTAGCAAATGTTTTAAAAGTGCAATAGTTAGTGATTAGCAAATGTTCTAAGAGTGTAACACTTAGTCATTAGCAAATGTTTTAAGAGTGTAACAGTTAGTCATTAGCAAAGGTTCTAAGAGTGCCATACTTAGTCATTAGCAAATGTTCTAATGGTGCAACAGTTAGTCATTAGCAAATGTTCTAAAAGTGCAACACTTAGTTATTAACAAATATTCTAAGAGCGCAACAATTAGTGATTAGCAAATGTTCTAAGAGTGCAACAGTTAGTCATTAGCAAATATTCTAAGAGGGCAACACTTAGTCATTAGCAAATGTTCTAAGAGTGTAACAGTTAGTTATTACACTCAACAACGTTGTTAGCGAGAAATCACACTCGTTCGTACATGCTCGCTCCGGTTCTTCCTGTCTTGATCGATACATCAAACTCGGTTAGTTAATGATCCAGAATCAGTCAGTTTGTGTTCTGAACTATGTCGGTTCTGGCCCATACTCAGCCGGTCAACCTTCAAGTTGACTATATAAAGCAAAAGATCATGCAAACCAAGAGCAATTTGTTCATTTTGGCACACAAACTCAAACATTATACGAAAGTGGTTTTTGGAAGCGACAATCCTTAAATCTAAAAACACATCATTGAAACCAAAGAAAAGAATGATGAGAACGAATCTATCCATGTACATAGAGAAAAACCAAAACCAGAACCAAAAGAATTGTATTCAAACCTACATCCAAATCCAAAATAAAGTATTAAGCAAAAAGTTTGGTTAATAGGTAAAGATACATGTACTTGATGTCCCGCCCAAGAGAGAGACCCAAGTCCTAGTAGCCCCGCTAAATGGTGATTTAACTTGTTGATCCAACTTAGTCATCCATTGCATTGTCCACCTATTCTTCTGAAAAAGAAACATACTCTCTTTAGAGATCCTTCCCAAATTCAGAAGAAATAAATGCTCAGATTAAGGATGAGAAAGAGAAGGAGAAGAAGTTGTTAGCTGATCTTGAAGCTCTACGTCTTGTAGGTAATGAGCTACTTAAGGCATATTAATAATTTCCTGTGAATAATTACAGGAGGAAAAATATAAGAAAGAAAGTCAAGAGTTAATAAAGTTCCTCCTGGATTAAGGTAAATACAAAGTTAATAATTTGGAAAATGGGATCTTGCCAATCTCAGAAAGGAAGTTGATTCTTTCTCCAAAATAATAAAAGCATCTAATAAAAAGGAAAGAAATCTGGAGCAGAGAAAGAGAGTTACGCACATACTTATATAGAATAATTGGAACACAAGAAATGTTATAATGAGATGAATGATATGACTCTCTTCATTGAATTTTCCAAGTTCAAGAAGGTTAATAAAGAAACATCATGAACTCTTTAGGATTCTGCTCAAGTGTCATCATCCGTTGTTCCATATAAATAATCACAAATAAAAGAATAACATGCCAGGTTAACCCAACACAACATGACCATGTCAAGGTGATATATGAGAATGTGATAAAAATGGTGATGCGTGAGTTAGATTTAGTACATCTGAAACACGTAGTGATCTATGGATAGCTTGTGTTTTGTTAGCTTGAGCATTTTAGTTTATGTAACCCGTACTTTCTTTTGTGCTTTGAATGGTGATGTTTTAATATTTTTAATTAAGTTTGGTTATTTTGGTCACATATGTATCTATTTACAATTGTATATTTTATATTTATTGGCATGCATTTGAAGATTATTACCTACACATATTGTGTTTAATATTTACATATAAATATATATTTACCAACACATTTATGTTTCTTTCTACACATATTGAACTTAATACCTACACATAATATTACTTCTTTTACCAACACATACATTTAAGAGAAGTGTCAATAATAAATCATACGAAAAAACCACGCCATCACTTATGTCCACATCAACTGCCATGTTAGTTGCCACATCAACTACCACATAAGTTGCCACCTAAACAAATCATTATACTTATAAAAACATATATTAATTAGTATGTACCTACATATATATGTGTAGATACCTCATGATCTATGCCTACACATAATTGATGTGTGGTCCGGTATGGCTGTAAATTAACCAAACGTTCAGTGAGTTTATGAACCGTTCGACGGGATTCTTTTGTTTAATAAATGAGCAAACACAAAAAAAAAACATTTTTTTATTTAATTAAATGAAGGAACATAAACATCACTCGTGTTCGTTCATTGTGCTGGTGACGTTTGGTAAGGTTTTCGTTTGTGTTCGTTTACGTCCGTTTATGTTCATTTATTATGTTTACTTGTTAAATATGTTTTATAGCCTTAAAATTTTTATTTTTAGTTTAATACCATAATATTTAAATGAAATATCTAGTCATTTAAAATTTATATCTTGTTGAAAACATAGTGATTTAAAACTCCAATCTTTGAAATTAGTTTCAGTATTTTTAAGTGTTTAGCTTTAAGATGATTATGTCTAAAACTTATGATCAAAATACTAGTTTTTCCTTTTGAAATAATATGTGTACGTTTATGTTCATGAATTATTCAATTTCTTAATGAACAAACATGAACAAGATTTTTTGTTCGGTAAGTTTTCATGAACCGTTCGTGAACAAGTTAAATGTTAAACGAGCGAACACAAAGAAATGATCATTCTTGTTGGTTCAGTTCGTTTACAGCCCTATGTGTGGGTAATGATATATCTCAACAGTTGTAAGGCAACACATCATAACACTTAATTTATGTGTAGGTATGTACAATTTGCAACACCTATTAGCCTTTTATCAACACATACTATTTGTAGGTAAAGACCCAAATTTCTTGTACTGAAACTAAACATGTGGAAATACATTTAAAGACTTGCTCTGGTAAAGTAAAAAAAGGGGTATCAAGCACAATTGGAGAGAGCAGTACAACGGAGCTTGGTACAAAAACATGTTGCAAATGATTAGGTTCTTGTATTACATGTCTCCTTAATTCTTTAGTTTACCTATTCTTCACCAAAGGTTTACATGTGTAACTCTTCCTTGATTTCAAATCCACGCACGACATTCAGTAACCTTCTACTAGGACTATATGAGATGTGTTAGATAATAATTATTGGAAGTGTCTAATCAAAAAATTCTGGTGTAATTAAAAAGTTAAAGAAAAAAGTCAAAAGTTGGCTACCTTTAAGATAACTATGGTTTTTGTTGCATCGAAACATAAAAATGTTGCAAAACACGCAAATCGAACCAAAATATAAAAATTAATGTTAGTTAAGTTAGTTATATAAACGGTGTTGGTTAGTTACCGTTTGTTAGTTATATAACCGCCCTAGTGGCTGGTAATTTAACTGACAACAACATTGGGTAGAAATAACCTACTTTAATTATTTGTATGCAGTAATAAAGTGAGTGTTAGTTTCTATAGTTGCTATCGTTCTCTCTTTCAATGAACGAGTCCCTGCTCACATGTGCATACTTATATCTTGTTAATCCAAAATAATCCAAATGTTATGAACCATCCTAGGCAACATTGATATATTGAAAGAAAAAGAAAAAAATAGAGTACGTATAGGGCGATTCAAATTTTCACTAACGAAAGAAAAATAGTTTCTTAGTATGAAGAAGTAGTATGTAAAAGTAAAGTAAGAAAAGTGGACGATAGCGAGTAACAAGAAAGAAGGAAAAAACCGAGTACGAAGATTAAATGCGTTGAACAAGATGAACTAACAAAAAAGGAATCATTGGAAGTATTCAAACAACAAACCGCCTTCATCACATGCATTTTGAATAATCTTGGTAGTATTTATAGTGTTCGAATTTAGTTAAATTACAACCCGAAAGTCATCATAATTCATAGAATTAACGACAATTTTAATTCAATAACGACAATGCTAATATGCTTCAGTCTTGATTAATAGTATCTAGGGAGTCAATATTAAGTTCTAATTAAAAATTAAAATAAAAAAGAAAGAAGAAAAATTACACAAAGGATGAAGAAGAAAATCAAATAAGCTTAATAATTTTTTAATTAAGGGAGTAATTGTTGGAAATGTATAATTAAGATATTTGATGTAATAAAAAAGTCAAAAAAAAAAAAAAACTAACTAACTAAAAATCAGTTACTTTTAAGATAGTTGCAGTTAATGTTAGTTAAGTTTGTTTAAAAAACGGTGTTAGTTAGCATTGTTACCCTAGTGGTTGGTAGTTTAATTCTCCAAAAACCTTAGGCATAAATGGGTATAAATAACCTACTTGTAATTATAATTTGTGTACATTTATATAGCGAGTGTTTGTATGTATATAATATTTGATTATGTTCATGTTCTGTCTATTAGTGAGTCCGTGCAACACATGTGCATAATCATATCTTGTTCGTTCATCCAATATGATCCTACTTTTACATATGGCAACAATACAAACCTAGCTGTGATGATTTCTAAACTTTAAATAGTATAGAAATTATATTGTAAATATGTTTCTGTATGTTGTATTATAAATACGTGAGCTATACCTAACCACAGATTTTCCATAATCAAGATTATAGCCTCTTAACAATCATAATTTTATTAATAATTCAAAATTAACTTTGTTGAATAAGTACATGATTACTTCATTTTAACACGGAAAATATACATTATTTGATGCATGACTTTGATTCGTGTGTAACATATATAAATGTTTTAGGTTGAGTCAGGGTTTTTTTATATTGTTGGTTCGATTTTGAATGATAATGTTAAGTTGTGTTAAAAAAAATATAGAAATTAACCTAGCTAGCATGCATACTAAGAATAAAGTCAAACAGGCGACTTCGGTCACGTTTTAGGCTGTTGATTAATTAATCCTGACATGGCTCCACAGGTATATCTTTCATAAATAGATGGCTCCTTATTTTATTTTATTTTTTTTATAAAAAGTAATCAGCTAGCTTTATCAAATACTATGTGCTGTTCTATTTAATTTCCCAAACACTACATTATTATATATATTACTATAAATAATAATAAAATAAGATAAGGAATGGTAAGTTCTAACTATTTTATTTCAAACACAAAAGCTTAAATAATAAGTTTTTGCACATTGTATTTTGGCTTATGAAGTTTCTATAGTAAACATTTGTATTTTTTATTTTGGGAAAAAAATTTGAATAACAAACTTTATGTGTTTTTAAATAGTTTTGTTCACAGAAGCCTATATATGCCAATTTTGAACATAGAGTCACTAGTAAACTTTTGTGGTTTTCATTATGCCATAAAAGTTTAAAGAATAAGTATTTGGGTTGTTCATTTTGCTCTTAAAATTTTGAGTATTCTAATTTTGGATAAAAAATTCCTTATTATAACTGTTTTTCAAGTTATTTAGTTTTATCTTTTACCTATATTATCATTGTGTCTATTGATGCGTTTAAATTTGTATTCTTTATTTTTTACGATCACTTTTACAACAATGTGCGTTTTCAGCTTACACAACGGGGTGCCAAATACTTTTTATTACGTATTACATTTTATGGTTTTACAAATGACTTTCTTGATATAGTATACTTCAGGTTTTTGCAAGAGAATAAATAACTAGTGTGAAGACTAATAAAGGCTTATGCTCACCAAACTTCAATTTTGTCTAAGTATAAGAGACTACATAGACAAACAGCCTTCGGAAGGAAGGAGTTCCTCTTCGGAAGCAACATTGCTTCCGAAGGGTAACTAACTCTTAATGAAGGCTGTACAAGACAAATAATTCGGAAGGCCAACACTTAGAGTTAAAGCTTCAAAGCTTCTGAAGAACTAAAGGCTTCCGAAGACTAACAGCTTCCGAAGATTCTCTTCTGCACCCAAAGACAAAGACAAAGACTTCCGAGGATAATCCTCTGACAAAGACTGTAGCTGATTACTTTCATAGTACAAAACGGACTGACACAAGACATGCTGGTCTGAGTAAAACCAAAGAGAACATACCGATAGTCAGACACAGCACCTTACTTCCCTTCCTCAGCATTAAATACAAAAGATCATTGAAACCTTGAAGATCAACAACATTAAATGCGTTTTGTATTTAGCTAGTCTTTCGTAAAGTCAATATCTATAATTGTAATAATTGTAATCAAGTGTCTTAGCCTGTTAAGACACTTTACATACTAGAATAAGCTTTACTTTATGTATTGTCTAGTATACCCAACTTGTATTCCTACGTGTATACGGTTGTAGCCTTAGCTATATAACCTCTCATTGTAAACCTGTTTAGGTGTGCTTGTCTGCTTACAACACTTGTAATACTTTGAGAGAAATATATCTTTGAGCTTGAATTTGTTCTTGTGTTCTTACTGTTATTCAAAGATTATTAACTTACCATTGAGTGTGCGAGATAACCTTCTAACAGACATTCCGCATCTGTTAGATTGTAAGAGAGAAATACTTGTGAAGTGTTGTTTAGATTGAACAACCCGATCCAACAACTAGTGTGATGCATTTTTTTTATTTTGGTATTTAGAATCTTAACACCACCAATGACCTTAGGATCAAGCTTTCATCCAACTCAATTTTTTTTTTTTTGGGTTTATTGTTACTATTTTAGGTATTATAAGAGTGTAGATGTTCTTGTTTAGGGTTAATGTTTATTTTTTCCCTTTTTTTATTTAACTTGAAGCACAGACATATATCAACGGAATGCAACCATCCCTCGTATTTCATGTTAAGAGACATACACAAGAGCTTATCTTATAAAGAACCTCACTGTTAGGTAAATCTCCTTAACCTTCACTACAAGAAAAGCAACCTATGGCGTCGACATCAATAGAGAGGACAAAAGTCGTCTCTACATATCAACTTATAGCGACGACATGTCGTCGTTAAAAAAGGAAAAATATTTATTAATTTCCTTTATAAGTGTACAAATATAATACATCAGTCAACACAAGGATGAAAGTCATCTGTTTTCAATAATTTTGCGGCGATAAACATGACGTCGCTAAAAAAGGAATTTAGTTCTCTTTTTGATTTTCTTTTAATCAGCAACAAAAGAAAAAAAAATGGAGACTTCTATAGCGACAACATATCGTCGATATGAAATTTCACCTCTCCCTCCAAAGAAAATAGTTTCCCCGCCCTTTTATATTTAGGACAAGAAAACAAATATAATTGGAAATTTTTTATAACGACGACGCATCTCATCTCTACTGATCATTTTATTAAATTACTAATAATTATTTTAGCAACGACATGTCGCCATTAATATAAATAATTATTATTTTTTAATTTTTTGGAAACAAATTTCAATTTAATTTAACTTTTTTTTAATTATCTCTCTGTAGTTCTCATTATAGAGACGACAAGTATAGCGAAAACAATTTAAGGATATAGAAACAAGAGTATAGCGACAGGTTTAGCGAAAACATGTTATCGCTAAAAGTCTCCGTGTTTTTGTTACCTTAGCCGGTGATTGGTGTAGTGCTTGCCTTAACAAACAAAGCCGGCCCTCAGGGGTGCTGGAGGTTTAAACGCACCGGGCCTGGTTTTTTTAGAGCTCTTAAATTTCAGTTTTTTATATATAAAATTATTTTTAAACAAAATATAAGTTTGCTACACAATATACATGATTTTGCTATATTATTTTATTTTATATATATTGGCTTTTTTATATCAAACTATCATCGATTTATTTATGATTATATATGTATATATAGGGGATTTATTTTAGTACTCGCATAAGATACTTAAAATTTTGAAAATGACCCTTTCATCAAATAAGTTTTGGCACATAATATTTAAACTCAAAACCTCTCACACAAAAATCGGAAGAGTAACAATTAGGTTAGAAACCCGTAGATAGTAGCAGAATACTTATGTCAGGTCCAAAGGAGTTAACTTCCCCGAACCAACACCCTTATGCTGAATAAACCAAGTCAACCGACGTATTCATGAACCCGCCCAATATTAATTGCCAGAATGAGTCCTACCATACGTACCCCATATGTTATAAATAATTACATAATCTCCCCTAATTACTACCACACATTCATATCTGCAAAAAAAAATAATAATGTCTTTGCCAGCTCAACCCTACGTTCATCTTCAACAACCAATGATGTACCAAAAGGGTGTAAAACATCTTTGTGACAATGGTGTCACACATGTCCCCAACAAATACATTCTACCCGAACCCGAAAGACCACAGAATTTAGTCGTGGATGGCTGCATCAACTTGCCAGTGATCGATTTTGCTCGGCTTCAAGGTGCAGACAGACCGCAAGTTCTTGCATCCCTCTCAAGAGCTTGTCAGCAGTTTGGGTTTTTTCAGGTAATTAATATGCATGGTTATGCAATTGTGTGATTTTATGACCCGATGGGTTAAATTGGTGGGAATATAATAATATTTTGTTGATGCAGTTGGTAAATCATGGGATTAATAATGAGACGATTGATAAGATGATAGATGTGAGTAAAAGGTTTTTTGAGTTACCGTTTGAGGAGAGACAAGGGTATATGTCTTCGGATTTGTATGCACCGGTTCGATATGGTACCAGTTTTAACCAAAATAATGATAGTGTCTTTTGTTGGAGAGATTTCTTGAAGCTAAGTTGTCATCACAAGAAAGATTTTTCTTCCCTTTGGCCTACTTCTCCCCTTGATTTAAGGTACAACACTAAAGCCCTAATTATCCACTCTGTCTCTCTATATGTGTGTGTATATATGTACGCGTTTGTAGTTTAATCTAAATTGGATGCATGTTAAAACCATAACTAATTAATATTCAAGGACCAAGGATACTTTTCCCTAACCTAAATGACAAACACTTCAACAATCCTGATTTATTTATTTGCATAGTTAAAAGAATATATACCCATGCACACACATATACTCAGGGAATTCGAAAATTGAAAACCATATTGCGTTGTAAAAAACCATGATTTTTTTTTTAAGTTTTTGTTACAGGTTTGGAACATTATATAGATTGTTTTTATAATAAAAAAAAAAAAAAGCACTGAGAGGTTTTTTTAAAAAAATATTAACTTCATGTAACACATGTGTAACGGTGCGCTCAGATGTTACACATGTGGGCACAACGTTACACGTACATGTGTTACATGATGTTACAAAATATTTAAAAAAAAAACCTCTGAGTGCTTTTTTTTATTTTTATTTTTTTTATAATACACATGTTAATAAGTTAGTATGTATATATTTAATAGGGAAGTCGCAGGTGGCTATTCGGCGAAAACCCAAAATTTATACCAACAGGTGATGGAGGCGATACTTGAAAGCCTTGGACTGATGAATGGGAACGTGATTTTTGAAGAAGTAAACCAGATTATGATGGTGAATTGGTACCCACAATGCCCACAACCTCAACTCACACTCGGTCTCCCACCTCATTCTGATTATGGGTTGCTCACACTTCTTCTACAAGATCAAGTCGAAGGTCTTCAAATACAACATAACGGCAAATGGGTTACTGTTAAACCTATCCCTAATTCATTTGTTGTCAATATTGGTGACCAGTTTGAGGTTGGTACATCGTTACGTTAGTTTACATGTGACGGTTTCAATTCAATATTAGGTATTTAGCTTAAATTAAATTTTATTTTATCTCTATGTTATCTAGTCTATCTAGTATATGCCAAAAAAGTTTTCTGAAATTGTTTTATTAAAAAGATTTGATTACCAACTCATAAACTTACATTCATGGCCGGTTGCAAAAGTCGGCATACAAGGCCGAGTACTTGCTTCAAGAAGTTGTTTCGAGGCAGACTGCTTTCAGAGTATTCCCTGAGTACTCCCCGCTAGGCCGACTACTCTCCGATACCTCACTCTAATGAGCTGTTCCGATCTGAGACCGCTTAACGAGTTTTGCAACCTTGATTAATTAATATGGTTTCCACTAAAAATAACATCTAGCTAGGTGTGTATATGGTGTTGCCTTTCATATAGTTGAAAAGTCATGTTTCACACCAAACAATGTTGGAGTATAATAATAATTAGATCAATTCGATTTGTTGTTCATAAAAAAAATTTACATGCTTTGATTCATATGAATTCTGTAAAAGAATATTTTTCCGAAAATGAGTAACAAAATACTTTGATCTTTTAATATTAACTAATGACTGAGATTAAATTGTTAAAAAAAGATGAAAAAGTATAAAAAAATATATTTTTTAACTTTTCTCATTGTAATTCATTATTTTTATATGTTCATAACTTCTAATAAAATTTATTTTTATAAATAACTAAATTGTGAAATTGAGCATTTTTATCTCTTTAAGGTAAATATAGTGATGATATGCTTAAAAAATTAGTACGTGAATGTATATATTGTATTATTTTTTATTTACTCAATTTGTTATATTTTTCTATACAATATTTTTGTGTTGTATTTTTTAGTCTTATTTTTGTATTCCGCATTACAGTAAAACGCAATACACTTTTCAAAAAATTCAAAAAATTGTTATTTTTTATATATTAAAAAAATAACTCATATCAAAGATAAAAGATATGTAATTTTATGAAGTAGTTTTTTAAAACTAATATCACATGAAAAGTTATAAATAATTAAAAAAATTGAAAAAACTTGAAAAAAATAATCAAAGATGTTATAATCAAATTAGCAATGTTTTCTTAATATACCATGTCACATATATTAACTTAGTATTATTTTATAGCATCTGTAGCCAAGCATATTTTTTTATTTGAATCTTCCACTACATATGTATATATGTATGTATATCGGTTTATGTAATTAACGTGATCTTAAAGAATTAATGTATAAACTCAATCCAAATCTTTTTTTGATTTATTTCTTTTTCAATTTTAAATAAAAGAAAATAAAAAGTCAAATTACTCTTTTATCCCTTGAAACTACACCACATATTATTTTTTAATAATTTTATATAGTGTTCTAAATAAGTTTAAGGATTAATTATCTAGTTAAGATTATCAAATTATACAATAAATATACCGCGTGTGCGTGCGCACACATGTGTGTGTATATATGTTTCATAGAGTTAAGTTCAACTAAATAGTCTTTTATCCTAAAAAATCTAAGAACAATTATTTACTATTGGATCTATGAGATCAAATTTGAGAGTTAAATTCAAATGTTTTAAGAGAAAAGTTGATAAATGTTATTTAGTTATAACCATGCCACTTTCCCTCCACCTTTTCTAAGCATTCTTAACTTTTACACAGGATATTAATTTTTTAAAAAAACATATCATAAAAACGAGTATTTTTTATTTTTAAAATAATTTTAGTGTTGCTATAAAAATGAAATTTTTTTGGTAAATTGTGTCTAAGTATTGTTATTGTGTCTTTATAAAATGTTTGTGTATAATCATATTTTTTTGTATTTTTCTTACAGGTTATTGTATCTTTCTTGCATGCCATTGTGTCATTCATATTTGTTATTGTGTTATCTTTGCTTAACCTTACTTATTTGTACATTATTGTGTCTTAAATTGTTCCGAAAAACACAAAATTGAGCAGGAAACACAAAAAAAACACAATCACCTGTACGAAATACGCAATAAACTAAAAAAACAAAAAATTTTCTACAACAACATTATACTCGTTTTGAAGATAAAAATGTTTGTTTTTATAGTTTATACTATATTTTTTCCAAAAAATAATGTCGTATGTAAAACTTATAAACATTTACGAAAGTGAGGAACTTAATAAAAAGTCAACAAAAATAGTATTTACGAAAATAACTTCAAACTAGTTGATTTAATTATATTTGTTGATTAATGATATAATAGCTCATGATCTTTCTTACACTTTTAAGATAAAGGAACCTATTTAGTTAAACATAACCCTATATTTATTGCATTTTTAAAAGTATGGTAAAAATAGTGTGTGTGTGATATTATCATATTACGATTAAATTTACGTATTAGATTATATTATTGTGACAGATATTTAGCAATGGAAGGTACAAGAGTGTGGTGCATAGAGCAGCAGTTAACTCGTTGAGGTCTCGACTCTCAGTGGCCTCGTTGCACAGTCTACATAACATTGCACCGGAACCAAAACTCATTGATGAGTTCAATCCTAGACTTTATCAAGACACAAACTTTTCTGATTTTCTGGAGTATATTTCTGCATCAGAATATTTTAAAAGCAAGAGATTTCTAGAAACCAGAAAACTACACTAATAAATAAAATTAAGTTTTTTAAACAGTATTTATAATAAAATTATGTTTGTTTAAACATTATTAGTTTATAGCAAACTATGGATTTGTTTGTCAGATTCGGGCTGACTTTGTTTGTGAGTTTAGTTGAGATCGAAATTAAGTCTGATTAAGTCAACTGAGACAAATGTAAACGTTATTAATTTTTCCATTAATTAATTAAAAATTAAATATAATTTACAACGTGAGTAGGAAAATATGGATCGATGGCGTTGAAATGTTGGTTGACATAAACAGGACGTACGTATTGATGTGCCAAATGAGTTGACTTCTTAAACAAATTTATTGTTTATTCAAAATGTCAAACAAATTACAAAGTCAACGCATATCCGTGTCATCATAGAAAATGCCATCAACAGATTGTTTAAATTTTTTTTTTGAACGGCAAATTTCATAAAACCATCAAAAAGAGCCAGTCAGGAGCTAAAGCTCAAAGACCACCAAAATATAATGTACAATCACCAGCAAAAGAAAGAGACAGAACAAACAACCACATGAAAACAATTACAAGGAAAAATTACTCCAATCCGTCCATGATAATGATTCCCACCTTGCACGGTTTTTTATCCAGAAGAAGTTTAAAGTTTGGACCTCCTTTAACAGTCCATGATATGGACGCCGGTTCATGTTAAAGACAGCTTCATTTCGAAACCTCCAGATACACCATATAGCAGTGAGCATTACTACCTGCAGTGCATTTTGGGTATGGGTGGTCCGGTTACACAATCGGTGGATTTCCAGCAGATCTTGAATAGAAAAGGCATAGATCGGTTGAATCTTGCACCATGAAGAGATACCTTGCCATAATAATATTGCAACAAAACAAGAGGAGAATAAACGATTAGCCGATTCATTGATTTCGTCACATAATGGGCACAAAGGGGACGTAATCGGGATATTTCTTATGGCAAGGGAATCCATGGTTGGAAGGCGGCCAAGTTGGGCCTTCCACACCAAAATATTAATTTTATTTGGCACCCATTTACTCCACGGCCATATAAATTGGCGATCGCTGCGACCTTCTTTAGCACACATGATTCTAATTGATTTTACATTAAATAAACCATTCGAGCCTCCTAACCAACCCCATTGATCTCTACCACTTTTGAATGCAAGCTGATTAATACTCATCAAGCATTGAGCAATTTGATCTAGTATCTCCTGAGAGGAAGGCTGGGAAATCCAATTCCAGTTAACATCAGGCTTTCCCCCCTCCCAAATTACACGATCAGATACAAGGCAAGCTTTCCTTTGTTCCAACGCATACAAGGAAGGAAACCTTTTAGCAAAGGGGAGCTCCCCAGCCCAAGTATCATGCCAGAAGGAGATTAGACCACCATCCCCCACCACACCTTTTATGAGCCTTCGTAACTGAATATTGGATTCCAGTAAGTGGGATTCAATATTCACAATATTTTTCCACGTCCCTGAGATCGTTGCCTTACTCGGGATGAAGTCAGGGATACGGATAGAGGAATGTATAGCTTCAATTACCTTGCGTCAGAGTCTTCCAGGTTCAGTTTTGAATCTCCACCACCATTTATGTAACATCACTGTACTTTCGGTTGTCCGTACATCCGTACATCCGTACGATTGTACTGTTACGACCTGATATTTATTATTGTTAATGATAATGAATTATTTATTTATATTATTGATGATTATCACTGTTACTGGTATATATGCTTAGAACATATTACACGCGTAAACCATGGGAAGTTTAGTTGTAATTCAACTAAACAGAACCAGAGAGTTTATCGCAGTCATATTGACAATGATTATGAGTTTTGGTTGGAATGGAAAGGAACTGGGAGTTTGTTAGAGTCTGGTTGCTAAACGTAGTCAAGACACATGGTCATGGTTTATCAAAATAGCGATGGGACGGTGTAGGGGAGGTTGCGATCTACCTCTGCATATTCCCTATACATATGCATATTTCGGTCTATCATGGATGTGTCAGTGACTAGGATTTAGTGGGTTTTGGTTTGGGAATGATAATATTAAAGTTAATAAATAACGGGAATTAATTACGCGAAGTGAGGTTACGAACATTACTAAAACGCGAATGTTGATTCAGAAATATTAACTTAATAATGTATTCGCGTGAGTGACGATTCACACGAATATAATTATTAAGAATAATATACTGAAACGATATTCCATAAATTATAAAGCAAATCGAAATACGATACGAGCATCGGATTCGCAAAGGTGACGATCTTTACGAATACGTACTCGAGTAACGCGTTTCGACGAGATAATTAAATAATATCTAACGATATTATATTAATAAATGAAAATCAATAATATTTATTAGGAATCACAACTTAAAACAAATCCGAACAAAACGTTTTAATTAAATAATTATTTAACGAAATTGAAACGGAAGCAATTTACGAAACAATTTATTTAAAGTCATATTATTTAAAACAAAACCTATTTATTTAAATGCTTTATGATTTAAATATATTTACGAGTAAAACCGAACATTTGTTAAGTTATCGCGATAAAGACGAGACCGAACGCGCGGGGACGGGATAAACATAAATGGTGGAATACTCCACCATCTTCTTGATTCTCTAAAACTCTCTCTCTCTCTAAAAACACACACACATTTCTCTCTACCTTCTCTCTAACTTTTCTCGTTCGTTAACCGACGGAATCGCGAGATCTTGGCGCCTACGTGTTCGTGAGACCGAGGAGAACAAGAAACAACTAAGAAACTGGACATTTGGCCGACGATTTGAGGTAAATCTGGGTTTTATCATTCGGTTTTGTTAAAGAACTTCATGAACTTATGATTATCAACTTTTAGACAAGGTTTGGGTTTCATATGGGCAAATCGCGGGAGTAGTACACCGGGGAAATAGGTAGGTATACCTGAAAACCCTAGGATGGAACGAAGATGATGATGTTGTTGACAGGTTCGTCGGAGAGCATGTCGGGCGAACCCTCGTGCATGTGGCCGAACCCTGCGCAGCTTCCAACCCTGGCAGCGAACCCCGACTCCTTCCCCGAACCTTGGCCGAACAATTTAGCTAGTCACGAACCTTTCTTCTTGGGTGAACCATGTTATCACAGACGAACCATAAGGGCTGGCCGAACCCTGGCCAGCCGGAGCCATTGGACCAAACGAACCCTTCTGGGCCGAACCCTCTTAAGCCCACGAACCATGTGTAGGTGACCGCCGAACCATGGATCACGAACCTTGGGGCTGAGCCTAGGTGCCGAACCCTACCCCTTTTGTTAGCCGAACCTAGTTTAATTGTGGTAGAAGGTTCGCTGCCCCAAGGGGTGACCGAACTAAAACCTATAAATTAATAAGGTTAAGGATTGGTTATCTAATGAATGGTGTGTATGCATGCATGAGGATGTTGGCCACCACCTTTCTTAATGAGATAAACAACGAAGGTTTTGTATAATGAGAAATAATTATGAAAACAATGTAAACATGGATTCTCTTAAATCTTAAGCTTAATATATTTCGCTTATATATATATTAAATTAAGGTGGCCGATAAATTGATCATGCATGTATGTGTAAATGAGTATATGATTAGGATTATCATTTTGGAATACATATATATTAAAGAGATCACACATGAGATAACATAATTTGCCACCATTGCTAACTAATGAAAACTCATAAGTTAAACCATATGTTAATAATGACTAACCATAAGATGTATAACATCTCATTTTAAATTGGGCAAAATGAACTAATTTCGCAAGATGCTAGTGAGTTTAAGTAAACCTAAATAAACACTAAACTGAAATGAGACGCGTATACTTATGAATGTGAGCTTACGATAATTTACAGATCTTTGAGTTGACTTGAGTTATATACGTGAGAGCGCATTATAAGAGAACATTGATTCTAAGGACTTCAGGTGAGTTCTCATAACCTCCCTTTCTTGAAACTGTTTTGTTTTAAAAACTCGGCGGTGAGACATGTATACCGGTTTAAATATTATTTTGATAACACAAGGATAATACCGGGTTATCATTATGATATTTATATCAAGGATTATTACTAATTATTATACATCCGTGTAAACATTGTTATTGACTCCGGTCAATAACAAAGATTACATGTATTGTCACATACTGCGTGAATCATTACTTTTAACTTCGGTTATTTGTTTTGACTTCATGTATTGTCACGTGGATGGTTACCACATCCGTGAATCATTGCCTTTGACTTCGGTTAATTGCTTTGACTTCATGTATTGTCACGTGGTTAGCGACCACTCCATGGATCATGTTTTTAACTTATGTTAAGAACATAATGTCCATGTATAGTCACAGATATAAATTGAGATTATTGATGTTGAGATTGATTGAATGGTTATGTGATTGGTTATTTGTTATTGACTATGATTAGCTAGGATTGACTATGACTTAATTGTTATGTGGTTATGTGTTGCTTGAATGTTGATTGTTGATTTGGTGGATTGTGTTGGATGATCTAATGCAGGTATTCATATGGAATTTCTAAGGGAGATCATAAGTCTTATACTCATTTGAAACAAAGTATTTTATAGAACCATTTTAAGCACAAACTTTTAAACTTGTTTTACTAAAATTTTTTTTAAGTATAAAAACTTATGATTACTCACCAACTACTTTGTAGTTGACACTTGATTTTCTTACATGTTTCAGGTGATGAAGCTAAGTAGGTTGAAGAAGATGAATTCTCACTTTTGGACATCATCACATAGGATCTTGGACTTAGCTAATTAACTAAAATTCTGGCGATTAGAGTTTAGTTAGTTTAGCTAATTCTTTTGTGTAACTGATGTATGTAATTCATGATAGATATGATTTTTGTGTAAACATTTATTTGGTTTGATTGATATGTGATGATTTGATTTAGATGCCCACGAGCTTTTGAACAATCTACACATCCCTCGTGGCATCCCGACGTTTTCGCCATCGGTCGGGGTGTTACGGATTGGTATCAGAGCCTGGGTTATAGGGAATTAGGTTACTAGAAATGGTTGGCCTAGTCTATAACCGTAGGATACCCTAGTATGAATTATTTCATACACTAGTTAGTATATTCAGGATTTCATGCTTATGTGTTTATTACATGTTAACTGAACTCCTGCTATACATCTGATTTATATATGTTGCTTATTTGCTTGCTTGTGCCCTAACGACTCAATAAGGACATACTCGTGGTGTATTGTAAAGGTGGTGGGACGGTGGTTTGGGTGGTTGCAACCTACCCTTATCATATGCCCTATATATACCATTTACAGTACATCGGGTGGATGTCAGTATTGAGGAATAAGGGAACTACCCATTTGGGATATTTATTTGTTTAAGAACTTAACTGCTTAGGAATATATCTGCTTTAGGAATTATCTGCTAGATCTATTGATCTCCAGACAAGGACACACTCGTGGTATACTACAAAGGTGGTGGGACAGTGTAAGGGAGGTTGCGACCTACTCTTGCATATGCCCTATACATATACCATTTGTAGTATATCGGGGGTTTGTTAGTGTCAAGAACTTAGGATATTATTAGGATGTTAGTAAGAATTGTTGTAAGTTATGATTGATGGGTTTTTGATGATATGGTTGTTGGATTGATTGGGATTGACTCATGGATGATCATACCTGATAAACACTTATAAATTCACTTATCAAACACACGGATTGGACACGTAGGGTGCATAGGATCAACGAACAATATGAACGATTAGTGATGGAATGTAGACTTGGGTGATGATATAGACACATTGAGATAATATAAACGCATAGTGATGATACTAACACTCAGTGATGCTATGAAACCTCATTGATAATTATGGACATTGGGGATGAGTATGGACATTTTAGTGAACTTAGACAATTAGGGAAACTTTAATGTCACGTGAACTTAGACATTAGGTGAACTTAGAAATAGGTAAACCTATATGTAAGGTGAACTTAGACATTAGGCGAACCTAATTGTCCAAGGGAACTAGAGATCACTTCACTCAAAATTATCCTACCTAGGATAAGATTTGTGAAGTGAAACTATGGTAAGATACATGATACACCCTAAATGCTAACAAGGGCATAATCGTGGTGCAATGGAACGGTGGTGGGAGGGTGTAGGGGAGATTGCGATCTACCTCTGCATATGCCCTATATATAAGCTTGTTGCATTGCATCGGGAGGTTGTCAGTATTAGTATGGGGTGGGGAATGTATGAAACTTAGGAATATTTAGCTTACACTAGTTATGACCAACTAGGACACTTAGTATAATATTAGGAAACTTATAAAGGTTATGAGTTAATGAACAGATAGGAGAAAAATATAGTTCCTATATGTAATCCTAACTGTTTAAAAATGAACTCATTAAATCATAGTTTGTATGATTCACATTGTAATGGTAGTAACATGTTTCTAATTTCTCAGAAACATGCCGCCTCGCCGTCACAACGAAGATGACTCGAACAATGGGGATGCTAACAATAGTAATGCCAACTCTGGCATACAAGAGTTAGCAACACTCATTTCTGGATTGGTGAGTCAACTGACTCAAGCCAACCATAATATCAATCAGAACAGAGGAGGTGCAAACCCACCAACTTGCACGTTCAAGCACTACAACTCTTGTAATCCTCTGAAGTTTACTGGTGCTAAATCAGCCACTGGTTTATTGCATTGGTTTGAGAGCATGGAGAATACTTTCATCAACAGTGATTGCCCCGAGAACCTGAAAGTTCGTTATGCGACCAGCGTTTTCCAAAAGAGAGCACTGACTTGGTGGAATGGGGAAAAGAGAACTAGGGGAGTTGATGCTGCCCTAGCACTGACATGGACAGAGGTCAAGAACCTAATGACCACTGAGTTCTGTCCACAAAGCGAGATGAGGAAGCTTGAGACCGAGTTCTGGGAACTCAAGCAAGATAGTGGTGAGAACGTCATCTACAATACTCAGTTTCATGAGTATAGTTTACTGGTACCTCATCTGGTGACACCCTTGGAGAGGGTGATTGAGAAGTATATCGGCGGACTGCCGATACAGATTCAGGACACAGTCTACGGGAGCAATCCCAAAACACTGGAGGCTGCGATCCGTCTATCTGCAACACTTACTGACAATCATGTGAAGAATGGAACACTCACGAGGAAAGGAACGAAGAAGGCTGAAGTGAAGACTGCTACAAAAGAAACAAAGACTGAGGTCAAATCTGAAGCTGCTAGTACTTCTAAAAGCAGCAACAAAAAGAGGAAGACCAGAAACTTTATGGTCACTGCTCCTGCTGCTAAGTCTGCGCAACAATCCTCAAACAACTCAACTGCCAGGAATTTCACTGGGAACACTCCCCAATGTAATACTTGCCGGTATCATCACGCACCGAACTTGCCATGTCACGTCTGCAACAATTGCGGCAAGTTTGGTCACTTTGCTAATGTCTGTCGAAGTGCACCGCAAGCACAAAGGATGCAACAAGCACCTCTTGCACTGCCAGCTCCGCAAGCTCAACCGATACAAGCTGCACCTGTTCGCCAGGTACCTCAGGCACAGGCAAGAGCCTGTTATGAGTGTGGTGAAGTGGGTCACTTCAGAAATCAATGCCCAAAGTTGACTGGAAATAATCAGAGGGTGGCAAGAGGCCGGGCTTTTCAACTGAATGCTCCAGCTGCTCAAGTCAACCAGGACGTTGTCAACGGTACATTTCTGATCAACAACTCTTATGCATCTGTCTTATTTGATTCTGGTGCCGATAGGAGTTTCGTTTCATATGATTTTGAATGCTTGCTTGGTAGAACATGTACATATTTAGATAAACCGTTTAACGTGGAAGTGGCTGACGGAAACACTATTGATATTGACACTATCATCGTTGGATGTACGGTGAACTTAAATGATCACGTTTTCACAATTGATCTTATACCTATGCATCTTGGTAGCTTTGATGTTATCATAGGCATGGACTGGTTAGCCACCCACAGAGCGGAGATTGTTTGTCATGAAAAGTACATCCGTATTCCCTTGCCTTCGGGTGAAACTTTAAGAGTATTTGGAGAAACTGCTAGTAAAGGTCTTAAGCAGATGTCATGCACTAAAGCACATAAGTACCTTAGGAAGAAGTGTATAGCATTTTTAGCTCACATTGTGGAGAAGAAAGAGAAAGGAAAGAAGATTGAAGATGTTCCAGTGATACGAGATTTTACAGAAGTGTTTCCAGATGATTTGCCGGGTCTTCCACCAGAACGTCAAGTAGAGTTTCGAATTGACTTAGTACCTGGTGCGAATCTAGTTGCTAAAGCTCCCTACAGACTTGCACCTTCAGAGTTGCAAGAATTGGCGAGCCAGCTGCAAGAACTTACTGATAAAGGATTCATTCGCCCGAGCCATTCGCCATGGGGTGCACCGGTCCTGTTTGTCAAGAAGAAGGACGGGTCATTCCGAATGTGCATTGATTATCGCGAATTAAACAAACTTACAATTAAGAATCGATATCCACTGCCGCGCATCGATGATTTCTTCGATCAGCTTCAAGGATCGGCATGGTTTTCAAAGATCGATCTTAGGTCTAGATATCATCAGCTTCGCGTACATGAAGATGATATTTCTAAGACAGCTTTCAGGACAAGATATGGCCATTATGAATTTCTGGTGATGCCTTTCGGCCTTACCAATGCACCTGCGGTTTTCATGGACCTCATGAACCGTGTTTGCAGGCCATACTTGGATAAGTTTGTAATTGTATTCATTGATGATATTTTGATCTACTGAAAGACCAAAGAAGAACACGAGAAACACCTTAAGTTGGTTTTAGAGATCCTGAGAGAAGAACGACTGTATGCCAAATTCTCTAAATGTGAATTTTGGCTTAAGGAAGTTCAATTCTTGGGGCACATAGTCAATGAATATGGTGTTCACGTGGATCCTGCAAAGATAGATGCGGTGAAGAATTGGAGTACACCGAAGACACCGACGGAGATTCGATCATTTCTCGGACTTGCCGGTTACTATCGGCAGTTCATTTCGAATTTCTCCAGAATTGCTGTCCCTCTCACTTCTTTAACACAAAAGAATAAACTATATGAGTGGGGACCGAAGCAAGAAGAGGCATTCCAGACTTTGAAGCAGAAACTCTGTGATGCTCCTGTCTTGACACTGCCTGATGGAAATAATGATTTTGTAGTCTATTGTGATGCATCCAACCTAGGTCTCGGTTGTGTTCTTATGCAGCGGGGAAAGGTTGTGGCCTATGCATCAAGACAGCTAAAGATTCACGAGAAGAACTACACTACACACGACTTAGAACTTGGTGCAGTCGTGTTTGCCTTGAAGATATGGAGACATTATCTTTATGGCACTAAGTGTGTAGTCTTTACTGATCATAAGAGTTTGCAACATATTCTCAATCAGAAAGAGCTCAATATGAGACAACGGAGATTGGTTGAACTGTTGAACGATTATGACTGTGAAATTCGCTACCATCCTGGTAAAGCGAATGTAGTAGCAGATGCGCTTAGCCGCAAAAGTCAAGTTCAGATCCATAGTGTCCGAGTGCACACTAATATCTGTAATGATGTTCTCACAGCCCAACAACACTCATTAGCTCAAGATAATTTGAAGAATGAGATGTCTTGCGGGGCTGAAATCTTATTGGAAACTAAGGATGAGGGTTTAATGTATTACTTGAATCGGTTGTGGATACCGAACCGAGGTGATCGTAGAATGATGATTATGGATGAAGCTCATAAGTCTCGTTACTCAATCCATCCGGGTTCTGACAAGATGTATCAAGACCTTAGGGGCTTGTACTGGTGGCCTAGAATGAAGAAGGATATTGCTGAATATGTGTCTAAGTGCCTTAACTGTGCTAAAGTCAAGGCAGAACACCAGCGACCTTCGGGATTGTTATTACAACCAGAGATACCGATGTGGAAGTGGGAGAATATCTCCATGGATTTCATTACTAAACTCCCACGAACCGCAAACGGCAAAGATAGCATTTGGGTGATTATTGATAGATTGACCAAGTCGGCTCATTTCTTACCGATACGCGAAACTTACCCTGTGCGGAAGTTAGCTCGTATTTATATTGATGAGATCATTAGCCGACATGGTATCCCCTTAAGCATAATATCGGATCGTGATGCTTGCTTCACAGCACGATTTTGGGAATCACTTCATGAAGCCTTTGGAACAAGACTGGATCTTAGCACTGTTATCATCCTCAAACGGATGGTCAAACGGAGCGAACGATTCAGACATTGGAAGACATGTTAAGAGCTTGTGTCATCGATTTCGGTGGCAACTGGGATAGCCATCTACCATTGGTTGAGTTCTCGTATAACAATAGTTATCACGCGAGCATTGGTATGGCACCGTTTGAAGCTCTTTATGGCAGGAAATGTCGGTCACCTATTTGTTGGACCGAAGTCGGCGATTCGCAGATTACTGGTCCCGAGATTATTCAGGAAACGACTGACAAGATCCGCAAGATCCGCGACAATCTATTAGCTGCTCGCAGTCGATAGAAGAGCTACGCGGATAAACGAAGAAAACCTCTAAAGTTTGTGGTGGGAGATATGGTATTGCTTAAAGTGTCGCCTTGGAAGGGCGTTGTTCGATTCGGGAAGAAAGGGAAGCTTGCTCCATGATACGTTGGACCTTTTAAGATTCATGAACTGATCGGGAAGGTTGCCTAAAATTGGAACTTCCTCCTGAACTTAGTAACGTGCACCTGACATTTCACGTGTCCAATCTAAGGAAGTGCTTAGCTGATCAGGATCTTCAGGTACCACTCGATGACATTCGCATCGATGATACCATGCATTTTGTTGAAGGACCAGTGGAGATAATGGATCGTGAGATTAAAAAGCTCAAACGCAGTAGAATTCCAATTGTCAAAGTACGTTGGGAATCGAAGCGGGGTCCAGAGTTCACATGGGAGCGAGAAGATCAGATGAAGATTAGGTACCCACATTTATTTACTACGGTCGCTCCAAGTTGAATTTCGGGACGAAATTCCTTTAACTAGGGGAGACTGTAACATCACTGTACTTTCGGTTGTCCGTACATCCGTACGATTGTACTGTTACGACCTGAGATTTATTATTGTTAATGATAATGAATTATTTATTTATATTATTGATGATTACCACTGTTACTGGTATACATGCTTAGAACATATTATACGCGTAAACCATGGGAAGTTTAGTTGTAATTCAACAAAACAGAACCAGAGAGTTTATCGCAGTCATGTTGATGATGATTATGAGTTTGGGTTGGAATGGAAAGGAACTGGGAGATTGTTAGAGTCTGGTTGCTAAACGTAGTCAAGGACACATGGTCATGGTTTATCGAAATAGCGGTGGGACGGTGTAGGGGAGGTTGTGATTTACCTCTGCATATTCCCTATACATATGCATATTTCAGTCTATCAAGGATGTGTCAGTGACTAGGATTTAGTGGGTTTTGGTTTGGGAATGATAATATTAAAGTTAATAAATAACGGGAATTAATTATGCGAAGTGAGGTTACGAACATTACTAAAACGCGAATGTTGATTCAGAAATATTAACTTAATAATGTATTCGCGTGAGTGACGATTCACATGAATATAATTATTAACAATAATATACTGAAACGATATACCATAAATTATAAAGCAAATCGAAATACGATACGAGCATCGGATTCGCAAAGATGATGATCTTTACGAATACGTACTCGAGTAACGCGTTTCGACGAGATAATTAAATAATATCTAACGATATTAAATTAATAAATGAAAATCAATAATATTTATTAGGAATCACAACTTAAAACAAATCCGAACAAAACGTTTTTATTAAATAATTATTTAACGAAATTGAAACGGAAGCAATTTACGAAACAATTTATTTAAAGTCATATTATTTAAAACAAAACCTATTTATTTAAATGCTTTATGATTTAAATATATTTACGAGTAAAACCGAACATTTATTAAGTTATCGCGATAAAGACGAGACCGAACGCGCGGGGACGGGATAAACATAAATGGTGGAATACTCCACCATCTTCTTGATTCTCTAAAACTCTCTCTCTCTCTAAAAACACACACACATTTCTCTCTACCTTCTCTCTAACTTTTCTCGTTCGTTAACCGACGGAATCGCGAGATCTTGGCGCCTACGTGTTCGTGAGACCGAGGAGAACAACAAACAACTAAGAAACTGGACATTTGGCCGACGATTTGAGGTAAATCTGGGTTTTATCATTCGGTTTTGTTAAAGAACTTCATGAACTTATGATTATCAACTTTTAGACTAGGTTTGGGTTTCATATGGGCAAATCGCGGGAGTAGTACACCGAGGAAATAGGTAGGTATACCTGAAAACCCTAGGATGGAATGAAGATGATGATGTTGTTGACAGGTTCGTCGGAGAGCAGGTCGGGCGAACCCTCGTGCATGTGGCCGAACCCTGCGCAGCTTCCAACCCTGGCAGCGAACCCCGACTCCTTCCCCGAACCTTGGCCGAACCATTTAGCTAGTCACGAACCAACGGTTTTGGAAAATTTTCTAAGTGTTGGATGAGTTCTCTCTTGACAAGATGGAAGAACTTGCATTGATGGCTAATCAGAACAACATGATTCAAAACCTGCTTCTTACTGAGACTGAGACGAGGAATTTGAACAAAGCTCCAAAGTTACTTTCTTTAGATGATTATCCGCATTGAAAGTATCGATTTGAGATTCATATCAATGGAGTTGACACCAATATTTGGATGATGATTGAGAGTGGGTACTTGAGACCACTAAGTGAAGATGGATCACCTATGCTGGTCACACAGATGATAGAGCCTCAGAGGAAGTTATATGATTTTGAGAAGAAAGCTTATGCCATATTGTCCCAGTCTTTTGCTACAAACATCTTTCATCAGTTCAGACAGTTTACTTCTTCAAAAACATTGTGGGATGCTTTACAGCAAAGGTATGAAGGGAATGCTGCAATGAAGAGCATCAAGTCTAAAACATTGAAGAAAGAGTTCAATAGCTTCATGTGTGTGGGGAATGAATCTTTAGATGACTTGATTGCTAGATTTTATCATCTTTTGAGTGAGCTATACAATCATCAAGTCAAGACCACTACACAAGAAAAGATATAGTGTCTGGCTGATGCTTTACCTCCCAAGTGGGAATCCTTTCTGATGGTTTTGAAACAGAGTGAGATGATTGCTAATATGGACATCAATGATTTCATTCAGAAGATGAAAGAACAACAGATTGAGAACAAGTGGAAGGCAAATAAAGTTGCTCAAGTTCAAGATCCTTCATTATATTATTCTACTCCTACTGTAGAAAGAGCTTCTTCTCATGCTCCATTGAAGACAGCTTTTGTCTCTCAGACCAAAGAAGCTCCTGTTTCAAACTAGACACATTTCAGTCAGTCAGCTACAACCTCATCATCTCAGAAAGAAGATAGTCATTCAGTCACTAAGTTGAAGACAGACAACTTTGATAAAGTGACTGTGGAGGTGACAAAGGAGCATATGGGTTTGTTGTCTACATTGGTGAGTTCTTATGATGGGCTGCTAGCTGGGCAAATTGGCAATCCACATCTGACAAATGAAGATTACTCTCAGATTGATCCTGATGATATGGAAAGGATTGACATTATGTGGGCTCTTGCAAGTGTAGTTAGAAGAGCAAAAGATTTTGTTAAAAGGACTGGGAAAGACATCAATCTGAACAAAGACTCCAAGTTTGGATTTGATATGTCATCTGTCACTTGCTACAACTGTGGAGATAAATGTCATTTTGCAAAACAGTGTAACAAGCCCAAGAAGATGGGTAATCACAATCCCTTTCAGAACCAAAGATCATCAGCTGCCAATCCAGAGAGGAGACTAGTACCAATTGATATTCCTGCTCAAGCCAGTTCATCTAATGCAAACAAGGCACTCATGGTCTAGAATGATGAGGGAGAAAACTGGGACTTCAGATTCAATTTTGAAAAGGGTGGAGCAAATAAAACTTGTTTTGCAAAGATCAAATAAGCTGCAAGATCCAGAGATGAAGATAATTCAGAAGAAACAAAGACAAGTCTGGATGAATCTTCAGGATCAGAATCAGAAAGCACTTCAGATTCAGAAATTTAAGGAGAATCAGATGCTGAATTTGAAGAACAATCTGCTACTCAGTTTTCTTTAATGGTGAATACCTCTGCTTCATCTCAGTCAGATCAGGTATATGATGACTATTCCTCGTCTCATTCTGATTGCTTTAAATGTGTTGACCTTGAAAGTAAAGTCTTGGCTTATCAGCAACACAATGCTGACTTGATTAGTGATCTTAACCAGTGCATTGAAGCAAATAAAATTTTAAAATCAAATGAAAAAGATTTTCAAGCTAAAATTGAGCTTTTAAACAGGCAATTGCATGAGGCTGAGATCGCTGTGCTGAATAAGAAAGATGCTATTACTCCTTATCACAATACCATAAATGAGATAAAGAAGAAATTAGCCATAATCGAGTATGACTATGAAACCTTAAGTCAGAAGCTCAAGAGCTATGAAATCTCCTCTTATATCATTGAGTATATGATCAGTAGAGGGACTGATCATAAGGATAAGGGAAAAGAAACAAAGTACAATCATTGCCCTCCACTAGTCTTGAATTGCTTTGTCAATTCTCCAAATGACAAAGAGATTAAAGACTTTCAAGTGAAAACTCCTTTAGTTTTTCCCATTGGGATTATTTCTGATGAGGGTTCCTCATTGTCTGAGGAATCTTTTATGGAGGGAGTGGTTGAAGATTGGGTCTCTGATCCTAAGGATGAGTCTGATGTTTCTCCTCAATTGTTTTGTGTTATGAATTAGACATCTGTTTTCAAAAAGGATGGCCCAATCTTACCTAAGACAAACATGTCTTCAAATTTATCCAAAGCTATCTTCTTTGTGAAGTCTTCACAGGAGGGTGAGGCAAGTGAGTCCAACAAGGCTGACAACCTTGTTTTTAATGGGACTAAGGGGTTGGGCATTAAGCAGAACATGACAAAATTAATATGTTTTTCATCAAAACAAACAGTCTTGTTCTAAAAACAAACAGCTTCATCACAAAGACAAAAGAGTTTGTTTTGAGTGTGCTGCACCTGGACATATTGTCAGATTTTGTCCTCATCTGATCAGACCAAAAGTTGCACCACCCAGAAAACAAAATCAGCATGCTGTTAATGAGGTCAAGTCTGGAAAGCCCAAACAACCCATTCCCATTAAGTCTTTGGATAAGGGCAAAGGGAAAGTTATTGATTTGGATGTCCCAAAGTTGTTAATGTCAAACAATCCAAACCATCATCCATCTATTTGAAAAATTCTTTTTGCAAAAACACAATCTGGAAAGTTAAGTCTTTTGAGACTTCAGTTTCAAATCCTCCAGATAAGGTGACCCTAGATGGAAAACAGATTGATGTTTTAATCCGAGACTCAATGGGTCAACCCAAGACTGTAAAGGCTTGGGTTCCCAAATTGAACTAATAGTTTGTGTATCTAAAGGTTGCCCCAAATGCTGCTCTTAACAGCACTTGAATTGTTGATAGTAGGGCATCAAGGCACATGACTGGAGACATATCACTTCTTTCCTATGTTCATGCTATTAAAGGAGGATATGTGGCTTTTGTGGGTGACAAAGGCAGATTTATTACCAGAGAGGGAATTCTTTCAAATGGAAAAGTTTCATTTGACAAGGTCAGATATGTGAAGCAGCTGGAAAACAATCTACTTACAGTCTCACAGATTTGTGACAAGAAGTACAAAGTTCTGTTTGATGACTCCAACTGTTACATTCTCAAGCAAGGCATTACAATTCCTGAAGACTGGATTCTGATGTCTGCTCCTAGAAAGCAAGATCTATATGTACTCAATATGGCCACAGCTTCAACTACTTCTTCTACAGCTTCATATTTTATGTCCAAAGATACAGAGAAAGATTCCATTCTTTGGCATAAGAAGATGGGTCATTTGAGTTTGAGGAAGATGAATCATTTGGTTCACAATAATCTAGTTGAGGGAGTGAGTTTGAATAATTTCAAGCTGTCTGATGTCTATGTTTCATGCAAAAAGGGAAAGCAAACCAAGCAGTCTCACAAACCTAAGAACTACCATTCAATTAATGTTCCCCTTGAGCTTATCCACATGGATCTGTTTGGTCCTGTCAATCGCAAGAGCATTGCTGGTGATCAATACTGCTTACTCATTACTGATGAGTACTCCAGATACTCCTGGGTGTTCTTTATGAAGGAGAAATCTAAAACATTTGAATGTGTTCAAGTTCTTGTCACTAAGCTTGAATCACTGTATAAGCTCAACGTTCGCATGCTTAGAACTGATAATGGGACTGAAGTCAAGAATCACAATATGGAGACTTTCTGCAATGAACGTGGTATTATCCAGCAGTTCAGTGCTCCATATGTCCCATAGATGAATGGTGTTGCTGAGCGAAAGAACAGAACTTTAATTGAGGATGCTCGAACTATGCTTGCTGATTCTTCCCTACCGGTTCAATTCTGGAACGAAGCTATTGCTAATGCTTTCTATTCTTTAAACCGGGTATTGATTTTGAAGAGGCATGGGAAGACTTGCTTAGAATTGCTCCATAACAGAAAGCCAAATCTTAAGTATCTTGAACCATTTGGTGCTCCATGTACGATGCTTAAGAAACATGAGCAAGGCAAGTTCAATGAAAAGGTGTAAGAAGGCTACTTTCTTGGGTACAGTACTCCAAATAAGCGGGTCTAGAACAGATCAACTTAAAATGTGGAGGAGTGGTAGCATGTAGATGTCCAGAAATTTTCTATGCCTCTACCTGGGAAGGGTCCTGATTGGATGTTCAACTATTCTGACCTGTGTGATTCCTTCAACATGCCTCCCATGTATACTGATGAAGATGTTGCTGTTTAGATGATGTATGATGCACAAAATGCACCTGATGAACCAGTGCAACCTTCTTCAGTTCCAACTTCAGTACAGGCAAATGATGACAGCTTAGACTCGGATGATAATCACTCTCATCCAGATGTTCCAGAACCAGATGTTGATAATATTGTACCTGCTCTTGAGGATCTCAATATCAACAATCTTGATACATAAGTTGAGGTTCCTGCTCATCCTGTTGGCAGAATTAACAGAATTCATCCTCAAGACAATATTATTGGAAATCCGACTCATGGAGTGAAGACTAGAAATCAGTTATCTTCAGGTGGTCTTGCTGATATTCTTGACCTTGCAGTTGTAAGCTTATGTGCCCATTCATGTTTTATCTCCCAAGTTGAACCAAGAACCATCACTGTAGCTTTGAAAGAAGAATCTTGGGTAGATGCCATGCAAAAGGAGTTGCTGCATTTTAAGAAACTTGGTGTTTGGCAGCTAGTTGATAGACCCAAGGGTGCAAAAGTTATTGGCACTAGATGGGTTCTGCGCTGCAAAAGAGATGATCATGGCATTGTGATTCATAACAAAGCACGTCTGGTGGTGCAAGGTTTTAGACAGATTGAAGGACTTGACTAAAATGAAGTGTTTGCATCGGTTGCTCATCTAGAAGCAATTCGTATATTCTTGGCATATGCATCCTTCAAAAAGTTCAAAGTCTATCAAATGGATGTCAAGAGTGCATTTCTTCACAGTGTGATCAATGAAGGGGTATATGTCAATCAACCTCCCGGGTTTGAAGATCCATTGCATCAGGACCAAGTCTATAAGCTAGACAAGGCATTGTATGGATTGCACCAAGCTCTGCGTGCATGGTATGAGACACTATCTACTCACTTTCTGAACAACGGGTTCAGAAGAGGTGTCATTGACTGCACTTTGTTCATTCGAGAGAAGGATGGTGATTTACTCTTGGTGCAAGTCTATGTGGACGACATCGTTTTTGGTTCTACAAATGATGATTTGTGCAAGAAAATTTAAGAAGGTTATGAAAGAAAAATTTGAAATGAGCTCTATAGGGGAGATGAAATTTTTTCAGTGATTACAGGTGGATCAGTCTAAGGCAGGAATCTTCATTCATCAGACCAAATATGTTGGTGACATTCTGAGCCGGTTCAGTATGTTGGATGCAAAACCTGCTGGTACCCCACTGGCTGTAAATCACGGGATTACACCAGATGAAAAGGGGGAGTTAATCGTTGCCACTCTGTACAGAGGAATGATTGGATCCCTCATGTATCTTACAGCCTCTCGTCCAGACATCATGTTTGCCATATGCTTATGTGCTCGTTATCAATCTAAGCCAAGAGTTTCCCATTTGATTGTTATGAAGAGGATTTTACGTTATCTGAAGGGTACTCCGTATCTAAGCTTATGGTACCCTAGTGATGATAACTTTTACTTAACTGCATACAGTGATTCAGATTATGGTGGATGCAAAAGAGACTTCAAGTCAACATCTGCGAGGTGTTAGTTCTTTAGGAAACGTGTAGTTACCTGGCAGTGCAAGAAGCAGACGTCGGTGTCTACTTCAACATGTGAAGCAGAATATATTGTAGCTGCTAGTTGTTGCTCTCAAATCATCTGGATTCAGCAACAACTCAAGGACTATGGGTTACATTTTTCTAACAGTCCTATATATGTTGATAATACTGCTGCCATAGCTGTCACTAAAAATCCTGTCCAGCACTCAAAAACAAAACACATCGACATTAAATATCATTTCATACGTGATTGTTTTGAAAAGAAATTAATCGATGTTGTTAAGATTCACACTGATCACCAGAAAGCCAATCTTTACACAAAAGCATTTGATAAACCCAGATTTTTATATCTGTTATCGGCTAATGGTGTTTTTCAAAAAGATGAAGTCATTCCTTCATCTGAATCCAACAAATGATCATTGTTTTTCTTAGTTAGTTTCTTGTGTTTTATTTTTCCTTTTCAGTATTTCTGTTACTTTTCTTTCACTTAATCAAAAAATCAAAAAGATTTTCAGTTTTAGGTTTTTTGGGGGAGAAAAAGTAGTTTAATTGAAAAACCAAAAACATTTGAAAAATTAAAAAAAATGAGAAAGTCTTATTAGAGAAAGTGATGTGTTAACCTGTCATGTATTAGATGCAAGATTGAATGCATAAACTAATAGCACATGACAATTATGATTTGATGTGCTGATAGGCCGACTTTACAAAGTTAATAGACTGTTGGTGATTGCTTAGAAAGTCTGATTTGTGGGATCCAGTTTAGAAAACTAGTTAAGGGATAAACGATTTTTGACTCAAATAAGGCATACACCTGTTATCGTAGGATCTTATGAGGTTTCCAATGATTCATGAATTCAAGTCTGTACACGTGCCATATTGCTTTGTAAAGACCTAGCTGAGGCCGTCCATTCAGATGAGAATGATTGAATCACAAGAAAATAAAAAGTAAATCCGATTCTGTACACGTGCCATATTGCTGGGTTGCAGCCTAGCTGAAGCCGTCCATTCAGATAGGATAAGCTAAGAAAAATACAAGAATAAAATAAGTTCGATTCCATACATGTGCCATATTACTGGGTTGCAGCCTAGTTGAAGCCATCCATTTGGATAGAACAAGTTAATCTTGTCAACACAGTTCTATATACGTGCCATATTGTTTTGTAAATACCTAGCTGAAGCCGTCCATGAGAATTTGTTGAACATGAGAGACAAATCAAAAAGAAACATAAAAAAAGAAAATAAATTGGAACCTTGTAGAACTTATGATGCTAGGTACTAAGTTATGCAGAGATGAGTTATAAACTGGTTTTGATCTAAATTGGTTGACTATAATATGTAACTTAGTCAGAAAACATGAGTATCATTGATTAGTTTAGAAGCAAAGTACTGTTAGGTATAAAGTGGACAAATATATCAGTAATTATTTCATAAATAAAATGTGTCAGAAGTATAAACATTCTTGAATGATGATTTGACATGATCTGGTGTATGTGTCATTTTCTTGAAAAGGCTACTCACAAAAATATGTGCATTTTGTCTATTTCAGTTCCAGTTTGTACAGTTGATTGTTTATCAGAAAATACAAAAAGATTTTCATTTAAAATTGTTTTAAATGATCATTTGTTGTTTCATATATGCAATCTCATCTTTGCCTATCACCAAAACCAGATTGATCTCCATAACAATGCTCTTTTAATGATCAAAATGTAAAATTTGAAAATGAGATGTGTTTTTGGGGTGCTGATTTGCTTCGCCCGAATGTGTGTGAGTAGGGCTCATACGAATGAATGAACTCATTCATTTGAATGAGTCATTCGCTTGATTCGTTCATGCGAATGGGGTCATTCGGTTCTTGAGACCGAATGAGTTTTCCTATTTAAGGAATGCCCTTCAGCCGAATGAGCTCATTCACCTCATTCGCTCATTCGGACCTACTGTGTGTGCCCTTTCGCCCGAAACACATACTTATTCATCCTCTTCGCATTTCATCACATATTCTGCCATTATCTGACTATTTTTCACACCTTGATCATTATAGGTAATGATGGGAACAAGATGGTTCATTTTTGACCGAGGATTCAACCCTAACCGTTCAAAATTTCAGGGTTCTAGGGCTCATAACTGTTCCACATAAATAACCTATCAAATTGAACTCTAATCATCTTAAAATTGGTTGTATAACTCTATTTGGATCCCTCTGTGTTGATTATTACTAGTTTTAGGGTCTGATTTTGGTTTTTAGAAGATTAAGTGTTCGAAGTGCATCGGTCGCCCGAATGAGGCTCATTCGCACCACATGTTCAACCAAATGAGTTCATTCGACCGAATGAGGTCATTCGGAGCTTGTGGTCATGCGAATGAGTTGGTTCAACCGAATGAATTCATTCTTATGTCATTCGGATGACACCATTCATTCGGCCATTGCTTTCCTTCGCTGGGTCTCATTCGTGTGAAAGTGCTTCATTCGCACCACTTGAGCACTTGGTCAAAATTTTTGATTTTGATTCAATTGCCTATTGAATTGAACTGACATGTTGTTGTTTTTCTGTGTTTCAGTATGGCAGGATATAAAGTTGTTCCCAAGAACAACATATGTGCTCATCTTGACCTTACTACGTCGAATGCCCGACACTTTACTGAGATCATCACTTTCCCAAGACGTTCTAGGATATTTCCAGCCATCTCGACAGTCCATGTTCCATACTTATCACATCAGAGAGATTTCTGGAGCTCTGCTAACATTGACTGTGAGGTGGAGCCTCCTGTCATCAGTGGAAAGGTCTGTGGATAGGATGTTGTAGCATCTGCTGAGCATCTGAGATGGGTTTGTGGTTTCCAGGACGCTCTCGATCAGCCTTTTCTACTTGACAGATATCTTGTTCGAGGTCGTTTCATGTTATGCAAGTACGATGGAGATTTAGAGGCCGGAGTGCTGAACAAGACCTTCTTATACCCTTAGTTTAAGTATCTATGCCATGTCCTCATTCACTGCTTGGGCTCAAGGCGTGGTGGTTTTGATGAGCTACGAGAGACACTCCAGGGAGCATTTGTGGCCCTAGTGTTGAACATTCCGTTCAACTTCTCAGAGATGGTCTTCACCCACATGAAGGAGAATGTCTACCTCTAGGGAAACAAGAAGTTCTTGATGTATCCAAGGTTTCTCCAGATGATATTTGATGCACAAGTACTAGATCTAGCCAAAGCCCATGCAGATGTTCTCAGATTGGAGCACATGAACGACACTACTCTTAACAGAGTTCTTGCTTACAAAGGAAAGGAGAGGAAGCCCCCAAATCGTGGCATGTTCAGCCATCTCCTCAACCCTGATTATGTTGCACCTGTTGGGAGGAGATGGAGACATGAGGATTCAGATTCAGACTTGGAGGATATTATTGTGCCAGGTGGTGATGATGGTGATGATGGGGATGATGGTGATGGAGGTGATGCTGGTTCTAGTGGTGTTGATGCAGGTGTGAGTGTTAGTGATGCTGGAGTTAGTGATGGTGGTGGATCTGTTTTTAGTGATGGTGCTGGTGTTAGTGGAACTGGTGTTGCTGATGATGATGTAGATGTTGATGCTCTACTTGATTTAGACTTTATGACTACTTCTGCAGCCACAGTCTCCACTCCATTAGAGATGGGTGTTACTACATCAGCTGAGGAGAGAGATGATTCTGATGAATCAGATGAGGCTGGTGGTGAAGATGATGATGAAGAGGGCTCTGACAGCTCAGATTCTGACAAGCCTGATGATGAGTTTGATAGGGAGTAGATCAGGGATCCATTTTTTGTCCCTGAGTTTGACTTTTCCCCTCCTCCGCGTACTTCTACGATCACATCTACTGCTGCTGCTGCTGCTGTTGCTCAGTCTACCTCTCCTCCTGCCAAAAGAAAAGGGACAAGGTTTGTCCTGCAGAGACGGTCAGAGCTGTCTTCTGTTGTAGCAACCATTGCTACATCAGCTGCAACAGTTGCAGCATCTTCACGGACCAGGTCAAGGGCAACTCCCACACGTGTTACTATTGCCCCTCTAACCTCCTCTGTTGCTGCTACTATAGCTGTCTTTACTGCAGCTTCCTCTGGTCCCTCCACCACATGTGCTGATACTTATATACAGACTGTTTCAGTTGCTGAACAACTCAGCACACTGAACAGTTTGGTTCTTCAACTGATGGAGAGGAACCACGAGCAGGATCAGGTCATTTCCCAACTCATTCAGAGGGTCAGTAAGCAGGATGCACTGTTGATACAAGCTGGTGACCAAATGGCAGACTTGAGAGCCCAATCTGCTGAGATGGAGGAACATTTGCTGAAGTATGTTGATGTGCATAACCAGTGGGCTCTGACTTCCTTGGGATTCAATGACCGAATCTTAGCTCTTGAGGCTGAAAAGTTGCGTCTCTCTGAGCAAGTTGAAAGCCTTAAAGATGCTACACCTAGGCTTGAGGCCTCTGAAGCTGCCTCCGATGATTCAGACAGAGAAGAAGAAGAAGACGAAGAAGAAGAAGAGTCTGATGAGGAGAAGGTCGACATTGATGATACTGACAAAGATGATGATTCTGGTGATGATGACGACAGTGCTGGTAGTGGTTCTGCAAGCTCTTCCAGTTCAGAAGAGCCAACTCCACCCACTGAAGTCAGAACCAAGACTAAGCATGATAAATCTGCAAAGCCTCCTCCACCTCAAACCAAAGAGCCCAAAGCTACTGAAGAGGTTGAAGTGATGCCTGTAGACGGATTCTGGACGAGAAGTTGACTATGATTTTGGACACTCAGGGCATCATTCAACACTCTGTCAGTTATGACAAGGAGGAAGGTGAGATTATACATTGCCTCACCAAGAAACAAATTGCAGAGCTGTTCAGGTTAAATCCTGATGAGGTGATTTTTGATGATGCTTCCATTCCTACTTCTGATCTTCCTACTCCAGAATCATATGATGACATTGATGAGGTGATTCTGGAGGACATTACTGAGGAAGATGGCTTAAAGTACACTTCTGGTGAAGAGGAGCTGCCTACTTTCTATGACTTATTGGTCTACATTCTGAGGAGGAGCTGAAACGTAAGATAGACGAAAAGGTCAGTGGCAGCGAGTCTTCAGCAGAAGACATTCCGAAAAGGAAAGAGGAATGGAAAGCATATTGGGAAGTTTTGAAGAAGGATAGTGTTTCAAAGATGCCAACTACATACACCAAAATATAAAGGACCAAAGGATACAAGGCCGGAGGTCAAATTTTGAGTTGGGCATACTTTCATGACTTGCAATGCAACGCAGTCAAAAGAGAACAACGAATCCAGTACTTCAAACATCCCTATGACTTCAAGACGCTGGCTGGATTTGAAGTTAATCAACTTACACGTCTGAAGATGCTCTACAATGAAGAGTAGGGGATGTCGTCTTGGTTTTCAAGACAGATTCAGTACGAATACCAGAAGAGATGGATCAATTTCAAGCCTCAACAACCGGAGAGATACTATCTTCCGGAAATTGTTGCAGATACCCGCAGACATAGAGTTATCCTGAAGTGGCTGCCTCCAAAAAACATGAAGAAGATTCCAATACGGAAGATGCGTCAAGACTTTTTGGACAGTTTCCGATGGTGATATTATGATGGGAGAACTGCTGAGGCGGTGATTGTTTTGTGCAAAGACAACAAATGGGATACTGTACGTATATTTGATCCCATGTGGCTGACCAATCTGTCACACAAAGATGTTAAAGCCTTATGCAGATGTCAGATTTTCTTCGAAGTTGCAGACATGGAGCAGGCTTTACAGTTTATGAGAGTCATCCGGATATGCATAGTGTTTGGAATTCATGTCAGCACTGACTGGAAAGCTATATCAGACAAGTATTTCAAGAAAGATGCTGATAAATGAAGAACTAGGTCCAAGGGGGAGTATGTTAATGCGTAGAATGTCCCTAGTTCTGTAGTTTCTAATGATTTGATGTATAAAGTTGATATTATTAATTAAATCAGTTATTCTATATTGTTCGTATATGTTTAATTGAGTTTATTATGTTTATATATGTTTGGCTTTGATTTGAACTATGTTACAGAACCATTCGTGCGAATGATACCTAAGAATGAGTTCATTTGGGTGAATGAACGCCTAGAGAATGACTTGGCGAACGAATGAGTCATCCGCATGACTCATTCGGTTGACTAAGCTGATTCGGCTGAGTCATTCGCCGAATGAGTGTTTCGCACCACTCATTCGGCCGAATGAGTACAACTTATATATATAGCTGCAAACAGAATGTTTCATAACTGTCCGAGCTCCCTCTCTTCCCTGTGCACTCCCTCTGTCATACCCTTGGGGTTTTGAGCCGCTCCTTGCTGTCCAACTTCGATTCTCACCCCGTGGTGTTCGATTTCGATCAAAACGTTCACTCCTCATCTTCGGATTGCGACGGGGACTGTTGGTTTCTATTGGAAAACTGGAATAGGATTCCGCACTATTCCAGTGGCTGTTGAGCAGATCTCCAAAGGAACCGAGTTGTTTCCTAGGGTTCCTTAGGTCCTACATGGTTAGTGGCATCTTGAATTGTTGATTTATATGTTATCTAATCATAGTTTTATTGGTCTCAATTTTTTATGATAAACTTTTAAATTTAATTTTGTAAATATAACTTGCCATTTGATGCAGCTTGACAAAATAATGCGGCCGCATCTTGCAAACTTTGGTTCGTTTTAATACAAACAAGATCTTAAAAAAGACACAATGGAAAACTAGAGATCATCAGGCAAGTCAATCAATGTTGGTACTCTAATTTACATGGCACCTGAAGTATTGTTGTGCTGCAGATGCACAAATGACACATTCATGTTAGAGAACAAAAAGATCAAAGATCCATGGAGGCTTTATGCACCCGGTTACCTTTATCACATTGTAGAGAGAAATTCATTGTAGAGTGAAAACCATATTAAATTTTCCATATTTTTTGGTTAAATTTTCTCCATCATAAAGCAAACTTCATGTTTATTGAAATTGACTAAGAAGATTGATGCAAGGGCTTTTTTGGTGAGTTCTTTTAGGAAGTAAAGTATGTGATAATTTTTCAGTTATATACTTAGTCTTTTATTTACGGTGATAATTATATTGTGTTGTACGGTTTGAGTTTAAATTGATTGTAACTAAAAATTCTACTAATGTTATTCGGCAACAGTTATTGATGTGATATTTTAAAATGTAATGTATTTATTAAATAATCATTCTGAAGGTCATCCATAAGATATTAATTATTTTAATTATGCATATAATCAACCAATTAGTTTGGGAAAGTTGTTGAGATTATAAAGTCTTGCTCCTCGAATTATTTGTTTATATTTGATTGCTCATCTTTTAGTTTTCTACACCAATAAGATTCTTAAATTTCTAACAGAGACACTTTCCTTGATTGCATCAGGATACTAGCCATAACTGATGTCTGGGAACTGATTGAAGAGTGCCTGCTACTGTAAGTTTCAAATTTATTACTCCCTCTCAGTGCATAGATCTTTTAGCCTCATAATAAAAAACAATTTAGTCAAAAATAAAAAATCTTTTATAACATATAAGGATGTGTGCTAATGATGTTTTATCAATTAATCAATGAATACAATTTATATAATGAGAATACTTTTTTTCTTCTGACACAAGGTATTTTAGTTCTCTCAAAGACACAATCATAATATCATTTCCCTTTGCCTTCCCATTTACCCCTAAGCTCGGAGCTTACAGTTGCAACACTATTTTAAAATTTATAAACATTTTTTGGAGAGCAGGTAAGACAAAATATAGTAACATATGATAATCCAAATTGCATACATTCATTATAAATATGTTTGTGTATGTAGCAGTTCTATTTTTATGTATGTACGCAGCTCAGTTTTGATAGTGAGAATTTATTTTTTGCATGCAGTTCAACAAGTTAATTAAAAACCAGTCTATTTAGAATATGTAGTTGTAAAATTAAATAAGGTTAAAACAGGTTGTCCTTATTTCTGCAATAACAACATGCATCATCTATGTGTGTATTAAGTTAATAAATAAGTTTGCTTGGATTATGATTTTGTGCAACTTTAAAAACCGTTTATAAAAAAATACCGAGAAGGAAAGTCTGATTGCAATAAAATGTAGTCATGTTTGTATGTCATAATTTTATTTAGATTTACTGAATCTTCATTTGCTTTGGTGTGAAGGGTGAGCTGCACCATTGAAACTTAAGAGTAAAAGGGGAAATTAAACAATGGTGGATCTTAGTTTCATGTTTATGATTTTTTTTATAAATTTTATATTATTGAAATTTTGCTTGAGTTTGTTTCTTGCAGACATTTTGAAGGGTTTGAAATGTTGTTGGAAGTGATGACTGGGGATTTATAGGTATTTTGTTGTATATGACTTTTTGGCACTTTTATTTAACTATCCAATGACCTCAATACACCTTATATGATTATATGAACAAGTGTGTTAGATGTTGATTTTCTTGAACCAGCTCATGATAAGCAATAGTTTGAACGCACACTTGTACTTTCATGACTTGAGAACCGATTAATTGTGCTACAAAAGAAATACTGGTTTTCATTGTCAATACACCTTATTTTTCCTTATTTTTGTCAATTATTGTCACTCAACTTTCCTTTCTTTTCATTCCTTTTTTTTTCTTGTAGGCTTGTGAAATAGGAAAAGAAAGAAGGCGAAGTAAAATAGAGTTGTATTGACATGTTTAGTGATGGAAAATGGGCAAACTTGACCATGGTCTTATCACCTTTAGCATGAGAACCTGAATCATCTATTTTCTATAGGTTCTTGAAGAAAGTGCTTATCACCTTTAGCATCCTTGGTGGGAATTGTAAATAGGTCTCAAGCTGATATTGACAAGAATAATGAAATGATTTATGCAAAGCTGAGGGAGTGGGAGTATGCATCTTCAAAGGGATTATCAGTTTCTAAAAGATTACCCCCAGCCCTTTTGGGTGGCCCTTTTTGTAAATGGAACTCACTTTATTCAAGCAAAACTTTTGGCAGGAGTATGCGTCTTCAATGAGACTAACTCTTTCTAGAAATGTCTTAATTTTGAGAAAAATATTCAAGATAATTAAATTATGATGTCAAATAGTTATTCAACATCAAATGCTAAATATTATTAAATAGCAGAATGCTTAAAACATATAGTCTCTGGGATAAAGTGGTAAGTTTACGTTATTACTATGTTCAATGTTATCGAACACCAATCGTACATGGAACCCATTAGTTTCGAGGCTTTTATTCACCTATATATAGTTGAAAAAGGTTATCAATGATTTGCTATTTCTGTAAGTGAAATGAGATCATTGAGTGAAATTGGGTACCAAGCTTGTATATTAATATGGCCAACTACTATATATAAAAATAGTTGGAAATGGGTTGCCACAGCCGCATCACGCGGGTTCCCGACTAGTATATATATATAAAGTTATACGTTAATCTTTAAAAAGCAAAAAAAAATATACTAATATATATACCTAAAAATATAATGGTTATAATCTAAATATATAATAATAATGTAATAATAATAATAATGATAATAATAATAATAATAATAATAATAATAATAATAATAATAATAATAATAATAATAATAATAATAATAATAATAATAATAATAATAATAATAATAATAATAATAATAATAATAATAATAATAATAATAATAATAATAATAATAATAATAATTGCACTACAAACTATAAATTTATTGTATTTTATAAATACAAGTTGGAATAGATTTTATAAATTTAAGAAAATATATATATCAAAAGCATTACAAATATTTGCAAAGGTTTGTACATAAAATTGTAACATCAGTGCCGGACGCGTTGCCGGAACAATGATCTCTAAAGTAACTTGCACAGTAACTCAGGTACACACTACGTGAAACTATGTATATGCTATTGACCCTTGATGCTTGACACTAAACTATTATGCTATTGTTCTAAAATCTGACGTAAACTTTATGGTTTAACATTCAGAAGCACATCAGACAACACTGAACTGACACACAAATGCTTGATTTAATGCTATTATGTATAAACGTATGCGAGGTTAAACAAAATAAAACCATGACGGTTGTTACGGAATGCTAAACCGACGAATTATTCGTATAAGTGACGATCTGTACGAATAAATCTGAAAGTTTAACGTTTTGAAATGATGACTGAAAGGTAGAAAACAAGAATCAAAAAGTGAAACCAATGCCGTGTTCGTTCGGGTGACGATTCGAACGAATACGCGCGAAGGTGACACGTTCTGACGAAACGAAACGAAAAACGACTCGAATGAGAATAAAAAATAAAGAAAATCAAATTAGAAGATTTACTAAGAATAATCACCTTTAAAATAATTAAAATAAAGTTGTTTTTATTTAAATAAGTAAAAATACGCATAACGATTCGGAAACGCAACGGAGACGAAAAACAAGCAACCGAAACGAACCCGAATACCCTCGGGGTATTTAAAGCCTAAATGAGGCAATTTTCTTTCATTTCTATCATCTCTCTCTCTCTAAAACCCCCACCCGTTTTCTCTCTCTCTCACTAGAACTTCACCTTTAAAGTTCCATATCTTGCTCATTTCTTAACGAAATCAAGTGCTCTTGGTGTCCAAACGAAGCTCTCAACCTCCTCTTCATAGAAGTACTACCGATCTGAAAGTTTTTCAGCCAAATCCGAGGTAATGAAGTTTGAATGTTCTAAATATTAGGGTTTGTTGCACCTTGTTCGACCCAACCCACTCAACCGGTCTAGAACCCTTGTAAGTCGACCCTATATCTTCGAAAACTGTTCTTGGTACACCAACAACACAGAAGCGGCCCTGCAACAATAGGAAGTTCGAGGTGGATGAGGATGAACAGGGTTCGTGAATATGCAGGTGACCGAACCTAAGGGAGGCGAACCTTGCTTGCATAAACGAACCTATCATCAGCAGCCACGAACCTGCCTTGGCAAACCTAGACAGCCACGAACCTCGGATCACCAGGCGAACCCATCCTCATCCTAGACAAACCTTCGAGATTCACGAACCTCCCATTCACGAACCATCACCCAAACCCTCTTGATGCCAAACCTTTGCATGGGCTGCGAACCTAGGGGCATGGCTGAACCTGAAAGCTGAACGAACCTTGTGTGATTGACGAACCCATACTCAACAAACTATAGCCGAACCTGTGAGCTACCATGTCACGAACTTTCCCCATGCGAACCTACGCTGCCGAACCATAGGATTCCTGAATCTTTGATGCATGAGCCATGGCCGAACCCTGCCTCACCATTACCAAACCTATGGGCAACAAACCACCAGCCGAACCTTGCATGATTCACGAATCATTTGAGAGCCACGAACCCATGAATGGCGAATATCCATAACCAAAGAACCTTCATGTTCCATCCACGAGCCATGAGAGACGAACCTAGCACCCCTTAGTCGGCACAAGACCGGTGAAACTCACACAAATCGACCCACTGGGGTTAATTGGGACAATTCAATGTTCCAGCCCAAGTTGCTTTTGATTAACCTGTGTGGCCGATTCGGGTCCATTTGATCTTTCGGCCCAAGTAGAAAGTCGGCGCAACTCATCTTCGGACGAATACTAGCCCAACCGTTTGGCCCACACATCATGTTTCACCTATTTGACCCACACATCTACACGGCCCAAACACTCTAATTGGAATAAGCCCATGTAACTTATTCGGCCCACGTAATCAAAGGAGCACACAACACACTAAACTTGTAAACAAAGACTATATGCAATGGATACTTTGTATAATTTCTATTTACTACAAAAGTGGTAAAGGAACTTAGAAACAAGGTTGAAACTCTAACATTCACAACTATGAAGCGTCAAACCACTAAGAGACTAATAATGACAAAAGATAACTTTAACATACAACATGAAGTCACGTCATAGTAACATAAGTGAGAAACAAGTAAATCAGGGCCGAATAAAGACCGAGACTCACATGTGTTAGCCAACTTTAGGGCTAACACATACACACACACAGTTCACTACAACTTGTACTTATAAGTTACAAACCACGTGAAATCAATACAGGATCTTGAACACAACAACGAATACTACAACAAGCGCGTGCATTCTAGTTAAGATAAGTCAACCATTTCAAACACAAGGTGAGTTCATTTGTCCCTTTTCAAACATATTTGTTTTTACTGAGAAGCATGTTATACATTTTAAACAATTATTGAAATGTCTATTAAATGCTTTTACACTTGTCATGATGCTTATACTGATGCTTAAGCGTGTAACTCTTGTTCTGGAAGCTAGGGACTAAGACTTAAACCATATGCTTGATGCTTATGCTATAAACTTAATGCTTAAACTATATGCTCGATGCTTATGCTATAAACTCTATGCTCAAACTATATGCCTGATGCTTATGCTATAAACTCAAGAGTTAAACTATATGCTTGATGCTTATGCTATAAACTCAATGCTTAAACTATATGCTCGATGCTTATGCTATAAACTCTATGCTCAAACTATATGCCTGATGCTTATGCTATAAACTCAAGACTTAAACTATATGCTTGATGCTTATGCTATAAACTCAATTCTTAAACTATATGCTCGATGCTTATGCTATAAACTCTATGCTCAAACTATATGCATGATGCTTATGCTATAAACTCAATGCTTAAACTATATGCTCGATGCTTATGCTATAAACTCTACGCTCAAACTATATGCTAATCCTTGAAGCTAAATGCCCAAAGCTATGATTTTATGCTACATGCTAAGCTTGTATCTATTCATGGGATACGTAATTGCTAAACATTGCTAGAGCAAAGCTTGTACCCATGCATTAAGATACGTGAAAGCTAAAGTATGCGAATGCTAAGCTTTATCTATATATGAGATACGTAATTGCCAAACATTGCTAGAGCAAGGCTTGTATCTGCATATATGAGATATGTGAATGCTAAACTATGTGTGTGCACAGCTTGTGTCTATATATGAGATACGTAATAGCCAAACATTGCTAGAGCAAGGCTTGTATCTGCATATATGAGATACGTAAACGCTAAACTATTCGGATGCTAAGCTTAAACCAATTCATGAGATACGTAATGGCTAAACTATGCTAGAGCAAAGCTTGTATCTTCTCGTGGGCTACGTAAATGCTAAAGTATGCTAGAGCAAAGCTTGTACCCATGCATGAGATTGGTGAAAGCTAAACTATGAATTGTGAACCAATTTTGTTTGTACAACTTACTCTAAAGCTAATCTACATGAACGCTATAAACTTATAAACTTTTAAACAGTACACTAAAGCTATGATGAAGACCGGGTTGAATGGTAGGTAAAATGCTTAATTATCATTAACAACAATGTCATATGTGGTTTAGTATGTGGTGGGATGGCGTCTGGGCGTGTTGTAGGCTCGACCCTTTCGTATGCCCTATATATAAGCATACCGAATTGAATATTACATGTGATGTTAATGAGATTAAGGTTGTTCCGAAAGAGGTTTGCTAAAGCTATTTTCAACTTTTAAACTAAATGAACTCACCAACCATTGTGTTGACTTTGTTTTCTTACATGCTTTCTCAGGTGACGTATAGGAATAGGCTAAGGCTTCAGAATTGCATGCTAGGATGCCCAGATAGAGGACCTAGTAGACTTTTGGAAAGCACATCTTTTGTTATTGATACGAATCACTTTTGACATCTTGTACAGTTACAAGATAGTAAACATTTGATTCTTTTGATAGGTTTACTTAGTTAAATAATCAAACATTGATATTGTAATTTAACTTTGTAATCCTAGTTTAATGCTGTATTGTGCTTTAGTTATTCTCAATATTGATGCTATGTAAACAATCTGATCATCATGATTATCACTCACGATATCGCGCCCCGAGAATCTTCAGACCGACGGGAAACTCGATCCATCCCGCCGGCTCGGGGTGTGACAAAAATCATAATCAATCACAAGTTGGAGGGGTTAAATGGATAATTTTGAAGTTAAGATGTGAGGGGGAAGATATTAAAACAGAAGGGTTAGAGTAGTGGAACTTGGAGGACCAAAACTGCCAAAAACCCAAACCCCCTTTCCCTTTTACCCCGTTCCTTATCCGGATACCCATACCACCCATCTTCAACACAAATCTTAATCCGATCGATTACGTCCCAATCCAGCTCACATCTCTTCGATTAGGAAATGATTTCACGCGTCAATGATTCTCAATCACCAATTAATCAAAATTTAATGCGATTCATCGCGTATTTGGCTTCCAAAAAACGTCTCGATCGACTGGAAATTCAAAACCATAGCATCCCAGTATAAAAACTCGAATTCTACACACCATTCGAACCCTTTCCTAATTTCTAAACTTTTTGCCAACAAACATCTCGCGTACAAGAGCTCTGGATCATGATTTGGACTCAAGGAAGTCACGACCACTGCTCTGACTCGAACTCTATTACCCTCGACTCCAAACCAGGAAATAAGCATGTCTTTAGAACCGTAGGAACATGAGGATCAAAAGCCCTATCCTTTTGATCCCTCATAAACAACAAATCGAACGAATTGGAAATCGATTCGGATTAGGGTTCATATGCTTTGAAACGAGATTCTGAGATCTGTATAACATGTAATAAATTTATAAAACTTAAACTTTTATTTTTATAACAGTATATTATTCATATAAAATTGTTTTAAATTATAGGAAAATAAATAAAGTGTTTAAATTAAAATTTATTTATTTTAAAGACAATAAATTTTTTTAAAAGAATTATTTTCAAAACAATATAATTATTTTATTTCTACAAACCTTATGTAAACATACTCTTAAAATTTATATTCATACTTAAACTTTAAAAAGTTATCACATATTTTATGAACATATATATATTTGAACATTACAATACGGTTTATAAAAATACAAATTTTAATCATCTTTAAACCAAGACATAATCATATGACTTATGACTTTAATAATTATAAAATATAAATACAATGAATATTATGTTGTTAAAACATTTCTTAAAGATCAATTGAGTATTTTACTATATTATTAATAATATAATAATAATATAATAATAATAATAATAATAATAATAATAATAATAATAATAATAATAATAATAATAATAATAATAATAATAATAATAATAATCAAAACCTTTTAAACAATAAAAAGTATATAGAATAATTTAATTATTCTTACAAATTAAACCACTATTTTTTGAGCACAAACACATAGACCTTGTATCATAAATAAATAAATAGAATATTAAAAATATCCTAATGTATTTATACAAATGAGAGTATTTAATCAACCCCTCAAAGAGAAATCAGTATAAAAGTCACTCATTTGGTCCCATTAACAGAACAACTACCTTTGGTAAGAAAGAAGATCTTCGTATAGTTCATGAATAATCAAATAATTATTCTTAGACTTTTATAATAAATAAATGGGATATTAGAAGTATTCCAATTTATTTTTTATTCATACATTGGAGAATATTTAATCATAATTGATAATTAAATATTCCAAAAAAATATTATTCCAAGTCTAGTACACATTATCATGTGAGAATATTAAGAATTTCATAAAAGCCCTATCTAAGACAAAACATTTGAACTTTAGGCAATTACTTGAACTTTAACCTAAGACATATGCTTTAAACATTAGTAAATGATTTCTAGCTTTTCCTTATGCGAACAACAAGAAACATTTGGACAAGACTAGACTTAACAAAAGTGAGTTAATTCTTACTCCCTTTTTACATTTTGTAACTTTTTGGGATGTTACATATGTCTTATACAAAAATATATTCATAGAGTCAAAAACATATACATGATGCAAACTCTTAAGCTTAGAAGACATGATTTAGATGCTATATGAGCTTATGTGCTAATTGCTATATGGGAATTAGGTTAGAAAACGTTTCATACATCAAACATGTACTCGTAAATAATAACCTAAGAATGTGGCTACATTCTTCGTAATGACTTATCTCTTGTGTCAAAAAGGTGAAATGTACACAGACATAAACATAAACATTATGACTTACATTGTTTAAGTCAAAGACCTAGCTAGTCTTGATTTAAGCTTTGTAATATCACTTGTTTAGATTCTTGCTTTGTGCTACTTGAAACTTACATTCGCTTTAGATCTTGTTCTATTTAGTTTAATAGTTTTGCATCTTTTTATACGTATTATATTAAACTGTTTTGTATTGCTCACCAACTATGCAAATAGTTGACCATTTTATTTTACATATATAACATGCTAAGGTGAATATTATGGTGAAGACTTAGAATAGGTGTTTTGAGGACCTAGTTAATTTAAAACATTTGTTTAGTCATTTTTATTGTAATTTGTATTGAACTATTGTAGACTTTAAATTTGATTGTAAATGAATTGTTGAATTATTTCATATGGGGTTTTTAAAGTATTGAAACGTTCTAATAGCACCATGAGCTTTTGACAATTATAAATCGCGCCTGGACGTATTCCGTCGTCGGTCGAGGTGTGAGAGATTGGTATCAGAGCCATGGTTATAGGGAATTAGGTTTTTAGAAATGGTGATCTAGACTATAAATAAGCCACCCCCTTATATGAACTATCATATACTAGAATTTAGGACTATTACATGATTATGTGTTACATGATTTATTTGTTATTTTGTGCTTCACCTATATGTAAAGTTTGCATTAGTGAACTTTAGCTTTATTGAATCTTCATTATGATCCTTTACTTAGTAAATTACATTATGAACTTTAAATAGTGAACTCCCATTTATAAACCTTTGTTAGTGAACCTTCATTATGAAATCTATCATTGGATCTTTAGTGAACTCTCATCTTGAACCTTGCTATGTGTAAACTAAGTAAACTATTAATCCAGTCTCTCATTTAAAACTCCTATTCTGAACCTTTCTACCTTCTCGCAAGTTCGTGGACTCTAAGTAGACTTTAGGGATTCACGATCCTTTCGTTCTTTCTACACCCCCTATAAATATGTAAACCTATGTGATCTTATTCCCGTAGGAACTAAGTTTAGAAGACGAACATGTATTAACTGGAAGGGTGAAATACTATTAATTGAGAATCCCGCCTAGGAAATCCGCTTAGCTTTCCTGGGGAGTCTTGATTAAAGTATCTTCACTTATAGGCCAAAACATGTCATACCAAATGTCTCACAAGCTACAAAGTACTAATATGTCAAAGGGATTCAACTTTGGGTACCATCCTCAAAGCACAGAAACCTTATACCCATGATTAGTAAGGGTGATTCCTTATTTCATCTAAGGTATATAAGTGTTACAAATCCTAAAAACTAAGATTTTATGACATTTCATCTATGATTTTGTGAGGGTGATTACTAACTATATCTAAGGTGTCATAATGTCACACAATTATACATTTTATACAAAGCAATCTTATAACATTATACCTGTGGTTAGTGAAGTCTATTCATTTCTACGCTTAAGGTATTACAATGATACATACTTATACATTCAATACAAGCAAATAAAGTTCGATGACATTACTATATGATTGATAATGATTAATCATTATTATTGTAGGTCCCTAGCTTGATGAAGATCTAAGCTTTATCCTTTGAATCAGCATAAAAACCTTCTTTGATGTGTGAAATCCAAAATAGAAGATAGAAATAAGATAGAAAGGTTAATTTCTATTCAAAATTCGTGAACTTTACAGACACAGCTTCAATACGTTTAGAAGTCCTCTACCTCAAGATTCCAACTCTAGAATAGTATACAATGCGTCTATATATACTACTCTAGGAGTACACGATTTCCTATGTACACGAAGACAAAAGTACACGAAAATGTAGAGTACACGAATAGTAAAGTACATGAAAATTACAAAACTTGGTCTTCATCTTGTTTGGAGTTAATTTAGTCAGTCTTTGTCTTCTCGTTGGGCTCTACAAACTCCCCAAAACTAATGAAATCAATCGATAGCAAGTGTAGCAAGATGAGGACCGGCACTAGCTACAACTTGTGAGTGATGTCCAAAGCAACAACCTTTGTGAAAGGTTTGGCTTCTGGGTCGTATCCACCATATGCTCTGATTGGGTTCTTGTGAAGCATAGTCATATCCTCCAATCCGGATTTTAGCAGACCCATGGGATCCAAAATGAAGAAGTTCTCTGACTTTCGCACGATGATAGCTCCATATGTAATCTCATCAAAATACCAGAATATAAAGTCCCTGAGCGTGCCATCTGCTACCCGCATGTGAACGGAACTGCTTTCTCTGTGTTAGGTGGTGGATGCTTGGTATAAACCTAAGGTTGCTTCGTGACAGAATCCAAATGTAGTTGGAGGCGAATCTTCTCCCTTTAGCTGTCTTCATGACTGGGAAATTCTTATCACACTGGTCATTGAGAAATTTGGCGAACATGTTAGCCTAATTGTCTTCAAAAAGATTCTTGGATACGGCGTTGTTAATGCTCCGAAGATCAATCTTACGCAAGAAATAGAAGTTTTGATGTCGTTTGTAGTATTCCAGCTTGCCGTTGAACCTCTTGACTAAATAAAGCTGCTTCTCTTTATCGTACATCCAACTAACGACTCTGGATCTGTTGCTGCGGACATCAAATAAGTCCTTGGAACTTGCTCTGTAGGTGAACTCAGGATTCTCCACATCATCGTCAGGTCCTGGAGCAATCCAAGTCTTCTGTACTTCTGTGGGAGCAGGTGTCCAATCCCGCTTCATGTCAAACCAACTCTCAATCACAGTATCGAGAGAGGTGACTTCCTTTCTAAGTGAATCAAAAAATTTGTGAGCATACAAATAGTCTATGTATGAATCAGTGGAGATGATCCCGAGTATAATGTTCTCTGGTTCGTCTTCATGAGATGCTCCTGAGGAAGATCTAGGCAACTCTCCACGCTCCTGGTCACATACGGAATCAAAAACTGAATCCAAAGATACATCTTTGAACATATATCCATAACCTTCGTTCTTCATCTCCTCTCCAAGCCCCTCAAAATGAAAAGCTTCTGGTAGATCACTGAATAAATCATCGTATTCATCTATAGGCTTACTGGAGGAAGTATTTCCTTGGTCATCACTGCCCTGGTCATCATAGGTCTGTTCATCTCTTTTGCTTTGAACATCTTTTCCTTCACCATCTCCCTTTTCATCATTGTCATCATAATTGTCACCATCTTTTTTGTTATCATCTTTACCATCATCTTTTTCTCTTCTTCATAATCCTTTTTCTCCTCATCTTTCTTTTCATCTTCATCTGCAGGCTTAGCTACTTTGAAAGCTTCGATTTCCTTCCTTAGATCTACATTTTCTTTCTTCAAGAGATTGATAGCCTTTCTTTGACGGTTGATGGGCTCAGTGAACTTAATCATCCCTTCCTTGAGATTGTCAATCATCATTGTCTTCGTTGCAGAGTATTGTTCTAGAACAAGCACTCTCTCATGTAGCCACTCTAGGTTTACAAGCATAAAATCAGGCACATAGGGAGATGGGGTGTCCATAGGAGCCTTTCCCTTAGCAATATTGGCTTTTGGTGTGGACGGAGGTTTTGAAAAGTTGAGTGGTGAAGGTGACTGAGGTGGTGAGGTATGTGTGGATGGAGGTGATGGTGGTTTGGTGGTTTTAGTGGTATGTGGTGGATGGGAGACATGTGATGGTTGGGTAGTTTGTGGCTGGGTGGTTTGCGGTTGGGTGTTTTGCGGTTGTTTGGTGTCTTGGGGTGTTTGAATGACTGGGATGGTTTGGGTGGTCCGTGGAGGAGTGGTTTGTGGAGGAGGTTGTGCAGCCTGAGAAGATGTGCCTTCAGAAATCTTTCGTTTCTTCAGGTATGGGTCCCTTGGTCTCCTGGACACCATCTTCAACCTCTTTTTCTTTGGGGTTGACTCAGGAGACGGTACATAATCGACACCCATGTCATATGAGGTGGCCCGAGCACGTGATGAAGACACAGCCATTGGCTCCTTCACAAGCTCTGTCTCTCCATCTAATGAATCTAAGAAAGTGGCCTTCTCTGCCTCATCTGCTTGTGTAGAAGTGGCTCCATGAGCTTGATCATGCTCCTCAGTGACAAATGGCGTAGGAGTGGCTTGATCCTCTATCTCGTTCTCCAATCCTGAAAATAATCTTCCAAATTTCTCAAGTGGCTTGACCCAGTAAAAATCTTCTTCCCTTACTTGTTCATGACCATGTATGAGAAGATATCAGGATTCATCCTTTTCAGGGGCAGCGTGCCAACAGTCGGGATGAGGTTCTTGTGACGTCTGTTAATTGTGATCTGGATGAAATGAGGAAAAACCAGAAACCTCTCCTTTCTCTTACCCTTAATATTTTCATACATGTCCATGAATATCATGCGTGAAAAAGTTGAAATCAACTCCTAGGACAATGGCCATGGTGAAGGAACTGAGTGCTTAGTTTAGCACGTCATAACCGCCTTTCCGTCCAGACAAACACTGACTGACCACAAGTGCAAGATATCTCCAGTTGGGATGCAACAAATTCTTCTCTGTTGGAGGGTAGAGTCCCTCATATCCCCTCCTTAGCAGGTTATGGACGAGCTCGTTGTCAAGTTTCAAAAGGATCTGACTCTTTGTCCCCAAATTGTAGACACTCAAGAACAATTTGTACAGTAATGACAACTGGTTGACCTGCACCTTTCGAATTAAGCAGACACTCCCGTTTGAATATGCGTCCTCTGTAACGGAGTTCCAGAAATCGTGAATGAAACCGGAGATGACAAGCGGACACTCCATAATTGCGAAGTTGACCGGTGAAAGTATGAGTCCGTCCACCATCGACTTGAACATCACAGGCTTCTTGGGAGGATCACCAAGATAAGCTGTCATGTTGTGATTAGGCACAAAACATAGTTCAGTAGCCATCTGAAAAAAAATAAACAGACTAAGTTAGTCAAAATCAAAATAAATAAAAAATTAAAAAGCAAGTTCACGTAAAAACATTAAGTTCATGAACAGAAAGGGTTCATGAATTCAATGAAGTTCACAAAGTTTTCAAGTTCATGAAGTAAACTTAGTTCACAAAGTTCCTGAGTTTCCATATTACAAATCTAAGATTTATGATCAAAAATTTTCTAAAATCCTTTTGTGAAATTTATGGGCAATCAAACGCGTTATCCAGATCTACATGCAACCTATCAATTTTGCGAAATTTTTCGTTTCAAAGTTTAATTGTGTTTCAATGAACTTAAAATGTTTTGACTGAGTTTTAAGCTAAGAAAAGAAAGAACAGATCCATCAGATAAAATGTCTAGTTTATCTGATTTTCCAAAAACTTTTCCCTTATTCATTTTAATATTTTTGAATGATCATGTCTAATCTTCTTATTGGAAAACATGCATTTATTCCTTAGTGATTTATATTTATCTAAAGCTATTATTGAAAAGAAATTTTACAAAAATAGTAAATTTCTGAGTGTCTGAAATCATTTCACTTCCCATTGAACCACTTTTCCTAACTGTCCAATATAATGTTTTTGTATTTTTCTTAAATTTCACTCCCCCTAAACTTATAGAACAACTCAAAGCAAAATCTTTTAGTGTTTTTGTAAATTTTCTCCCCCTAAATTTGTGATATAAAACCAAAATAAAACAAAACACAAATTTTCACGTATTTACAAAAACTGTTTTAGTCAAAACTTAATAGTTTCAGTGAGACGAGCAAATGGATAAGCTTACGTTTTAAAAAGTCCCGGATAAAGTGAATCCGGATGTCAATGTGTTTAGTTTTGTAGTGTTGTACCAGATCCTTTACGATCTGAAGGGCTGCTTCACTATCACAGTAAATAGGAGAGTCAAGAAAATTCAAACTGTAACATCAGTGCCGGAACCAGTACCGGAACAATGATCTCAAACAGTAACATGAACAGTAATCAGGTACAAATTATATGCATTTCATTGTATGTCATGTTCATATCATGTATTGTTATCATTTCGTGTTATCAAACAGTGAATTCAGAATCATTTCAGAGAAACAGAACTCAGAAAACATGCTTCTTCAGTCAGATAATAATCTGGCAATACAGAACCGTCATGTGATTATTTGTTAGGATATTATTATGTATAAACGTATGTGAGGCTATATGGAACAAAACAACACGTATGTCGTTACGTGAATGCTAAATCGACGGATTGTTCGTATAGGTGACGATCTGTACGAATAAATCTGAAATTTTAACATTCTGAATGATATCCGATAATTAGAAAACAATATTGAAAAGTATAGTTATCGTCGTGTTCGTACAAGTGACGATTCGAACGAATACGCGCGACTGTACGATTCGATTTTAAGCAATTAATTTAAATTTTTCTAAAAATTTTAAATAAACGGAAGATATTAGTTAATTTACTAGGAATAACCACCTAAAATAATTTTATAAATCTTATTTTATAAACCGCGTCGTTTCGTTACGAAAACCACGAGAAACCGACATTTTACGCGAAACCGAACGAGACCGAACCTACCGGGTATTTTGAATCATTAAATGAGGTCATTTAATGTTGTAGCCACCACCACCAACCTCTCTCTCTCTCTCTCACAATTTCGTTTTTTTACTCTCTCTCTCTAGCATCTCTCTCTCTACCTTCTCTCTACAAGAACTCATCCAAATCTCAACCATTTCGAGAGTTTTTGGTGTCAAAACGACCATCACATCACGTAGATCACGGAAGTACAAGATATTTAAGCTTTCATCCATCGATTATTGAGGTAAATCTCAAGTTCTATATCGGTTCTAGTGTGTATCATGAACCCGTTTTGCTATTGTTATTCTAACCAGTTATAAACACTTAGAAATCTTGAAATGAATCATTGTAAACAACTAGGAAGCTCTTGGAACAGATTTGTAACAGGTTAGAGGCTATGAAGAAGATGATGAATAGTTAGGCCGCATTAGGTACGGGTCGGTGAACCTTAAGAGGCTGCTACGAACCTGGAATCCTAGCTGAACCCTACCTGCTGCAAAACCCATCCTCCTGGCCGAACCTTCTATGCCACAAAACTGGAACCCTAGCCGAACCGTAGGGTGATGAACCTGTGACAACCGAAGCTATGAACCACGAACCTTGGCAAGCAACGAACCCATATTGGCCGAACCCTTCCCCTTGAGCGAACCTACTACTACCGAACCCTTGTGACCGAACCTTGAGGGGGTGCGAACCAGGGACCTGCGAACCTAGGAGGTCTTTTTAACTAGCCGAACCTTAGGTGTAAAACCCTCTGGGCAGCGAACCTACCCTCCGGTCATCACCCTTAGGGTTACGATTGAAACCTTGTGCCGTGGAGACTTGAACTTGGTTGATTAGAGTTTGGAACTAGGTGTCACCATGCATGCATACATATTTCAAAGATGGTCACCATTTTACGTAATGAAAAGAAAATTAAATGGTAATAGGTGTGTGCATGGGAAACTTCATGTGGATGCAGGCAAGGTTGGGATGTTAATTTTGATATCAGTGAAAGTTAAACAAGGAAGTAGGATTATTAAGGGAAATGGTTTTCACAAGACACAATAACAAATCAACATGAGTCTTAACACCTATTGAATTAATTCAACACTTGGGAAATTTATTATGAGATCAAGTGGATCATAGCAAAAGCCTAAAGGGTGGAGTGTTAATTTAATTATTAACACTTAAACTTTTGGAAAAGCTTAATACGGATAACTAACCTATATGAGTTAATTATCTATGTCATATTATTCAAGGATGTTGAGTTGTGATTGTTTGAAAATCAAAGGGCTTAACTTAAGCCTATCATGATAATCACATTTATAGTTCTTTTAAAGTTAACTATGTTTAAATAAAGAAAATGATTTATAAACTTTATTGAATTAAAAGAAATGATTTTGACTTAATATTTAACTTAAAATGAATTAAATTATAAACATTTTAATTAAAGGCTTTTTATGATTAAATTGTGGGATATGGGTACTAAATAGACTAGTAGATAGAGTTTTAGAAGTTCATTAGTCACATAGGACACTTAGTTGCACACTGAGACCAAGACCCTAGATACAACAACTAATACATATACTTATCGTATTCGAATTCTCTTAAAACAACTCAGGAACCGAAGAAACCTAGTCTACAAAAACGAGAGCATTTTGTGATAAATCATTTGCACAGCAACACAATTGAGTTCATTGCCCCTTTTACTAAACACCTTTTGGTTTTCAAACGCGGGGCTGAGAAGTATGGGTGAACCTTTTTATTTAAATTTTTTTATGTAAATGCTTTTACTTATTATATGCTTTATATATATGTTTGTTATACTCCTAGACTCCTGTCTAGGTTAATGTTATACAGATTGAACCATCAAGTTAATTAATTACTCCTATGAGTAATACCTTAATTCTAAACTCTAAACACACCCTTAGTCCATCGAGTTCAATTTCCAGAATCTAAATTCAAAGTGAAATCAAAAGAAAACTAAAAATTAAGATCAAATGCAATGGAATCTAATCCAGTGTGTGATCAGAAAACTAAGGATAATGTTCTGAATGATATCCGATAATTAGAAAGCAATATTGAAAAGTAGAGTTATCGTCGTGTTCGTACGGGTGACGATTCGAACAAATACGCGCGACGACCTTACGATTCGATTTTAAGCAATTAATTTAAATATTTCTGAAAATTTTAAATAAACGGAAGATATTAGTTAATTTACTAGGAATAACCACCTAAAATAATTTCATAAATCTTATTTTATAAACCTCGTCGTTTCGTTACGAAAACCACGAGAAACCGACATTTTACGCGAAACCGAACGAGACCGAACCTATCGGGTATTTTCAATCATTAAATGAGGTCATTTAATGTTGTAGACACCACCACCAACCTCTCTCTCTCTCTCTCACATTTTCGTTTTTTTTACTCTCTCTCTAGCATCTCTCCCTACCTTCTCTCTACAAGAACACTTTCCCTTGAGCGAACTAACTTCTGCCGAACCCTTGTGACCGAACCTTGAGGGTGTGCGAACCAGGCAGCTGCGAACCTAGGAGGTCTTTTTAACCAGCTGAACCTTAGGTGTAAAACCCTCTGGGCAGTGAACCTACCCTCAGGTCATCACCCTTAGGGTTACGATTGAAACCTTGTGCCGTGGAGACTTGAACTTGGTCGATTAGAGTTTGGAACTAGGTGTCACCATGCATGCATACATATTTCAAAGATGGTCACCATTTTACGTAATGAAAACAAATTAAATGGTAATAGGTGTGTGCATGGGAAACTTCATGTGGATGCATGCAAGGTTGGGATGTTAATTTTGATATCAGTGAAAGTTAAACAAGGAAGTAGGGTTATTAAGGGAAATGGTTTTCTCAAGACAGAATAACAAATCAACATGAGTGTTAACACCTATTGAATTAATTTAACACTTGGGAAATTTATTATGAGCTCAAGTGGATCAAAGCAAAAGCCTAAAGGGTGGAGTGTTAATTTAATTATTAACACTTAAACTTTAGGAAAAGTTTAATATGGATAACTAAGCTAGATGAGTTAATTATCTATGTCATATTATTCAATGATGTTGAGTTGTGATCGTTTGAAAATCAAAGGCAAACAATGGGCCTAGGTTGGCCTAATGGGCTTAACTTACGCCCATCATGATAATCACATTTATAGTTCTTTTAAAGTTAACTATGTTTAAATAAAGAAAATGATTTATAAACTTTATTGAATTAAAAGAAATGATTTTGACTTAATATTTAACTTAAAATGAATTAAATTATAAACGTTTTAAATAAAGGCTTGTTACGATTAAATTGTGGGATATGGGTACTAAGTAGACTCGTAGATACAGTTTTAGAAGTTCATTAGTCACATAGGACACTTAGTTGCACACCGAGACCAAGACCCTAGATGCAACAACTATTACATATACTTATCGTATTCGAATTATCTTAAAACAACTCAGGAACCGAAGAAACCTAGTCTACAACAACGAGAGCGCATTTTGTGATAAATCGTTTGCACAGCAACACCGGTGAGTTCATTGCCCCTTTTTCTAAACATTTTCGTTTTCAAACGCGGGGCTGAGAAGCATGCGTGAACCTTTTTATTTAAATTGTTTTACGTAAATGCTTTTACTTATTATATGCTTTATATATATGTTTGTTATACTCCTAGACTCCTGTCTAGGTTATTGTTATACAGATTGAACCATGAAGTTAATTAATTACTCCTATGAGTAATACCTTAATTCTAAACTCTAAACACACCCTTAGTCCATCGAGTTCAATTTCCAGAATCTAAATTCAAAGTGAAATCAAAAGAAAACTAAAAATTAAGATCAAATGCAATGGAATCTAATCCAGTGTGTGATCAGAAAACTAAGGATAATGTTCTGAATGATATCCGATAATTAGAAAGCAATATTGAAAAGTAGAGTTATCGTCGTGTTCGTACGGGTGACGATTCGAACAAATACGCGCGACGACCTTACGATTCGATTTTAAGCAATTAATTTAAATATTTCTGAAAATTTTAAATAAACGGAAGATATTAGTTAATTTACTAGGAATAACCACCTAAAATAATTTCATAAATCTTATTTTATAAACCTCGTCGTTTCGTTACGAAAACCACGAGAAACCGACATTTTACGCGAAACCGAACGAGACCGAACCTATCGGGTATTTTCAATCATTAAATGAGGTCATTTAATGTTGTAGACACCACCACCAACCTCTCTCTCTCTCTCTCACATTTTCGTTTTTTTTACTCTCTCTCTAGCATCTCTCCCTACCTTCTCTCTACAAGAACACTTTCCCTTGAGCGAACTAACTTCTGCCGAACCCTTGTGACCGAACCTTGAGGGTGTGCGAACCAGGCAGCTGCGAACCTAGGAGGTCTTTTTAACCAGCTGAACCTTAGGTGTAAAACCCTCTGGGCAGTGAACCTACCCTCAGGTCATCACCCTTAGGGTTACGATTGAAACCTTGTGCCGTGGAGACTTGAACTTGGTCGATTAGAGTTTGGAACTAGGTGTCACCATGCATGCATACATATTTCAAAGATGGTCACCATTTTACGTAATGAAAACAAATTAAATGGTAATAGGTGTGTGCATGGGAAACTTCATGTGGATGCATGCAAGGTTGGGATGTTAATTTTGATATCAGTGAAAGTTAAACAAGGAAGTAGGGTTATTAAGGGAAATGGTTTTCTCAAGACAGAATAACAAATCAACATGAGTGTTAACACCTATTGAATTAATTTAACACTTGGGAAATTTATTATGAGCTCAAGTGGATCAAAGCAAAAGCCTAAAGGGTGGAGTGTTAATTTAATTATTAACACTTAAACTTTAGGAAAAGTTTAATATGGATAACTAAGCTAGATGAGTTAATTATCTATGTCATATTATTCAATGATGTTGAGTTGTGATCGTTTGAAAATCAAAGGCAAACAATGGGCCTAGGTTGGCCCAATGGGCTTAACTTACGCCCATCATGATAATCACATTTATAGTTCTTTTAAAGTTAACTATGTTTAAATAAAGAAAATGATTTATAAACTTTATTGAATTAAAAGAAATGATTTTGACTTAATATTTAACTTAAAATGAATTAAATTATAAACGTTTTAAATAAAGGCTTGTTACGATTAAATTGTGGGATATGGGTACTAAGTAGACTAGTAGATATAGTTTTAGAAGTTCATTAGTCACATAGGACACTTAGTTGCACACCGAGACCAAGACCCTAGATGCAACAACTATTACATATACTTATCGTATTCGAATTATCTTAAAACAACTCAGGAACCGAAGAAACCTAGTCTACAACAACGAGAGCGCATTTTGTGATAAATCGTTTGCACAGCAACACCGGTGAGTTCATTGCCCCTTTTTCTAAACATTTTCGTTTTCAAACGCGGGGCTGAGAAGCATGCGTGAACCTTTTTATTTAAATTGTTTTACGTAAATGCTTTTACTTATTATATGCTTTATATATATGTTTGTTATACTCCTAGACTCCTGTCTAGGTTATTGTTATACAGATTGAACCATGAAGTTAATTAATTACTCCTATGAGTAATACCTTAATTCTAAACTCTAAACACACCCTTAGTCCATCGAGTTCAATTTCCAGAATCTAAATTCAAAGTGAAATCAAAAGAAAACTAAAAATTAAGATCAAATGCAATGGAATCTAATCCAGTGTGTGATCAGAAAACTAAGGATAATGTTCTGAATGATATCCGATAATTAGAAAGCAATATTGAAAAGTAGAGTTATCGTCGTGTTCGTACGGGTGACGATTCGAACAAATACGCGCGACGACCTTACGATTCGATTTTAAGCAATTAATTTAAATATTTCTGAAAATTTTAAATAAACGGAAGATATTAGTTAATTTACTAGGAATAACCACCTAAAATAATTTCATAAATCTTATTTTATAAACCTCGTCGTTTCGTTACGAAAACCACGAGAAACCGACATTTTACGCGAAACCGAACGAGACCGAACCTATCGGGTATTTTCAATCATTAAATGAGGTCATTTAATGTTGTAGACACCACCACCAACCTCTCTCTCTCTCTCTCTCACATTTTCGTTTTTTTTACTCTCTCTCTAGCATCTCTCCCTACCTTCTCTCTACAAGAACACTTTCCCTTGAGCGAACTAACTTCTGCCGAACCCTTGTGACCGAACCTTGAGGGTGTGCGAACCAGGCAGCTGCGAACCTAGGAGGTCTTTTTAACCAGCTGAACCTTAGGTGTAAAACCCTCTGGGCAGTGAACCTACCCTCAGGTCATCACCCTTAGGGTTACGATTGAAACCTTGTGCCGTGGAGACTTGAACTTGGTCGATTAGAGTTTGGAACTAGGTGTCACCATGCATGCATACATATTTCAAAGATGGTCACCATTTTACGTAATGAAAACAAATTAAATGGTAATAGGTGTGTGCATGGGAAACTTCATGTGGATGCATGCAAGGTTGGGATGTTAATTTTGATATCAGTGAAAGTTAAACAAGGAAGTAGGGTTATTAAGGGAAATGGTTTTCTCAAGACAGAATAACAAATCAACATGAGTGTTAACACCTATTGAATTAATTTAACACTTGGGAAATTTATTATGAGCTCAAGTGGATCAAAGCAAAAGCCTAAAGGGTGGAGTGTTAATTTAATTATTAACACTTAAACTTTAGGAAAAGTTTAATATGGATAACTAAGCTAGATGAGTTAATTATCTATGTCATATTATTCAATGATGTTGAGTTGTGATCGTTTGAAAATCAAAGGCAAACAATGGGCCTAGGTTGGCCCAATGGGCTTAACTTACGCCCATCATGATAATCACATTTATAGTTCTTTTAAAGTTAACTATGTTTAAATAAAGAAAATGATTTATAAACTTTATTGAATTAAAAGAAATGATTTTGACTTAATATTTAACTTAAAATGAATTAAATTATAAACGTTTTAAATAAAGGCTTGTTACGATTAAATTGTGGGATATGGGTACTAAGTAGACTAGTAGATATAGTTTTAGAAGTTCATTAGTCACATAGGACACTTAGTTGCACACCGAGACCAAGACCCTAGATGCAACAACTATTACATATACTTATCGTATTCGAATTATCTTAAAACAACTCAGGAACCGAAGAAACCTAGTCTACAACAACGAGAGCGCATTTTGTGATAAATCGTTTGCACAGCAACACCGGTGAGTTCATTGCCCCTTTTTCTAAACATTTTCGTTTTCAAACGCGGGGCTGAGAAGCATGCGTGAACCTTTTTATTTAAATTGTTTTACGTAAATGCTTTTACTTATTATATGCTTTATATATATGTTTGTTATACTCCTAGACTCCTGTCTAGGTTATTGTTATACAGATTGAACCATGAAGTTAATTAATTACTCCTATGAGTAATACCTTAATTCTAAACTCTAAACACACCCTTAGTCCATCGAGTTCAATTTCCAGAATCTAAATTCAAAGTGAAATCAAAAGAAAACTAAAAATTAAGATCAAATGCAATGGAATCTAATCCAGTGTGTGATCAGAAAACTAAGGATAATGTTCTGAATGATATCCGATAATTAGAAAGCAATATTGAAAAGTAGAGTTATCGTCGTGTTCGTACGGGTGACGATTCGAACAAATACGCGCGACGACCTTACGATTCGATTTTAAGCAATTAATTTAAATATTTCTGAAAATTTTAAATAAACGGAAGATATTAGTTAATTTACTAGGAATAACCACCTAAAATAATTTCATAAATCTTATTTTATAAACCTCGTCGTTTCGTTACGAAAACCACGAGAAACCGACATTTTACGCGAAACCGAACGAGACCGAACCTATCGGGTATTTTCAATCATTAAATGAGGTCATTTAATGTTGTAGACACCACCACCAACCTCTCTCTCTCTCTCTCTCACATTTTCGTTTTTTTTACTCTCTCTCTAGCATCTCTCCCTACCTTCTCTCTACAAGAACACTTTCCCTTGAGCGAACTAACTTCTGCCGAACCCTTGTGACCGAACCTTGAGGGTGTGCGAACCAGGCAGCTGCGAACCTAGGAGGTCTTTTTAACCAGCTGAACCTTAGGTGTAAAACCCTCTGGGCAGTGAACCTACCCTCAGGTCATCACCCTTAGGGTTACGATTGAAACCTTGTGCCGTGGAGACTTGAACTTGGTCGATTAGAGTTTGGAACTAGGTGTCACCATGCATGCATACATATTTCAAAGATGGTCACCATTTTACGTAATGAAAACAAATTAAATGGTAATAGGATGCATGCAAGGTTGGGATGTTAATTTTGATATCAGTGAAAGTTAAACAAGGAAGTAGGGTTATGAAGGGAAATGGTTTTCTCAAGACAGAATAACAAATCAACATGAGTGTTAACACCTATTGAATTAATTTAACACTTGGGAAATTTATTATGAGCTCAAGTGGATCAAAGCAAAAGCCTAAAGGGTGGAGTGTTAATTTAATTATTAACACTTAAACTTTAGGAAAAGTTTAATATGGATAACTAAGCTAGATGAGTTAATTATCTATGTCATATTATTCAATGATGTTGAGTTGTGATCGTTTGAAAATCAAAGGCAAACAATGGGCCTAGGTTGGCCCAATGGGCTTAACTTACGCCCATCATGATAATCACATTTATAGTTCTTTTAAAGTTAACTATGTTTAAATAAAGAAAATGATTTAAAAACTTTATTAAATTAAAAGAAATGATTTTGACTTAATATTTAACTTAAAACGAATTAAATTATAAACGTTTTAAATAAAGGCTTGTTACGATTAAATTGTGGGATATGGGTACTAAGTAGACTAGTAGATAGAGTTTTAGAAGTTCATTAGTCACATAGTACACTTAGTTGCACACCGAGACCAAGACCCTAGATACGACAACTATTACATATACTTATCGTATTCGAATTATCTTAAAACAACTCAGGAACCGAAGAAACCTAGTCTACAACAACGAGAGCGCATTTTGTGATAAATCGTTTGCACAGCAACACCGGTGAGTTCATTGCCCCTTTTTCTAAACATTTTCGTTTTCAAACGCGGGGCTGAGAAGCATGCGTGAACCTTTTTATTTAAATTGTTTTACGTAAATGCTTTTACTTATTATATGCTTTATATATATGTTTGTTATACTCCTAGACTCCTGTCTAGGTTATTGTTATACAGATTGAACCATGAAGTTAATTAATTACTCCTATGAGTAATACCTTAATTCTAAACTCTAAACACACCCTTAGTCCATCGAGTTCAATTTCCAGAATCTAAATTCAAAGTGAAATCAAAAGAAAACTAAAAATTAAGATCAAATGCAATGGAATCTAATCCAGTGTGTGATCAGAAAACTAAGGATAATGTTCTGAATGATATCCGATAATTAGAAAGCAATATTGAAAAGTAGAGTTATCGTCGTGTTCGTACGGGTGACGATTCGAACAAATACGCGCGACGACCTTACGATTCGATTTTAAGCAATTAATTTAAATATTTCTGAAAATTTTAAATAAACGGAAGATATTAGTTAATTTACTAGGAATAACCACCTAAAATAATTTCATAAATCTTATTTTATAAACCTCGTCGTTTCGTTACGAAAACCACGAGAAACCGACATTTTACGCGAAACCGAACGAGACCGAACCTATCGGGTATTTTCAATCATTAAATGAGGTCATTTAATGTTGCAGACACCACCACCAACCTCTCTCTCTCTCTCTCTCTCTCTCACATTTTCGTTTTTTTTACTCTCTCTTAGCATCTCTCCCTACCTTCTCTCTACAAGAACACTTTCCCTTGAGCGAACTAACTTCTGCCGAACCCTTGTGACCGAACCTTGAGGGTGTGCGAACCAGGCAGCTGCGAACCTAGGAGGTCTTTTTAACCAGCTGAACCTTAGGTGTAAAACCCTCTGGGCAGTGAACCTACCCTCAGGTCATCACCCTTAGGGTTACGATTGAAACCTTGTGCCGTGGAGACTTGAACTTGGTCGATTAGAGTTTGGAACTAGGTGTCACCATGCATGCATACATATTTCAAAGATGGTCACCATTTTACGTAATGAAAACAAATTAAATGGTAATAGGTGTGTGCATGGGAAACTTCATGTGGATGCATGCAAGGTTGGGATGTTAATTTTGATATCAGTGAAAGTTAAACAAGGAAGTAGGGTTATTAAGGGAAATGGTTTTCTCAAGACAGAATAACAAATCAACATGAGTGTTAACACCTATTGAATTAATTTAACACTTGGGAAATTTATTATGAGCTCAAGTGGATCAAAGCAAAAGCCTAAAGGGTGGAGTGTTAATTTAATTATTAACACTTAAACTTTAGGAAAAGTTTAATATGGATAACTAAGCTAGATGAGTTAATTATCTATGTCATATTATTCAATGATGTTGAGTTGTGATCGTTTGAAAATCAAAGGCAAACAATGGGCCTAGGTTGGCCCAATGGGCTTAACTTACGCCCATCATGATAATCACATTTATAGTTCTTTTAAAGTTAACTATGTTTAAATAAAGAAAATGATTTATAAACTTTATTAAATTAAAAGAAATGATTTTGACTTAATATTTAACTTAAAATGAATTAAATTATAAACGTTTTAAATAAAGGCTTGTTACGATTAAATTGTGGGATATGGGTACTAAGTAGACTGGTAGATAGAGTTTTAGAAGTTCATTAGTCACATAGGACACTTAGTTGCACACCGAGACCAAGACCCTAGATGCAACAACTATTACATATACTTATCGTATTCGAATTATCTTAAAACAACTCAGGAACCGAAGAAACCTAGTCTACAACAACGAGAGCGCATTTTGTGATAAATCGTTTGCACAGCAACACCGGTGAGTTCATTGCCCCTTTTTCTAAACATTTTCGTTTTCAAACGCGGGGCTGAGAAGCATGCGTGAACCTTTTTATTTAAATTGTTTTACGTAAATGCTTTTACTTATTATATGCTTTATATATATGTTTGTTATACTCCTAGACTCCTGTCTAGGTTATTGTTATACAGATTGAACCATGAAGTTAATTAATTACTCCTATGAGTAATACCTTAATTCTAAACTCTAAACACACCCTTAGTCCATCGAGTTCAATTTCCAGAATCTAAATTCAAAGTGAAATCAAAAGAAAACTAAAAATTAAGATCAAATGCAATGGAATCTAATCCAGTGTGTGATCAGAAAACTAAGGATAATGTTCTGAATGATATCCGATAATTAGAAAGCAATATTGAAAAGTAGAGTTATCGTCGTGTTCGTACGGGTGACGATTCGAACAAATACGCGCGACGACCTTACGATTCGATTTTAAGCAATTAATTTAAATATTTCTGAAAATTTTAAATAAACGGAAGATATTAGTTAATTTACTAGGAATAACCACCTAAAATAATTTCATAAATCTTATTTTATAAACCTCGTCGTTTCGTTACGAAAACCACGAGAAACCGACATTTTACGCGAAACCGAACGAGACCGAACCTATCGGGTATTTTCAATCATTAAATGAGGTCATTTAATGTTGTAGACACCACCACCAACCTCTCTCTCTCTCTCTCACATTTTCGTTTTTTTTACTCTCTCTCTAGCATCTCTCCCTACCTTCTCTCTACAAGAACACTTTCCCTTGAGCGAACTAACTTCTGCCGAACCCTTGTGACCGAACCTTGAGGGTGTGCGAACCAGGCAGCTGCGAACCTAGGAGGTCTTTTTAACCAGCTGAACCTTAGGTGTAAAACCCTCTGGGCAGTGAACCTACCCTCAGGTCATCACCCTTAGGGTTACGATTGAAACCTTGTGCCGTGGAGACTTGAACTTGGTCGATTAGAGTTTGGAACTAGGTGTCACCATGCATGCATACATATTTCAAAGATGGTCACCATTTTACGTAATGAAAACAAATTAAATGGTAATATGTGTGTGCATGGGAAACTTCATGTGGATGCATGCAAGGTTGGGATGTTAATTTTGATATCAGTGAAAGTTAAACAAGGAAGTAGGGTTATAAAGGGAAATGGTTTTCTCAAGACAGAATAACAAATCAACATGAGTGTTAACACCTATTGAATTAATTTAACACTTGGGAAATTTATTATGAGCTCAAGTGGATCAAAGCAAAAGCCTAAAGGGTGGAGTGTTAATTTAATTATTAACACTTAAACTTTAGGAAAAGTTTAATATGGATAACTAAGCTAGATGAGTTAATTATCTATGTCATATTATTCAATGATGTTGAGTTGTGATCGTTTGAAAATCAAAGGCAAACAATGGGCCTAGGTTGGCCCAATGGGCTTAACTTACGCCCATCATGATAATCACATTTATAGTTCTTTTAAAGTTAACTATGTTTAAATAAAGAAAATGATTTATAAACTTTATTAAATTAAAAGAAATGATTTTGACTTAATATTTAACTTAAAATGAATTAAATTATAAACGTTTTAAATAAAGCTTGTTACGATTAAATTGTGGGATATGGGTACTAAGTAGACTGGTAGATAGAGTTTTAGAAGTTCATTAGTCACATAGGACACTTAGTTGCACACCGAGACCAAGACCCTAGATGCAACAACTATTACATATACTTATCGTATTCGAATTATCTTAAAACAACTCAGGAACCGAAGAAACCTAGTCTACAACAACGAGAGCGCATTTTGTGATAAATCGTTTGCACAGCAACACCGGTGAGTTCATTGCCCCTTTTTCTAAACATTTTCGTTTTCAAACGCGGGGCTGAGAAGCATGCGTGAACCTTTTTATTTAAATTGTTTTACGTAAATGCTTTTACTTATTATATGCTTTATATATATGTTTGTTATACTCCTAGACTCCTGTCTAGGTTATTGTTATACAGATTGAACCATGAAGTTAATTAATTACTCCTATGAGTAATACCTTAATTCTAAACTCTAAACACACCCTTAGTCCATCGAGTTCAATTTCCAGAATCTAAATTCAAAGTGAAATCAAAAGAAAACTAAAAATTAAGATCAAATGCAATGGAATCTAATCCAGTGTATGATCAGAAAACTAAGGATAATGTTCCGAATGATATCCGATAATTAGAAAGCAATATTGAAAAGTAGAGTTATCGTCGTGTTCGTACGGGTGACGATTCGAACAAATAAGCGCGACGACCTTACGATTCGATTTTAAGCAATTAATTTAAATATTTCTGAAAATTTTAAATAAACGGAAGATATTAGTTAATTTACTAGGAATAACCACCTAAAATAATTTCATAAATCTTATTTTATAAACCTCGTCGTTTCGTTACGAAAACCACAAGAAACCGACATTTTACGCGAAACCGAACGAGACCGAACCTATCGGGTATTTTCAATCATTAAATGAGGTCATTTAATGTTGTAGACACCACCACCAACCTCTCTCTCTCTCTCTCTCTCTCTCTCTCTCACATTTTCGTTTTTTTTACTCTCTCTTTAGCATCTCTCCCTACCTTCTCTCTACAAGAACACTTTCTCTTGAGCCAACTAACTTCTGCCGAACCCTTGTGACCGAACCTTGAGGGTGTGCGAACCAGGCAGCTGCGAACCTAGGAGGTCTTTTTAACCAGCTGAACCTTAGGTGTAAAACCCTCTGGGCAGTGAACCTACCCTCAGGTCATCACCCTTAGGGTTACGATTGAAACCTTGTGCCGTGGAGACTTGAACTTGGTCGATTAGAGTTTGGAACTAGGTGTCACCATGCATGCATACATATTTCAAAGATGGTCACCATTTTACGTAATGAAAACAAATTAAATGGTAATAGGTGTGTGCATGGGAAACTTCATGTGGATGCATGCAAGGTTGGGATGTTAATTTTGATATCAGTGAAAGTTAAACAAGGAAGTAGGGTTATTAAGGGAAATGGTTTTCTCAAGACAGAATAACAAATCAACATGAGTGTTAACACCTATTGAATTAATTTAACACTTGGGAAATTTATTATGAGCTCAAGTGGATCAAAGCAAAAGCCTAAAGGGTGGAGTGTTAATTTAATTATTAACACTTAAACTTTAGGAAAAGTTTAATATGGATAACTAAGCTAGATGAGTTAATTATCTATGTCATATTATTCAATGATGTTGAGTTGTGATCGTTTGAAAATCAAAGGCAAACAATGGGCCTAGGTTGGCCCAATGGGCTTAACTTACGCCCATCATGATAATCACATTTATAGTTCTTTTAAAGTTAACTATGTTTAAATAAAGAAAATGATTTATAAACTTTATTAAATTAAAAGAAATGATTTTGACTTAATATTTAACTTAAAAGGAATTAAATTATAAACGTTTTAAATAAAAGCTTGTTACGATTAAATTGTGGGTTATGGGTACTAAGTAGACTGGTAGATAGAGTTTTAGAAGTTCATTAGTCACATAGGACACTTAGTTGCACACCGAGACCAAGACCCTAGATGCAACAACTATTACATATACTTATCGTATTCGAATTATCTTAAAACAACTCAGGAACCGAAGAAACCTAGTCTACAACAACGAGAGCGCATTTTGTGATAAATCGTTTGCACAGCAACACCGGTGAGTTCATTGCCCCTTTTTCTAAACATTTTCGTTTTCAAACGCGGGGCTGAGAAGCATGCGTGAACCTTTTTATTTAAATTGTTTTACGTAAATGCTTTTACTTATTATATGCTTTATATATATGTTTGTTATACTCCTAGACTCCTGTCTAGGTTATTGTTATACAGATTGAACCATGAAGTTAATTAATTACTCCTATGAGTAATACCTTAATTCTAAACTCTAAACACACCCTTAGTCCATCGAGTTCAATTTCCAGAATCTAAATTCAAAGTGAAATCAAAAGAAAACTAAAAATTAAGATCAAATGCAATGGAATCTAATCCAGTGTATGATCAGAAAACTAAGGATAATGTTCCGAATGATATCCGATAATTAGAAAGCAATATTGAAAAGTAGAGTTATCGTCGTGTTCGTACGGGTGACGATTCGAACAAATAAGCGCGACGACCTTACGATTCGATTTTAAGCAATTAATTTAAATATTTCTGAAAATTTTAAATAAACGGAAGATATTAGTTAATTTACTAGGAATAACCACCTAAAATAATTTCATAAATCTTATTTTATAAACCTCGTCGTTTCGTTACGAAAACCACGAGAAACCGACATTTTACGCGAAACCGAACGAGACCGAACCTATCGGGTATTTTCAATCATTAAATGAGGTCATTTAATGTTGTAGACACCACCACCAACCTCTCTCTCTCTCTCTCTCACATTTTCGTTTTTTTACTCTCTCTTTAGCATCTCTCCCTACCTCCTCTCTACAAGAACACTTTCCCTTGAGCCAACTAACTTCTGCCGAACCCTTGTGACCGAACCTTGAGGGTGTGCGAACCAGGCAGCTGCGAACCTAGGAGGTCTTTTTAACCAGCTGAACCTTAGGTGTAAAACCCTCTGGGCAGTGAACCTACCCTCAGGTAATCACCCTTAGGGTTACGATTGAAACCTTGTGCCGTGGAGACTTGAACTTGGTCGATTAGAGTTTGGAACTAGGTGTCACCATGCATGCATACATATTTCAAAGATGGTCACCATTTTACGTAATGAAAACAAATTAAATGGTAATAGGTGTGTGCATGGGAAACTTCATGTGGATGCATGCAAGGTTGGGATGTTAATTTTTATATAAGTGAAAGTTAAACAAGGAAGTAGGGTTATTAAGGGAAATGGTTTTCTCAAGACAGAATAACAAATCAACATGAGTGTTAACACCTATTGAATTAATTTAACACTTGGGAAATTTATTATGAGCTCAAGTGGATCAAAGCAAAAGCCTAAAGGGTGGAGTGTTAATTTAATTATTAACACTTAAACTTTAGGAAAAGTTTAATATGGATAACTAAGCTAGATGAGTTAATTATCTATGTCATATTATTCAATGATGTTGAGTTGTGATCGTTTGAAAATCAAAGGCAAACAATGGGCCTAGGTTGGCCCAATGGGCTTTACTTACGCCCATCATGATAATCACATTTATAGTTCTTTTAAAGTTAACTATGTTTAAATAAAGAAAATGATTTATAAACTTTATTGAATTAAAAGAAATGATTTTGACTTAATATTTAACTTAAAATGAATTAAATTATAAACGTTTTAAATAAAGGCTTGTTACGATTAAATTGTGGGATATGGGTACTAAGTAGACTGGTAGATAGAGTTTTAGAAGTTCATTAGTCACATAGGACACTTAGTTGCACACCGAGACCAAGACCCTAGATACAACAACTATTACATATACTTATCGTATTCGAATTATCTTAAGACAACTCAGGAACCGAAGAAACCTAGTCTACAACAACGAGAGCGCATTTTGTGATAAATCGTTTGCACAGCAACACCGGTGAGTTCATTGCCCCTTTTTCTAAACATTTTCGTTTTCAAACGCGGGGCTGAGAAGCATGCGTGAACCTTTTTATTTAAATTGTTTTACGTAAATGCTTTTACTTATTATATGCTTTATATATATGTTTGTTATACTCCTAGACTCCTGTCTAGGTTATTGTTATACAGATTGAACCATGAAGTTAATTAATTACTCCTATGAGTAATACCTTAATTCTAAACTCTAAACACACCCTTAGTCCATCGAGTTCAAATTCCAGAATCTAAATTCAAAGTGAAATCAAAAGAACTAAAAATTAAGATCAAATGCAATGGAATCTAATCCAGTGTGTGATCAGAAAACTAAGGATCCTAATCAAGAATCTATAATCATTGTGGAAATCATGGAATTCAAAAGATCAGAATCAAGTGAATCATGGGAATCATAACCGTGTGTGAATCATGGAAATAATGAAATCATTAAAATCTAATGAAATCATTAATGCTTAAGTTAAGGAGGATGTCAGTTGTATGTAAATCAAGACCACGTGTAACACACGGAAAGTCCCGGCATAAATAGTAGGCTCTTGTAGTCTAGCTATATGGGCAATAACGGAAAGTATTAAAAAATCAAAATCAGGAGAATCAAAGAAGATGAAGAATCAAAGGATATCTTTAAAGTCCTGGCATGTACAGTAGACCAGTGGGTCAAGCTGATATGGCCATCATTAAAGTCACGTCACATACAGGTAGACTCCTTGTGGGTCATGCCTGATATGGGCCACATGTGAGAGGGTACAATATATCATGTGGTTTAGTATGTGGTGGGACTGTGGCTGGGCGGGCGGTAAGTTCGACCCTACATATGCCTTATATATAAGCATACTGAACTGGATGGTATAGGTGGTTAATGGTGAGATTAAGGTTGTCATTCAAAGGTTATTCAAGTTCATTTTTATAAACTACATGAACTCACCAACCATGTGTTGACTTTATTTTTGCATGACTTATCAGGTGACGAGCATGTCAACTAAGGAGTTATTTCTTCTGGACTAGGATACCAGTTAGAGGACTTAGCTTTTTGGACCTGCATATTTTTGAAACATCATTTCACAGATTATTGTGTATATTTTGTGCAGATACAAGATTGAAGGCTTATGATGTTGATAGTAGATTTACATTGTTAAATTATGAACTAAACTGATGTAATTTAACTTTGTCATTCTATTTTCATTTAGCAGTTTCTTATTTATATATATCATGTGCAATGTAAACAATCTGATCATTTCGATTGTCACTCACGATATCGCGCCCTAGGAACCTTCCGCCCGACGGGGAAGTCGATTCAACCCGCCGGCTCGGGGTGTGACACAAACCATAATGGATAAGTTAATGTTGCATCCAGATGACCGAAGAGCGGCAACTTGAAGAAGCGACGTCCTCAGATTCTGCAGTGGAGGTAGATACTGTAGTTTGTTTCCTGCATTGCGAGGACACGAAGCGATCTCCCAGATACTTACATCCACTTGTGGTTGACTTTCTGTCTAAATTGAAACCATCAAAATCACTGTTAGAGTAAGCAAATAATTTGAATCAGAGTTTTTATGATACAACAAACTGAGAAGAGGTTTGCCGACAAGGTAGAGAAAGATCCTCTTGACAGCAATCAGATGAGGTGTATTCGGATTCGCCTAATATTTGTCACACTGACATACAGAGAAAATGATGTCGGGTCGGATGGAGGTGAGGTACATTAGTGAGCCAATAATCGATCAGTAAATATATTGATCAATATCTTCACCATCTGAATCCAAAGTCAAGACAGGACAAGCAACCATATGAGTGGAGGCGGGCTTGGAGTCCAACATGTTGAACTTGGTAAGTATATCAGTCACATACTTGCCCTAATGAATGAGCACCCCCTTTGGATATTGCTTTACCTGGAGACCTTAGAGGAAGGTCATCCCCCCCATAGCACTCATCTCAAATTTTTTCTTCATCACGGCTTTAAACTTTTTACACAGCACGGAGCTCGTGTAACCAAAAATGATGTCATGCACATAGATCTGAACTAGAATCAAGTCATCCTTCTCTTTGTGAACAAACAATGTCTGATCTATGGCTCCACGGGTGTATCCATTAGCTAGAAGATGGTCTGTAAGAGTAGCATACCATGCTCGTGGTGCTTAATGAAGACCGTACAGGGCTTTGTTTAGCTTGTAGACATGGTCAAGATAATGTGAATCCTTGAACGCAGGAGGATGAAATACGTAAATTTCTTCTTTGACCTTGCCATACAGGAAAGTTTTCTTCACATCCATCTAGTAGGCTGTGAAGTTCATATAGGATGCTTAGGCCAAGAAGATGCGAATTGTCTCAAGTCTTGCAACCAGTGCAAAAACCTCCTCGTAGTTAATTCCCTCTTGTTGGTAGAAGCCCTGAACTACCAAACTTGCTTTATTTCAGATGATAACACCTGAATCATCCCTTTTGTTTCTAAAGACCCATCTAGTTCCAATTGGCAGTTTCCCTTGAGCAAAGGAACCAGATTCCACACCTGGAGCTTTTGAAACTGCATCAGTTCTTCTTGCATCTCTTTAACCCAGCTTGATTCCTTAACTGCCATCTTGATGTTCTTGGGTTCTACCTGTGAAATGAGGCAAGAATATAAACAAGAATTAATTGGACCTGATTGACTGCGTGTGAGAGTTCCTTCAAATAAGGCAATCTGAGCTGGAATAGATCTACTCCTAGTAAGAACTCCTCCTGAAAAAGTTCCAATAATATTCTCCACTGGATGATTCTTCTTGATGCTTGAAGTGGGTACTTCCTCTACAGCAAGGTTGTCAAGTAAATTATTGATGTTGGTGAGCTGATCTTCATTTGAGGAAGCGATGATATCATTGGGAGCGCTCTCGCTTGCTTCAGCATCACTACACAATGTTCTTCAGGGATGTGGTCTGAGAACAGTGGATTATTGAAGGTCTTGTGGGAGGAAGAAGTTGTCTGATCTGTTTGCTGAGTCGGTTGAGCCGATTGAGAGGTTTGTGGATTCGATGGGATAACTTCACTGATTGGTTGGGCTCGTTGATTCATGCCTGGTGGGTCAATACTCAGAAGCTTGGAGTCACATGGAACATATTCAACCCGGTAGTCCATGTCGTCACTCTTGTAAAAACTGTCTTTAGGTTCAGTGGGCAATGCACTTTCAGAATTATTAAAAGGCTCAAAAGTAGAATCATATTGGAATATCTAGTTTGGACCTGATCCAGCATCAATGTGATTAATCTCATGCCAGTGAATGTTGTAAGACTCCACTATCTGCCTTGTCTTCTTGTTCGACAGAATAGCTCACAAAGTAACACTCATCAGCTTTGTCATCAAACTTGTGATTGGGCTCTGTGTTGAGTAGAGTGCAAGGGATCCAAAAGATTTGAAGTGACCGACCTTTGGCTTCTGATTGAATAAAATCTCATAGGGAGTCTTCTGGTGGCGCTTTTTCAGTAATGCACGGTTTTGAACATAACAAGCTGTATTGACAGCTTCTGCCCAGAAGAAGATTGGTAACTTTGATTCAGACAGCATGGTCCTGGCAGCCTTCATAAGCGTTTGAATCTGTCTCACAGCTACTCTGTTTTGCTGAGGTGTACGAGCGGCACTGTATTGCCGAGCAATCCCTTTCTCATCACAAAAATCAATAAGATTTTGGTACCTAAACTCTGTGCCATTATCAGTTCTGATCACCTCATGTTCAAGTTTTTCTGATTTTCAATCAAGGTGATAAACTTCTTCAGGATCTCTGCAGTTTCATCCTTCTCAGCAAGAAAGAAAACCCAAGTGAATCTGGAATAATCATCTATGATTACAAGATAGTATGACTTCTTCCCGATGCTCATGACGTTGACTGGTCCAAATAGATCCATGTGAAGAAGTTGTAGAATGGATGAAATTGAGTTGAACAGTTTGGCTTGTGGGGTCTCTTATTTTGCTTCCCCTTGGCACATGCGATGCACTTCTCTATGGAAGAGAAGTCCTTTGAAGGAAGTCAAATCTCGTGGTCTCCCTTGACCAATATGTTGAGATTCTTCAAGTTGACATGACCCAACCGGCGATGCAACAACAGGCAATCAGTCTCCAATGCCATGGAAAACAAATAAGTGTTTTTAGTAAATGAATCTGAATTCATATTGATGATGTAGGCGTTATTGATCCTCAGAGTCCTCATCATGATCCACTTCTCTGGAATGACAAATTCGGGCTTCAAGATCAAACACTCCTTGTTAGGGAAGTGTGTTGAGAAGCTCTTGTCACAGATCTGGGAGACACTCAACAAATTGTGGTTGAGTTCCACCACATAGTATACATCCTCAAAGCTCAAAGTACCATTCGTCACGGTTCCTTTCATGCTTATCTTCCCACCTTTGTCTCCAGCGAATAGGACATAACCTCCATTAAATGGTGTGACTTCATGTAATTGAGAGAAATCCCTAGTCATATGCCAGGAGCAACCACTATCAACATAACATACGTTCTTCAGCTTATTTGGTCGTCCCTGCACGATGAACACTCGTTTAAGGAGAAACTGGTACCTAGATCTTTAAAGATTTAGGCTCTTTTGGCAATTTGGTGATTTCGTTGCCCTTGTCCTTAAGCTTTTTCACTCTGATCGACTTGTTCACACTGCCAGGATCAATGTGTTTTACTCGTGGTTTGACTTGTGGTTTATCCTTCTAATGTGCTTTTGTCACTCCTCGAACAACGACGGAACACGTTGGGGCACGAGTTGTAATTGTCCAAAAGCTCATGGTGCTACTTGTAAGTTTCATATTTAACTTCCCATTTAAATATACACATTCATTAGACTCAAAAAATGTCATAATTCATACAATATCATTACTGTCACACCCCAACCAACGGCGGAATACGTTGGGGCGCGAGTTAGATTGTTCATTACTCATGGTGCTATGTGTAAATTTCAATAATTAAACAATTGTATTTAATTCAAATCAAACATTCATTCAAAAACCAAACATTCAAGTCATTACAATAATTCAAATTCAAATCAAACATTACATTAAACCAAAAGTCTAAACATTTCATTAAATAAATTAAACTAGGTCTCTAGACCTATCTTATATCTTGAATCCTTCTTCCTTAACCTGTCACACATGTAAAATAAATTTTGTCAACTATTTGCATAGTTGGTGAGTTTACACACTAAGTTTGAATAGTAAGTATAAAAAGATGCAAACTAAAACTTAATTAGAATATGTATCAAAGGCATAGCATAATACAAGTTTGAATAATTGAATGAATATATGAATAACAAATGCTTGTGTCCAAACAAGTATCCTTACATAATAATTCAAGTATAACAATACAAGAATTATCATTTGTAATTCAACTAGTTTGCTAGTGTACTTTTCACCTTTTTCACACAAAAGCCAAAGCCATTGCGAAGATAGTATCTAACCATCCTAGGCTACTAAGTACTAGATAGCTTGACTGGCAACACATATAGAATCAACACATTGTATAAACTTAGCATCTAACACATAAAACTAAATAAGTCTAAGGCTTGCATCATAAGTTTGAAATAAATAATCGAATGAATAATAGTTTGAATATGACATGTGTAACATCCCAAAAACAAGAAGTAAAAGGGAGTGTGAAGAACTCACATGTTAGGATGCTTAGGCTAGTTCCCAAATCCTTGATTAAACAATGAGGAAGTAAGGCTATCTACTCACCTATAATTTGAGTAAGTCAAGTCTTAGCAATCCTATAGTTTAAGTTCAAGAATCCTAGAAACTATGGCAATCCTAATGGAAGTCCTAGTTTGAATGAACTATGTTTTGAATGGATACTTAGAATACTAATCTTATAATATTAATTAATAAAATAGAATATCAAATGTATTCTTTTTATTTATTAATATTATTTGCATGTTTAAACTAGATTCAATATTGACTTAAATAAAATAGAATATCAAAGATATTCTTTTTATTTAATCAATATTATTTGTATGACTAGACTAATTGATTAAGAATATTTAATAATATTCTTTTAATAAATAAAATAGAATATTGATACTCCTTTTATTTATTATATTGTAATTTGAATTTCTAAACATACTACTTGAATTAATTTCCATCCATTCGTATTTCAAAACTTGCATGTTTGAATTTCAAGTTTTAAAAAAAACTTTAGCTAACTTTTCAAAAGTTTATAACCTTAAAATACTTATTTGAATTATATTGCTTAAAACAATCATTCTTGATTGAAAACATATTTAGATATAAAAAAATTAAATTACAGTAACGTATTTTTAATTAAATTGTGTAAAAGAAAATAATTAAAAATTATTTGAACAGCACGTTTATTCCAAACAAACTTTGATATTACAAATCATTTATTTTGACTTTTTAAATACAATAATTCTTATAAAAGGAATTTATTTAAATTATATTTAAAACCCTTTTTATTATATATATATATATATATATATTTTTTTAGAATAATAGTAGTAACAGTTAACTTCTATTTGAAATGTTTTGATTTAGATTATCAGATTGTTTGAAGATTTCTTTTAGTTTAAGATTTAAATAAACTAATAAATTTTTCTTTTTAAATTAGTTTTTTTTTTTTTTTTATTACTAATGAAATTTTAAACTGAAATTTGACCAGATTATAAGAAAATAGTTTTTAGAATTTTTAACAGAATTTTATGAAATAAAATATGATGAAAATGGATGAAAATTAAAACAAAAAAAACCGGATATGGGCGGCCCATGGGTTCGAACCCGCGACCTGTTATCCCTCAGCCGGCGGGCTTAACCGCTGGGCTGAGGGATGGAACTTTGAATGAATTCGTTTATAAATGATGTTATACAGTCGTTCAAATCAACCACAGAACATTATGAACCCTAGATTATTCTTGGTTCGAATTCGTTCGAATCGGAGATTGTGAGTGATTAAAAGCTTAGGGCTTTTAATCCTCACATGATTTCGAGTAGGATGACATATGAAATACCTGGTTTGGTATACGGTTGAAGGTGGTTCGAGTTGAAAGTAGGTTCGGCCGAGACTTGGTTCTGGATCGCGATCGAATGTTGTTGTGTGCTCGATTTTCTTGCGCAGACTAGTTCGAAAATGATAAAGGGTGAAGAGGGTGTGATTTGATTTGAGTTTTATAGGCGTTTGAATGGAATCCTATTTTTGGTTCGGCCGACGATTTTTGGAATGCCATTAAACGTGGATATGCTAATTGATTCGAATAGATTTGTGATATAAAGTCTAAACGCGTTCCAATCCTTTCCGTATACAATATCAGTGAGCTGGAATTGGTTGTAAACGAGCGGGATTAGGGATTTGAAAACCGGGTCGCGTGTGGGTCGACGGGGGATCCACGGTTTGGGACGGGTAAAGAAGGAAACCCACTTTTGGGTATTTACAGCTTTGGTCCTCCTTGTTTCACATTTGTTTCAGCCTTAAAATGAACATTTCCTTCATACATTTAAGTTTTATAACTTGTCATTTCTAACCCCTCTAGTTAACAACCTTTTAATGTTTTAAAATTTACAAAATGTTATATTTATTTTTAGTATAAATAACTTTAATAAAAAACCTTTTCATAATTAAAATGTCTTAATTATTATTATTAATTTTATTATTATATATTATGTATATTTTTTATAAATAGGTTTTACAAAATAAAAATGATTTTATTTTATTACAACCTATTATGACTTTTAGGTTTTAAAAATGATAATTCTTTTATAAAAATGAAATTTTATAAAAGCTTAGATTTTGTATCATTTTACTATGAATGAACATGTTATTTATGTATATATTTTTATAATTCTAAAAATAGGTTATCTACTAATAAAATGTTTTTATTTTATAACCTATTACAACTTATGAAAATTATAATGAATTTATAAAGACTTTGATTTATATTTATTAGTATTGCTTTAATAATACATGTTTAATTAACTACAAATTCATGAGTTAAATGTCCAAAGAATATCCCAAGCTTTTATTTATTTCAAATATGCTACGATTACAAAGCTTGAATGAAAATCGAAAATCCTAGGGATTACAATTACATCATAAATTCAAATACAAAACATTGATTAAAGTTTAAACTAGGTCTTATGATTCCTATATGATCTTCATCCAAAAGCTTTAAACCTGTTACACATGTAAAATATAGTTTGATCAACTATTTGCCTAGTTGGTGAGAACTCATAGATTTATATATATAAATAGATATGAAAGATGCTAAACCAATTGTTCTTAATGAAAGATGCTAAACCAATGTCATCAAACAAGTGCCACTAATATATTAAAATCAAAGACTAGCTAGGTAATAGATTTAAACATGTAATTTACAAGTTTACAATGATGCACACTTTCACTTATTTACACAAAGACCTAAGTCTATGTGTGGAAGATATCTAACCATTCCAAGCTATTAATGTATGTTTATGTTTATGTTTATGTATGAAATGTCTTCTATCCTAACCAAATGTTTGCAACAAGTATAGCACATATGACATTCAAACCTATTCAATCTAGAACTAAGGCTTTTGCATCTAAAAATGGTTTTGTAATAAGAATAATAATGTTTGTGTATAAGACACGTGTAACATCCCAAAACATTACAAAATGTAAAAAGGGATATGAGAACTCACTTGTGTTTGCTTTCCAATTGAATTTGATTATAGTTTTGTAGAGCAAAATAATTCTATCCTTCAACCTAATGTTTAGAATAATGTCTTAGTCTAAGTATTGTAACTAAAACTTGACTATGGTTCTTCTAAACGTATTTTGAGTTTAAATCCATATGTTAAAATTAATTTAAACCATCTTTGTAAAAGATTAAATATAATCGTGCTTTAAATGTTTTCCATAATTTAATATAAAAAAGTAACTTTATTAGTTTTATAATTAAATTTATGATTACTAATAATTTATTTAAATATGTTTAAATAAAATATTATATATAAATGAGTTTTATAGAAGAACTTTGTAATTGAATTTATAATAAACTTCAACATTTCTTTTAAATGAATTCAAATAACTGATTTAATATATGAATGTCTTTGAATAAAATTTATTCATACTTATTAAAAGAAAACAATTTCTTTAAAAATTATTTTATCATTCAAAATAGATAGTTTAAATGTCATTAAAAATTCTTGTAAAATCTAAAACAATGTGTTAGTACTACTTTATAAAATAATTTAAACATTTAATAACATAAGTTGTTAGATTTAAAATGCATAAAATAAACCATTTTTATATAACAATTATTGAAATAAATTGTTAAATAAAAATACGTTATTAATAAAAACTTAAATAAACTTTATAGTAAAAATACTAAGTAAAATAGTACCATGACTTTTTGTAGATTAAAATTTAAACATAGAATTTGTTTATAATTAAGAAGAATTTTTATAAAAGGTTTTGGAGAAAAAAGGGAGGTCAAAATAGGTCAAAGGGTTCAAAAAAACCGGCCCGGATGCCTCCTGCGGGTTTCGAACCCGCGTCTCAATCCTAGTAGGGGATGCGATTTACCGCTAAGCTGGGATGAGACTCGCTAATTGAGTCTAATTTCCTTTAATCTTATACTCATTTTCTAATTGTTTTTATTTTGACGAAGAACCCTAATACAATCGAAAGCTAATTCAACTGATCTGATGTTTGTAAGCTCGATTAACCATAGGGCTATTGTTCCTCTGGTTAAACCGAGTTGAATAGAACCATTACTTACCAGATATGATGTCGAGATAGACGAGTTCGATTGTAGGATTGTTTTTGAATAGTGTTGAGCTCGATCGGAAGTTTTAAAATACCACTGAATGCGATGTCGTGAAGGTTTGTAGATGATTAATTTGGTTCAATTTCAGGTTTAAATTCGATTCTGAGTATGAGTTTAATACTAATGGTTCGGTTATGGTTCGAGTAGTGTAATGGCGATTAAAATGCCAATTAATCGTATGTTTTAGTTCGAAATAAAGTTTATAATGTAAACCGATTACTTATTTGAATGTAGAAACGCATTTGAATCTGTTTTAAGGTTGAACCGATCGTGGGAGAATGCTCGAACGACAACCATGTGAGGAAGAAGAAAAACTCTCGAGTTTTGACATGTTTAGTCCTTGTGGTTCTAGGATTTCTAAACAACCAGCTTAACTTTCTTTAAAAATAAAATAAATTTTGTTTATTAACCATATTGGTCCCCCAAATTTCCTTGCTTGTTATTTTATGTAGAATAAATAAAAATTATTAATAGTTTTAAAGTTTTGATAAACTTTATAAAACTTTACTTAATTTAAACTAAGTGGTTATTATAATATTAAAGTTATTATCTATAACAAGTTTAATAAAATTATTCATATGTTTTTATGAAAGTTTATAAAAATCTTCAATTATTTTATTATTATCATTTATATTAATGAAGCTTTATAATTTTCTTTTTATAAAACTTTATATAGTTTTAGTTTTAGTATTATTATTATTATATTTATTATTAAAGAAGTTATTTATCTAAACTTATTAGTTTAGTTATATATCTATACTTATAAAAGCTTCTATATTCATATTATATATACACCCAAAATATCTTTTGTATATTTGTGTTGTTACAATACTTCAAATGTTATTAGGAATTAACTCTATTATAAGATTTAAAATCACTTGAACTTTAGGTTATTTAAATCAAGTCACAATTTCATTTTAAAATTTGTTTATGAAAATCCCAAATGTTATTGTTTTAACTTCAGATTGGAAAACTCTTGCTTTCTTTTGTTTATGAAAACCATTTTGATTTGGTTTAGGTACGTTTCTCTTTCTGGTAGTGTGATGATTCTAAGTCCTTCTCTGTGGAGTCACCCATTAGGCTTGGATGATTGATCAATCCTCAATGGTTTACTAGCATGTTTTGCCATAGATATGACCTTCTGATTCTTCCCGTAGAAGAATTCAGTGGGTTTGTTCAGACAATGTTTGGCAATGTGGCATGGTCTCCCAAATGCGTAACAATATACCTTTTGATAAAATTCTTGTGGGTCAAAAGGCTTTAAATCACAATCACTTTGACCAGGAGATGACTTGTGGAGACTTGTTCCAATGACCTACTTGGAACATAAGGTTCACAGTTAGGATTTAACTTTGTACCCGTCTCTCTTGTGACTGTGGAATAAGCCTTGATTTTGGGCACGGTGGAATAATTGTGGTTAAAAGGAGGTTCAACCTCACTATAACCAAGCCCCGTTTTCTTTCTTCCCCTAATTTCAACAATGATCATTTTAGCCACCAAGTTACTTGAGTTGTCATATTTTTCAGCTCTAATTTTAGTTTTGGACAACTCAGTTTTAACTTGGTTTAACTTTAAGGAAATCTCTTCTATCCGGCGCTTGGCTTCCCGATAGTGAGATTCCTTGCCACTTAAGAGTTCCTTTAACTTGAAATATCACGCCTTTCGGTATCAAGTTTCTTTTTGAAAATTTCTTCATTTTTAAGAAATTCAGATTTAAAATATTTAAGTTTGGTGACCTCCTTGATCAATGCCTCATTATGAGATTTATACTTAAAAACTTTGTCAATGCAAGAGGTAGAGCAAGGATTTTTAGTTACCTCATTGCGCTTGTCGTCCACCTCAGCCATGAATGCGTGGCTCAGAGTCATCTCCAATCCTTTCACCTGATCGCTCCAATCATAAGCGTCTGACTCCTAAGTCACCAATGCTTTAGATGTTCCAACACTAGAGGAATCATCTGTCTTCTAATCAGCTTCCTTAGGATTCCACACTATTCGAGGGGCTGCCGAGCAGAATCCGCAAGGAACCGTCACGTTTCTGGGGTCCTACAGAATGGGGCTGGAATACCTAGGAATAAACAATATCGACGGATGAACATCAACCCCCATAGTATGGATGACCTGGTAGAGAAGCTGACAAGAACCATCGACATTGCTAAGTTTGATGGACCAATATCGATGGCTTCTGGTCGAGGATACTAGGATCGATGCCCTCGATAGGTCAAAGGCCAAGTAACTATCCATACTGGTAGTATCGATGGTCTAAGGGCCGGTCAACCTTAGTCTTTCGATACTAATACTTTAATCTTCATTCTTTCCACTGAGAAGGCAGATGACTACCAGAACATATCTTGTGTTTGATATAAACATTTATTACCTTCTTGAATTGCATTTCCTCATCCTTATGATCTTTATGATATTGAATTTGGTTATTAACAATTTCCTCTGGTTATCTTCTGAAAGATTTATCAAATAGATAGGATCAAACAATCTAAGCAACTCCATCTTGTTTTTATCTTCAAAAACAGCTTCAGAAGTGTAACATCAGTGCCGAAACCGTACCGGAACAATGATCTCAAACAGTAACATGAACAGTAATCAGGTACAAACTTTATATCTTTCATTGTATGTCATGTTCACATTATGTATCATTATCATTACATGTTATTAAACAGTGAATTCAGAATCATTTCAGAGAAACAAAACTCAGAAAACATGGTTCATCAGTCAGATAATTATCTGGCAACATAGAACCATCATGTGATTATTTGTTATGATTTTATTATGTATAAACGTATGTGAGGCTTTACAGAACAAAACAACAGGAATGTCATTACGTGAATGCTAAACCGACGGATTATTCGTACAGGTGACGATCTGTATGAATAAATCTGAAAGTTTAACGTTCTAAATGATATCCGATAATTAGAAAACAATATTGAAAAGTATACTTATCGTCGTGTTCGTATGGGTGACGATTCGAACGAATACGCGCGACGACCGTGCGATTCGATTTTAAACAATTAATTTAAAGATTTCTGAAAATTTTAAACAAACGGATGATAGTAGTTAATTTACTAGGAATAATCACCTAAAATAATTTTATAAATCTTATTTTATAAACTGCGTCGTTTCGTTACGCGAAACCGACCTTTACGCGAAACCGAACAAAAACGAACCTAACGGTATTTGGATTCATTTAATGTGGACATGAATGTCACAACCACCACCAACTCATTTCAACCTCCAAATTTTTGGCCTCTCTCTCTCTAGAACCACTCTCAACTTCTCTCTACAACAAGGAAGCTTTAGAAACTAACCTGCAACAGATTAGGGTTGAAAAATGAAGAAGATGAAGCAGGTTCGTGACAAGGAACTATCGGCCGAACCTATGCACAGGTGTCCGAACCTGTCTTCCCTTTGGCCGAGCCTGAGTACTTCTGGCCGAACCTAGCATGGACGAACCTCTCTACACTTAGCCGAACCCTTGACCAACGAACCAGTGAGATATGAACATCAGATCAGCTGAACCTGGAACTCTAGCCGAACCTTTGGATGAACCAGTTGGCCACGAACCTCCTCTTGGCTGAACCCTAAAGGTTCGTCTAGCCATTGTCATTGCCGAACCCTTGGTCAAAGCCAAGAGGTTCGCTGACCCAAGTGACGACCGAACCTAAGTGTTATCAAATTATCGTATTGATGGACCTAGGGCTGTTAAACGTAGTTTTAAGAACCAAGGGAATGGATATACGAGTACTCAAAGCCTAGAACGAACTAAGGAACATGCATTTATGTATGTGTGTGCATGCATTAGTGTGTGTGTACATGGGAAGTATAATGGAGTTCATGACCTATCACCAACTTGAGAAATCTAAGAGTTTAACAAGAAATCAAGAATGAGGATTTTCAAGATCAATAGTTTTCTTAAATCATGTCGACACTTAAACATAAATGTTGGATATTATAGCCTAAGGTTAAGGTGTTAATTTCAACATTAACATCTAACACTTAGAAAAATTGAATACGAATATATATAACTAAATTAGATTGTTCAATTGAACACTCTAAGCTAAGTTATACACACGAACGAACAAAGAACTATCGGAAACAAAGACCTTGTAACAGTTTTAAGGTTAATCGAATGTGATTAACCCAAGCCTAACTTGTTAATCATAATTTCTTAAATTAACTTATAAGTTTTTATTTAAAATATTCTTTAAATTAAATAAAATGATTTCTAACTTAACGACGTAAAATAAAGTGTTTAAAATGTTCTAATTAAGAGACATTGAAAATGAACAACGTAAACCATACATCACTAAGGTGTAATGGTAATTATTTATGAGATTGGGGTTATGATTGGGTAATATATTAGACTAGTTAGAGAGAATTCTAGTAAGCACATTAGTGAACTAGGACACATAGTTGCACACCAAGACCAAAGCCCCAGATACGACGATTATAAATACTTATTGTACACGAACTATTTTAAAACAACTCAGGAACAGAAGATACATAGTATACAAACAAAGAGCGCGCATTTTGTGGTAGTACAGTACGAAGCAACACAGGTGAGTTCATTGCCCCTTTTCTAAACGTTTTGTTTTCAAACGCGGGGCTGAGAAGCATGCGTAAATTATTTTCGTAAAGATTATATTTACTTATATGCTTTTACTTAACATATGGTAAAATGTATAATTGTTATCCTAGAATCTGTTTAGGAATACAATGCACAGGAATTCAAAGTAAGTTGTTTACTTATTATGAGTAGGTAACTATTTCAAATTAAAGAACTATTTTCAAAGATTTACTTTCAAAGAACTAAAGATCTTGAACAAAGAATTATTTCCAAAGGGCTACTTACAAAGAACTAAAAAGCTATTTTCAAAGAACTAATGGTTTACTACATGGAATTATTTGGATGTTGTGTTGTCAAAGAACTAACGATCTATTTCAAAGAACTATGTACAAAGAACTATTTTCCAAGGGTCTGACTGGGAAATATCAAAGATAGCATGTGCCAATCTTAGGTTTGAAAGATGTCCTAGCTAGACTGATCGAATATGAGACGCATGTTTGATGATATTTACAGTATTCTCTAACTGTTTTGAGGAACATCTGGGAAATACTCAAAGATAACATGTGCCAAAGAACTAAAGAACTATACGAACTATGGACGAACTAAAGAACTATAAAAGCCTGTATATCAAAAGAAGTCCTATCTAGACTGATTGATTATAGGTCGCATGTTTGATGAGATTTACAGATCTCCTTTACTACTAAGAACCCTGATTGCTAGACTAGTCTACTCGAGTTGACCAAGGCCCAGTCATTAGGTCTTATATTTTTATTAAATGTTTATTTATTTATTTAACTAAGCATTTATTGAATTGCTTCTACAAATGTTATGGTTGATCATGATTACATGATGAACTTAAGGAATCAATAAAGATTTCAAAGTGTATTTACAGGGACAAAGAACTGAAGAACTAATGGGTTAATGGTATGGGTAAAAATGCTTAATCATCATTAACAACAATGTCCTATATGGGTTAGTATGTGGTGGGATGGCGTTTGGGCGGGTTGTAGGCTCTACCCTTTCGTATGCCCTATATATAAGCATACCGATCTGGATGATACGTGTGATGTTAATGAGATTAAGGTTGTTACCCGAGGGATTTACAAATGTTTTTGCATGTATGTTAGAACTATGGTGGAATGAAAGTGAATGGTAGGTAAAAATGCTTAATTATCATTAGCAACAATGTTATATGTGGTTTAGTATGTGGTGGGATGGCGTCTTGGCGGGTTGTAGGCTCGACCCTTTCGTATGACCTATATATAAGCATACCGAACTGGATATTACAGGTGAAGTTAATGAGGTTAGGGTTTTTATCGAAAACAAAGCTATTTTTCAAATACTAAACTATATGAACTCACCAACCATGTGTTGACTTGGTCTTTTTGCATTTCTCAGGTGACGAACAGGTCAATTAAGAAGTTATTGTTTTTGAGCTAGGATACCAGTTAGAGGACCTAGCATTTTTGGACCTGCATATTTTTGAAACATCATTTCACAGATTATTTTGTATATCTTGTGTAGATACAAGATTGAAGACTTATGATGTTGATAGTAGATTTACATTGTTAAATTTTGAACTAAACTGATGTAATTTACGTTTGTGATTCTATTTTCACTTAGCAGTTTCTCATTTATATGTATCATGTGCAATGTAAACAATCTGATTATCACGATTATCACCCTCGATATCGCACCCCCGGAACCTTCCGTCCGGCGGGGAAGTCGATCCGTCCCACCGGCTCGGGATGTGACAAGAAGTATAACCACCAAGATATTATCTATAAAGGTTATTCAGAATACCTAAATTAAGCTTTAAAAGAGAAATTCTTTTTAAAGACTTAACAAGCTTGAATTTATACCGAACCTTCCATTTTCTTGCAATCCATTCTAGATTACCAACAATCGGTATCTTTTTTAACTTTTGAGGTTTTAATAATTCAAACTTCATAGTTCAAACCTCTTTTCTTATTGTTCGCTCAATCAAATGAGCCATATAATCATTTTCATGGTTAATTAAGCTTATTTTTGCTAAAACTCTTAACTCACACAATGGAAATTGATGAAAGCTGTTGATTGATTTCTTCAAATATTGTACTCCATCAATTCTCTTTATTATAAACAACTTGCTTTCAGCTTCAAATTTCCAAGCGGGAATCTTTCCAACACATTCTTTCTTATTCTTGTATTTCTTTTTCTGAATTGGACTTTGTGAAAATTGATTAGATCATCTTTAGCAACTTGAATCTCTTCAGCCGTACTCAAACACTTTTCTGAATCTTCATTCAATTTCTCTTGTGCAGCTTGTTTCATCTTAACCTCATCTTTAGTTGATTGAACAACACAATCTACAATCAACTTTTCAACACCTTCTCTAATAAATTTTTCTTCCCAATCTAATTATAAAGAGATCTCTAACCTCTTTAATTGGAAACCATTCTACCTCTCCTAAATCTTGATCTGGAACCATGCCCGTGCATGACATCAAGGAACCATGCCCGTGCATGAAGTCATGTACCCAACCCATGCATTCACTCACGTAGCCCAAACCCACCGCTTAAGGTCGACCATGCGAAAGGAAAAGCCTCAGCAGAATGTGGTACATGTGGATAAGAACACCCGACCGAAAGTGGCTTGACACGAATGGGCTCCTGGCCGAATAGGTAGGCATTCAAATGATTAGCATGACCGAATGATGGATGGCGGAATGAAGTTTGGGCCGACTAGAGATAGAGCATATGGCTCCTTCGGCCGAATGTGGCTCAATCGGTGGGTGGCTCCATTCGGCCGCTCGAATCCCAGCAGGTGCCAACCTCAAATGTCGAGACTTAAGACCATGAAATGAAGCATCTCATGTTCAAACACCATCCTAAGTCGTTTATTCGTAGATCCTATGGTTTGAAGTGGATTAGAACCGGCTTTCAAGAGGGGTTCGAACTTGAGGGTTTGAAAACCCTAAAACCGTGATGTAAATCTCGTTTTTACCTCGATTTGGTTGGTTCAAAGCTTAGATCGTTTGTACTTTCTTGATCTACAAGTTGTAGTGGTTTTTTTTGACACCAAGAAGGCTCGGTTTGGTGAAGAAATGACGAACTTAGGGCTTGTGGATCTTTGAGAGAGAAAGTAGAGAGAGAGGGACGATTTTGATAGGTTGAAGATGGTAGGTGGAAGTGGTGATGGCATTAAATGCCATATTAAATGGCTTTTCGTTATCTGGGTGTGTTCGGTCTCGTTCGGTTTCGCTCGGTTTAGCGTAGACACGTCGGTTTCGTTTCATCTTCGAAATAAATGATGCGGTTTTAAAAGTAAAGTTTATAAATTTCATTTAGGTGGTAATTCCTAGTAAATTAACTAAATATCTTCCGTTTATTTTAAATTTCTGAAAATATTAAATTTATAGTTTAAATCGAATCGTACAGTCGTCGCGCGTATTCGTTAGAATCGTCACCCCTACGAATACGACGATAACTACACTTTTCGATATGATTTTCTAATTATTGGACATCATTCAGAACGTTAAACTTTCAGATATATTCGTACAGATTGTCACCTATATGAATAATCTGTCAATTTAGCATTCACGTTACGACATCCATTGTTGTTTTGTTCTGTAAATCCTTACATACGTTTATACATAATAGAATCCTAACTAACAATCACATGATGGTTCTGTGTCGTCAGATAAATATCTGACTGTTAAACCATAGTTCTGAGTTACGTTTCTACAATGAATTTGAAACTGTTCTATGATAAACATGAAATGATAATGATACACTTGAAATACGTATAGTTTGTACCTGAATTACTGTGCAAGTTACTGTGTAGATCACTGTTCCAGTTACGTTTCCGGCACTGATGTTACAACTTCTTCTTGATTAGCTTGAGTAACAATGTCAGCATAAGGTCTCTTGATTACACTTTTGCTAATAAGAATATTACCACTCGAATTAAAATCTTCATCATCATTCGTGTCTATATCTGAGGTGGAAGTATCATCAAGAACACCTTCAGTATCCACAGCAGGATTAACATCAGGAACATGATCTTGAGATTCCTTTTGAATTTGTTTAGTTGAGTGAGAAGTAGTAATACCAACATCCTGAAACTGAAGGACAAAGGATGTAGTATCAGAAGCAACATGATCAACTTGTTGATCTTCTTGTTCTTGTTGCTCATCTAAATGAGTTTATTGATCTGCAACTGGGGAATTAACATGAAACCAAGCATTATTAGTTGGTTCCTGAAACTGTTTATCAATAACATGACCAAACAATGGTGTATCAGCAATATTTGCTCCTCTCTTCGGTCTACAGTCAGCAAATATCCGTTTATTCATCACAATTATTCTAATGATTGGACCCGATTTGGTCAATTATGGATACAAATGATCAAAGATCATTGTAAGAAATCTCGGATACTGGAGAAAACATTCCTTTTCAATAGCTGTTATTTGTTTAAACTTTGAATCAAAAATTAACTGACTATTATTGAATGGTTTATTCAATACTAGTGCAGCAACTAAGCACTAAAAAGGCCTGGACAGAATATCAATTCTAGATTTGCAGTTGGATAAGCACATGATGACCACATGGAAAAGATATCTCCATTGGCCAAATATAGGTTTCTTCACCAGTTGTGAAGCTATCACATCTCCATTATAACCCATTCTGCTAAAAACTCCGCAGATCAAATCAGAAGAAAGTGGAACATGATCATCATCTGAATCATGAAACTGCAATGCCCTTCTGAGATCCTGAACTGAAAAGTGTATCACCAAGTCATCAATTTTTGACTTCAAAATAGGAGGTTCAGCAACAAAATCATACTCAGCATGATCCCAAAAAGATGTAATATGATTGGTTATAATTTCTGGATTGGCGGAAATAGCATGAGAAATCTGTCAACTCTTTAGAAATAAAATAACTTCCACAAATTTGGAAGCCTCTTTAAGTTCCTCATCAACCAATGTGATAACATTGTGATTGTCATTGTATAAAAGATATCATGTGTCAAAGAAAAAACAACAATTAGTAATAAAATAAAACTTTGAAAAAATTTAAAATTTAAAAAGTTTTACTTAAGTATAGAATTGATCGATATTAGTAGTATCGATGATGTTAAAATTATCGATACTTAGAATATCGATATAGTGACAAATAAGTTGAACACTTGATAAAATGTGACACCCGGCAATTTCAGGTAAATTGCAACTCTTATATTCTTTACATTTCACATTCATACTTGTTGCATTTCATCTAATTATGTTTAATTAGATGAAACACAAACAAATGCGAAACGATAGTTCGAGGAACTATCGAAACACACACGAGTCTCACGAACGTTGGTGATCAAACAAGTTATCAAACATATGTGCTTATGTGCTTAAACATGTATTAGATGTTTAGGATAAGCGTTAGGAATCGATTACGAGTGAAATCGCATCAACGAAATCGAAAAACAAGAAAATGGACCCGTCGCGGTACGCGGAGAGTCCCTCGGCGAAAGGCTTCGTGGTACGCGAAGCAAACCGGGAGTCGAGACTCCCGAATTTCATCGCGGTACGCGGTAAATAAATTTGATCGGCCTCCGCGGTACGCGAAGGCCATGCAGATCGAAAATTCTATAAAAAGCCAACCCAGCTCATTTATTCGGCTTTCTCTCATCTTCTTCGAACTTCCACTTATCTCCTCGACCAAATACACTGAAACCAGACCTTCAAGTCTCTGGAATCACCATTGGGAGCTATTATTGGAGTGGGGAAGCCATTGAAGCACAAGGAAGGTGTTGAGGATCGTCCACAAGCTTGGAACACCCATCGAACCAGTAAATCGTCATCATCAGGAGCTGTTCAACATAAATCCTAACTGCTAAGGTAGTCTTACATGCTTATTAGTTGATAGATCGTACATGCAAGGGCTAAAAACCCACATGCAACTCCATTTGATTATTGTGCACGAGATTTTTGGTGATTTGTTGTGTAGATGTCATAGATTTACTGATTTGATAGTATAAGAATGTTAGATTTGAGCTTGGTTTAGTTATTGGTTGATTTGGTGATGATTTAGGCAAACTTGCCATAAAAGGAAACTTTTATGCTGCAAGTCTTGGATTTGTGATGATCTAGACATGTTAGACATGTCTAGATGTTGTTAAATGTATATTGGAATGTTCAGAAACACATTGGGATATTTGATTTTGTCAAAAACTTGGTTTTGTAGAAACTTGCTATTTATCGAAACTTTTGTAAATCAAAAGAGGACTTTTGATGTTTTAAAGTGTTTTGATAAACTTGGGTTATTAAAATGTGTTTAGAAATGTTTTTTTTAACATATTAGGAAACTTGGATTTGTAAAAACGAGCTTTTAAACAAGTACTTACTATTTTAGGAAACTTTATTTGGGCAAAACGGCATAAATGGTGATTTATGCGCAAACGACATGTTTTAAGAGTTTAAACATGTTTTATGAACATATTGGAAGTTATTAGTTTTATGAAATGGAATTTCATAACTACACTTTCTTAAATGGAAACTTTCCCGAATTGGAAACTCTTACGATTTTCATATGTAACATACATACACCTTGTTTGGTTAGAGTCGTAGGATGCATGATGAGGTCCTACGTACGTATTAGGAATAATATGACACATAATCAAACATAACACAACAAACGTGTCACCAACGATTCGTCGAGTCAACACAGGTCAACACACACACACACTCGGTTGAGCACACCGACACTTGGAGTTGTATGGACTACAACACAACCACGAAACACATACTTACACCTATATGATCATAGGTTTTTACTAGCAGGACTGCTAGCTTTCGCAGACGCGAACACATGAAAACCGGAAATTGCACTACCAGGTGAGTTCACGGCCCCTTTTTATCTTTTCTACCTTTGGGGGAGAAAACATTGCATTACAACTGTTTTTGAACAACAACTCGTTTTATTTACGTATGGACATGCTTTGTCATTATATGTATATGTGTGGGCCCCTATCACAACTAAAAGTCCTCGCGATACTCCTCGGACCGTTAATAGCATAACGCCTAGCGTGGTAATCTTGAATAGTACTATTTGGGCCTGACAAGCCCCACTACACCCGACTGGAGGTCGGAATAGTGCAATATTGACCAACACTTTGCCATTGTCTCGTGATAACATGGCGGGAGGCACAATCTGTCAGCTTCGGTACCATCCACAATATAATATAACTGTATTGACAAGCTATCAATCGATACTGCATTGTAATGGTATGTAAATCTGCAAAACTCTTACTTTAAACATTTTGATGTTTACTGCTTATGAAAAACCTGTGCTCTCACCAACCATTGTGTTGACCCTTTTACTCGCATGTTTTCTCAGGTAACTAAGGCACGCACTCGAGGATAGGATGCTAGGATGGAGTCCATGCATCAGCTTTAGTGTCTTAGGATATTTTGAGAACATCGAAATATTTGACTTGTTTTGTAATAATGATTACTTAAATCGCTTCCGCAAACTTCAAACTTAGGTTGTTTTGAAAACTATTTGATTAACGCCTTCGCAACTTATGAACTTTATCTGTATTGATATTATTAAACTTCCGCAACTCTGATTTTACAAAAATGTTTTATCCAAGTTATTGGATGTACGTGTACAACCAGACATGTAGGTCTCGCAACAGTGTGACCGGAGACTGCGATCCTGCAAGATCAGTCCCGTCGCGCCCCAGGAAGGGACTGGATTTCTCGGGGTGCGACAGATTGGTATCAGAGACTCCGGTTATTGCGAATTAGGTTTGCATTTAGTGAACTTAGTTTATAACCACTAGTCTCCACACAACACGTAGTGCTTAGTATTAGTTCTACTTGCATACGTTATCGAACATATACACAACTCACTCATTTAGATGTGGCATTACTGTCATCACCATCTATGCTCGCATTCGACGAGAGGGAACATATTGTTCCTACACCCTGAGTATCAACACTATCGGTAGCAGTTGAGTTACCGAAACGAATCAACTATCACCCGAAGGCAGCACGTCTGAGCCATCGCAGGAGGAGCAGCCGGTACACATATACTACATCACCGGTGCCCGAATTGAAGAGGCGACGAAAAAAGCTGATCGGGGATGAAATCACAGCAAGTCAAGGGATGAAATAGGCTCTGTGGCTCAACCTCGATTGGAAAAACATTGATTCTCTTTCCAACTCCTAAAGAACATTCTTGTAACCCTTTGGTACTTCTACACATACTGTTTACAAGGACCATATGAGAAAATTTCAAACTCAACTCCATGTCACTCATAGAATATCACCAAGCGAACATGATCGCTCGAGTTAGGAAAAACTAGAGTGACCATGACGAAAGATTTCATTACCGGTACATACGAAACTCCCTGACTGTTAGGAGGTCATCTACAATCAGTCATCCTAACATTCACACGATGGGGGTCTCAACACCAAATGACATAAAGAAAACACACTCAAGCCACGTAGCTATCCTTATAAGATCTACGAAAGATCCTATAATACCATACGACTCGCATAACTAGACCAAGAATTAGCTTCGATAGGCTATTCAACCATACCTCATATGATTCATGTTTGAATCTCGATGCCATGGATAAACTTTGAATCCAGTAAAACCTAATAGCTCTAAGTAGGAGGAACTAGAATTCTTATGTAAGGTAAATTGACGATCATGGTGCGCAACATAATCGTGAATTTACAGGTACGCATGAATTCTGGCAAATTCTATTGTGAGCCTATTTTTGAAAACACATACATTGACATTCGCTTATCCCTCACCCTGATGGGTGCAACGAAATTCAAGCAACGTATCAAGATTTCAACATAATATTCATCAAATTTCCAACCATAGCTCGGATTGCCATGTATCTATGAGAACCTCATGTTGCGACTTTACACTTCTCATGAAGCAACGTATCAAATTTTCCGATGAGGACCCTGACAAGGATCCTAGGGAGAACCCCATGGAGGAGTCACCCGACAATGCAACACCCATACTAGATACACATGAGCCTGAGAGGCAGTTTCTTGAGTCGGATTGACTCGGTACCTGACCTGGGCAGACGACCGAATCGAGTGTCTTGCAGAAGAACTGAGATACACAAATACCCGACATGCAGAACTTTGTAGCATAGTCAACAAGATGGATCGGGATATGACCCAGTTGATTTCACTATTCCAGGCAGCCAAAGACCGGGCTGCCATCGCTAAAGCCAGAATCGAAGAGCTGGAAAACAAGGTCGCCAATCCAGTTCCAGTAGAACCCGACACTGGGAAAAAGGAACCAGCGGCGGATGCTGATTCTGATTCCACTATCGATAATGCCTCCGATTAACTTAGCATAGACCTGATAGGGATGGGTTGTGGCTCTGTATTCGAGATGTTGGAATCTTAGTGTTTTGGGTATTAAATGAATTGTAACCAGTACAACTTACTATATATCAAGATTTTTGTCTATACCAATCAATACATGTTTTCTTTTCATACCAATCACGCACTACATTAGTCATTAGACTTACACTAACGCTTATTCTCGCTATGAAGATCATGGCTGGAAGACGCGAAGGATGCATGAACGCGGGAGGGCGTGGAAATATTAACCTCACCTCAACGGACCTGAACGCATTAATCAAAAAAACGAGTTGAGGAGGAAATCGCTGCACATGAAGCTGCACGTAACCAGAATCAACTGACCCAAGAGACAAACCCTCATCCACCCCACTGCACGTTCAAAACCTTCTTAGACTGCAAACCACCTTCTTTCAATGGTACGAAGGGTGCTGCCGACCTCCTCCGATGGATTGAGAAATTGGAATCCGCTTTTATCATGAGCAACTGTAGGGTTAATGACCGCGTGAAGTACGCAACAGGAACCTTAGAAGGTGCGGCCCTCACTTGGTGGGACACAAATGTTCAAACTATAGGACGAGAAACATCTAATGCTCTACCTTGGGAAGAATTCAAGAGAATAATGAACCACGAATATTTCCCTCACGACAAAGTTCAGAAAATGGAGATGGAATTTCGGAACCACAGGATGATCGGTTCTGAGATCGAGGCATACACCTCTCGATCTTATGAGTTGGCACACATGTGCCCAGAAATGGTGACCCCAGCCTACAAACATCTCGAAATATACATTGAGGGATTGACACCAGAGGTTCGGGATATGGTGCTATCCGCTGACCCCACCACCTTGCGACAAGCCGTTTACTTAGCTCATGAACTGACCGATACGGCAGTTATTCAAGGATTATTACCTCCACCTGGCTCAATAATCAAAACCACCGACAACAAACGCAAATGGGATAACTCTCAAAACAAAACCCCCACTCTACAATCACCAAGACGACGTAAGGGTGCCTATGCTGGCAAAAACCCAAAGTGCAACAACTGTGATTTTCATCATCAACGAGGACCGTGTGAAAGATACCGGTGTCAACGGTGTGGAAAGTTAGGTCACGCAGCTGAGAACTGCAGGGGTGAACTAGTGACCAAAATCCCACGGCCACAACAGCAGCAATACAAAGCACCAAAAGGATGCTTCGGATATGGAGAGCCAGGGCACTTTAAGAGGGACTGCCCCCATGTGAAAAACATTGGGGACGAAGCACCGAAGAGTTGCTTCGAATGTGGAAATCTAGGTCACATCAAAAAGGACTGCCCGCATCTGAAGAACAACAACAATAACGAGAACAACAATAGTCCGATGGGACGAACCCTCGTGATTGGGACTACTGAATCCAGAAATGATCTTAACCTTGCAACGGGTATGTATCTGTTAAACGATCATTACACTTCTGTATTGTTTGATACTGAAACTGAGGAAAGTCTTATATTTAAGCACCTTAGTAAATACTTGTCATAACCCCAATATCTTTAAAGGCTAAATACACCGTGGAATTAGCTGATGTTAAACTGATTGTAACTAAGCACATTCAAAGAGAATGCACTTTAGAGATAGCAAACCATAAATTTAAGATCGACCTCATGCCAGTTACACTAGTCAGTTTGAGGTAGTAGTGGACATGGAACCAAGCTGAAATCACTTGCCACGACAAGGTTGTGCGCATACCTCTCCCTAGTGGAGAAACCTTAGGCATCAACGGTGAAAGGAGCAACACTGCTCTGCCCCCATGTGGAAGTGGGAACAAATCTCCATGGATTTCATTACCAAATTACCCCGTACACCTAGTGGATGTGACACTATCTGGGTAATTGTGGATCGACTGACTAAGTCAGCACATTTCCTTCCGATTAAGGAAAACGACAAGAAGGAGAAACTCGCCAGACTCTATGTTAAGGAAGTAGTCTCGCGTCATGGAGTGCCAATCTCCATCATTTTGGATCGAGACGCTAGATGCACTTCTAATTTCTGGAAATCGTTGCCAAAGTCGCTTGGCACTCGGTTGGACATGAGTACAGCATACCACCCACAAACTGGTGGCCAGAGCGAACGCACCATACAAACTCTTGAAGACATGCTACGAGCGTGCGTAGTAGACTTCGACAACAGCTGGGAAACTCACCTACTATTGGTAGAGTTCTCCTACAATAACAGCTACCACACAAGTATCAAGGCAGCGCCTTTTGAGGCCCTCTATGGCCGAGGCAGCGCCTTCGGAGGCCCCTATGGCAGGAAATGCCGATCACCTATCTGAACGGAAGGGCGACAGTCAGCTCACAGGCCCGGAACTCGTACACGAAACAACGGAGAAAATTGTGCAAATCAGAAACCGCATGGTGGCAGCTCATCGTCAGAAGAACTTCAAACGCCGAAAGCCACTGAATTTCAAAGGAACAAAGTCCTTCTGAAGTTTCACCTTGGAAGAGCGTCATTCATTTCGGTAAACGAGGCAAACTGAACCCACGGTATATTGGATCATTCGAGATCCTGAAGAGGATTGGTCTGGTAGCATACCAACTCAACCTTCCAGCGGAACTCGATGGAGTTCACAACGTATTTCATGTCTCAAACTTAAAGAAGTGTTTATCTGATGAGACACTCGTAATTCCACCAGATGAAATCCAGGTGGACGAACAACTACGGTTCGCGAAAGATCCGTGAGGTCAAGCAGCTTAAGCAGAGTCGGATTCCGATTGTCAGAGTCCGATGGAACTCGAAACGCGGACCTGAATTCACGTGGGAACGTGAAGATCAGATGATGCGCAAATATCCCCATCTTTTCAAACAAACAGCGTCGAACGTCGACAACAACGAATAAATTTCGGGACGAAATTCCTTTCAACAAGGGGATGATGTGACAACCAGAAAATTTTTGTTTCTCAAACACTCTTGCTTCTCAAACACTACCAACTACAACCAAATTTCGGGACGAAATTTGTTTCAACAAGGGGATGATGTGACACCCGGCAATTTCAGGTAAATTGCAACTCTTATATTCTTTACATTTCACATTCATAGTTGTTGCATTTCATCTAATTATGTTTAATTAGATGAGTTGAACACAAACAACGGCGAAACGATAGTTCGAGGAACTATCGAAACACACACGAGTCTCACGAACGTTGGTGATCAAACAAGTTATCAAACATATGTGCTTATGTGCTTAAACATGTATTAGATGTTTAGGATAAGCGTTAGGAATCGATTACGAGTGAAATCGCATCAACGAAATCGAAAAACTAGAAAATGGACCCGTCGCGGTACGCGGAGAGTCCCTCGGCGAAAGGCTTCGCGGTACGCGAAGCAAACCGGGAGTCGAGACTCTCGAATTTCATCGTGGTACGCGGTAAATAAATTTGATCGGCCTCCGCGGTACGCGAAGGCCATGCAGATCGAAAATTCTATAAAAAGCTAACCCAGCTCATTTGTTCAGCTTTCTCTCATCTTCTTCGAACTTCCACTTATCTCCTCGACCAAATACACTGAAACCAGACCTTCAAGTCTCTGGAATCACCATTGGGAGCTATTATTGGAGTGGGGAAGCCATTGAAGCACAAGGAAGGTGTTGAGGATCGTCCACAAGCTTGGAACACCCATCGAACCAGTAAATCGTCATCATCAGGAGCTGTTCAACATAAATCCTAGCTGCTAAGGTAGTCTTACATGCTTATTAGTTGATAGATCGTACATGCAAGGGCTAAAAACCCACATGCAACTCCATTTGATTATTGTGCACGAGATTTTTGGTGATTTGTTGTGTAGATGTCATAGATTTACTGATTTGATAGTATAAGAATGTTAGATTTGAGCTTGGTTTAGTTATTGGTTGATTTGGTGATGATTTAGGCAAACTTGCCATAAAAGGAAACTTTTATGCTGCAAGTCTTGGATTTGTGATGATCTAGACATGTTAGACATGTCTAGATGTTGTTAAATGTATATTGGAATGTTTAGAAACACATTGGGATATTTGATTTTGTCAAAAACTTGGTTTTGTAGAAACTTGCTATTTATGGAAACTTTTGTAAATCAAAAGAGGACTTTTGATGTTTTAAAGTGTTTTGATAAACTTGGGTTATTGAAATGTGTTTAGAAATGTTTTTTTAACATATTAGGAAACTTGGATTTGTAAAAACGAGCTTTTAAACAAGTACTTACTATTTTAGGAAACTTTATTTGGGCAAAACGGCATAAATGGTGATTTATGCGCAAACGACATGTTTTAAGAGTTTAAACATGTTTTATGAACATATTGGAAGTTATTAGTTTTATGAAATGGAATTTCATAACTACACTTTCTTAAAATGGAAACTTTCCCGAATTGGAAACTCTTACGATTTTCATATGTAACATACATACACCTTGTTTGGTTAGAGTCGTAGGATGCATGATGAGGTCCTACGTACGTATTAGGAATAATATGACACATAATCAAACTTAACACAACAAACGTGTCACCAACGATTCGTCGAGTCAACACAGGTCAACACACACACACACACTCGGTTGAGCACACCGACACTTGGAGTTGTATGGACTACAACACAACCACGAAACACATACTTACACCTATATGATCATAGGTTCTTACTAGCAGGACTGCTAGCTTTCGCAGACGCGAACACACGAAAACCGGAAATTGCACTACCAGGTGAGTTCACGGCCCCTTTTTATCTTTTCTACCTTTGGGGGAGAAAACATTGCATTACAACTGTTTTTGAACAACAACTCGTTTTATTTACGTATGGACATGCTTTGTCATTATATGTATATGTGTGGGCCCCTATCACAACTAAAAGTCCTCGCGATACTCCTCGGACCGTTAATAGCATAACGCCTAGCGTGGTAATCTTGAATAGTACTATTTGGGCCTGACAAGCCCCACTACACCCGACTGGAGGTCGGAATAGTGCAATATTGACCAACACTTTGCCATTGTCTCGTGATAACATGGCGGGAGGCACAATCTGTCAGCTTCGGTACCATCCACAATATAATATAACTGTATTGACAAGCTATCAATCGATACTGCATTGTAATGATATGTAAATCTGCAAAACTCTTACTTTAAACATTTTGATGTTTACTGCTTATGAAAAACCTGTGCTCTCAGCAACCATTGTGTTGACCCTTTTACTCGCATGTTTTCTCAGGTAACTAAGGCACGCACTCGAGGATAGGATGATAGGACGGAGTCCATGCATCAGCTTTAGTGTCTTAGGATATTTTGAGAACATCTAAATATTTGACTTGTTTTGTAATAATGATTACTTAAATCGCTTCCGCAAACTTCAAACTTAGGTTGTTTTGAAAACTATTTGATTAACGCATCCGCAACTTATGAACTTTATCTGTATTGATATTATTAAACTTCCGCAACTCTGATTTTACAAAACTGTTTTATCCAAGTTATTGGATGTACGTGTACGACCTGACATGTAGGTCTCGCAACAGTGTGACCGGAGACTGCGATCCTGTAAGATCAGTCCCGTCGCGCCCCAGGAAATGATTGGATTTCTCGGGGTGCGACATAAAATTTCAGTCAAATATATCGATATTAGTAATATCAATAATAGTATCGATATTAGTAATATCGACAATGTAGTGATGAAATTTAAATAGTTCAATACTTAGAATATTTTTTGAAAATTTTCATCGATATTAATAATATCGATGAAACTGCGTTCATCGATACTATTAATATCGACATAAGAACACTTGGAAAAATCCCAAAAATCCTAAAATTTTCAAACATGAAATTAATCCCTAAAATTGATTAAAACACAACCAGATATGATCGATTAAAACTTTTAACCGAAAAATCCTATGAAAATTCAACAAATTTAGCCAATTTTAACCGAATAAAACTTCAATTTTTTGATCTAATCAAACGTTTGATTTTACGGTTAAAAATTAGATCTTTACCAGCTATTTCATGCTAAATATGGTATTGAAACTTCAGTTAAAAAAATACTATTAATCAACAAATTCGAAGAATAAAAAATCACACTGGTTTTCAGTATAACACAGTGAAAAAAAGGTTATCGTTATTATTAATATCGATGATTATATACTCAAATTGTTATCATCGATATTATCAATATCGATAGAACAATGTTTCATCGATATTAACAATATCAATATAACAAAATGGTCGATACTAATAATATCGATAATCTTTAAAAATTTCAAATATAACTTAAATTTGAATTTCATCAAAAATTTCAAAATAGACATCAAAAATACCTTTTTTGTGAAAAAAAATAGGAAAAACACAATTGAAAGGCAAAAATATAAAATATTTTTGAAATTTTAATTTATAATCCTACAAAAATAAAATCTTTTTCCCTTTTGGATAAAATATTTTAAAAGATTCATATGAAATCATATTCAACTTATTATTATTAAAATTTCTAAAAATTTTCAAAACTAAAATTTATCAACACAATATACATACAAATAAAATTATATTATTCTATGTATGTAAACACATAAGCAATATACTCAAATAATGAGCAATTTTAAATTTGATTATTCAGATAAAACCCAAAATAGTATAACTGAAATAAATACCAAGCATTATTATTTTAGAAGTTTAAACCATGAATTTAAATGAGTCTCACACTTAATTAGATATTAACCGCTTCAACCTCATAATTACTGAGGATGAAATGTATACTGCCATTGATCTTTTTACATATATAATAAATTAATGGAATGAAAATTTATCATTTTGATCAAAACTTTGTAAATCAATAAATTAATGGTATGCGCTAGTGAGAACATGCCTGTGTGAATCACACAACAAAGAGTCGCTATGCATATTAATATATGAATGCTATGAATTTCCAGATCTATATTGACATATAACATAGGAAATTCAGTTTATGTTTTAAAAGATCATTGATGACATTTATGTATATATATAAATCAACTCTCAATCCATTTTTGTTGAAACTCAGTTAATGCAAATCTATTTTAAGATAGAGAACACATTAAAGTCATAAAATTTATTTAATTTGTCGCTCAGTATTATTCAAATTAAAGTATATAAGTTTATCCTATTTTCAAACTCAAATGTAATTAAAATAAATATCACATGTTGGTACATTATAATAGATTGCTTTCAAGTTGTTTTGGTTAAGTTAGAATAGGTTTGTGCTAGGTTCGTCTGGGCCACAAACCTATGCATGTGTTTAGTTCAAACGAACCTGTGTTGTGTGCTTCATAAAGGTTCGTCCAACGATCCTATTGGTTTGTCTGGCGAACCTATAGGTTTTTATAGGTTCGTTTGAGTCTTGTATATGTTTGCAGGTTTTCTGATTTTGTTAGTAGTCTTAACAGAACCTATATTTCTCAGATTTGTATTTTCTGTAACAGAACTGTGTGTTCTTGCTGTGTGCAGTTGTAATTGATCTTAGTATCAATGAAAAGGATATTTACAAGCATGATTGTGTTGTCTTTGATTCTTATAGATTTTATCTAGATTCCGCATAGATAAAGTTGTTAATAGAATTCAAATTACAGATCCAGAGCTATCAACAGTGGTATCAGAGCTTTTGGAGGAGTTCTATACACGTTTTTGAAGACTATCAATCATTTTTGATGATTTTGGAAATGGCTGGAGTTTGATTTTCAGTTTATGAATGATTTTCTGATATTTCATCATCATCTGTTGATATTTTGCTAGTCAAAATCAGATATTTTTCGTCAAAACAGTAAACTAGAAGGTTTGAAGCATTAAAGGTTTTCCCTCCAAATTTTGAAGACTTTCCCTCCAAAATTTTCAAGCCAAAACAACATGTTCATGAGACGAACCTGATTGATTCTCAGCTGAATTCTAAGGTTCGTTAAAGTTCGTGTGACGAACCTATTCAGATTGAGGTTCGTTGGTTAAAAGGTTTGGAGAGGTTCGTTGGACAGAAAGGTTTTCAAAAGGTTCGTTGTTGTAAAAGGTTTTGAAAAAGACTCGTTTGTCTAGAAGGTTCGTTTGTTAAAAAAGAAAGGTTCTTGAGAAGGTTCGTAAGTCAGAAAGGTTTTCAAGAAGGTTCGTCTGATTCATAGGTTCGTGAGCTTTGAAAAAGAGGAAAAGCTTCGCTGATTAAGTTTGAAACATGGCAGATTTGCTTGCAGTAGTGGCTAATCAAAATTCAAAGATTCAAGGTATTTTGATTAGTGAAACTAAGTCTGGGAGCACAAACAAAACCCCAAAACTTCTTGATTTGTCTGATTATGAGAATTGGAAAGGTCGGTTTGAGACACATCTTAATGGTACTGATACAAACCTTTAGGAAAGAATTTTATTACCATATGAATGACCAAAGGTGGTTGGAACATATCTTGACCAATCTCTTGATCGTTTGGATGTTGAACAACGAAAGAAATATGATTCTAAGAAGAAAGCATATTGGATGTTAAGTCAAGCTATTCCTAATCAAATTCTTCATCAATTTGATGAACACAAGACATCATATGGATTATCGAATGCATTGATGGCGAGAGTGGAGGGAAACACTAAACTCAAGAATATGAAAGCAACTGATTTGAGAAAAAGAATTTGAGAATTTCAACTACATAGGCAATGAGAGTCCTGATGCTTTGATTACAAGATATCGACATTTATTGACAGAAGTACGTAAGTGTGGTATTGAGTATTCAGAAGAAGAGAAGATAGATTTTTTTTTTGCAGACGCTTTGCCAGATAAGTGGAATTCATTGGTGTTGATTTTGAGAGAAAACCTTCCAGGAATGACACTTGTGGAGTTTATTCAAAAGTTAGAAGAACAGGAAATGAAGGACAAGAGAAAAGCTAGAAGAGTTAATGTAACACAAGATCCTTCACTTTATGGTGCATCAGTTGTTACACCTCCTGTTCAGTCAGCAAAAATACAGACAGCTTTTGTCTCAAGTACTACTGAGAGTAATTCATTACCATCGGCATCTACTAGTTACTCCAATTCAAGCTCGTCTTATTCTGGTAATGAGAAGAAGCATGATTCTTCAATTCGGTGTACTCCAATTCTTCACAGCATCAATCTTTGCAGGATCCACGTGAACACCGTATTCGTTGACTATGTGTCCCAAGAATTGAACTTCCTTAAGCCAAAATTCACATTTAGAGAATTTGGCATACAGTCGCTCCTCTCTTAGAATCTCCAAAACCAACTTAAGGTGTTTCTCGTGTTCTTCTTTAGTCTTTGAGTAGATCAGAATATCATCAATGAATACAATCACAAATTTATCCAAGTATGGCCTGCAAACACGGTTCATGAGGTCCATGAAAATCGCAGGTGCATTGGTAAGGCCGAAAGGCATTACCAGAAATTCATAGTGGCCATATATTGTTCTGAAGGCTGTCTTGGGAATATCATCATCATGTACGCGAAGCTGATGATACCCAGACCTCAGATCGATCTTTGAAAACCATGCCGAGCCTTGAAGCTGATCGAAGAGATCATCGATGCGCGGCAGTGGATATCGATTCTTGATAGTCAACTTGTTCAATTCGCGATAGTCGATGCACATCCGGAATGACCCGTCCTTCTTCTTGACAAACAGGACCGGTGCACCCCATGGCGAATGGCTCGGGCGAATAAACCCTTTATCGGTAAGTTCTTGCAGCTGACTCGCCAATTCTTGCAACTCCGAAGGCGCAAGTCTATAAGGAGCTTTGGCGACTGGGTTCGCACCAGGTACTAAGTCGATTCGGAACTCGACTTGACGTTCTGGTGGAAGACCCGGCAAATCGTCTGGAAATACTTCTGGAAAATCTCGTATCACTGGAACATCTTCAATCTTCTTTCCTTTCTCTTTCTTCTCCACAATATGAGCTAAGAATGCTATACATTTCTTCCTAAGGTACTTGTGTGCTTTAGTGCAAGACATTAGCTTAAGTCCTTTACTAGCAGTTTCTCCAAATATTCTCAAAGTTTCACCCGAAGATAAGGGAATACGTATATATTTCTCATGGCATACAATCTCCGCTTTGTGAGTGGCTAACCAATCCATGCCTATGATAACATCAAAGCTACCAAGATGCATAGGTATAAGATCAATTGGGAAAATGTGATCATTTAAGTTCACAGTACATCCAATGATAATAGTGTCAATATCAATAGTGTTTCCGTCAGCCACTTCCACGTTAAACGGTTTATCTAAATATGTACGTGTTCTACCAAGCAAGCATTCGAAATCATATGAAACAAAACTCCTATCGGCACCAGAATCAAATAAGACAGATGCATAAGAGTTGTTGATCAGAAATGTACCGTTGACCACATCCTGGTTGGCTTGAGCAGCTGGAGCATTCAGTTGAAAAGCCCGGCCTCTTGCCACCCTTTGATTATTCCCGGTCAACTTTGGGCATTGATTCCTGAAGTGACCCACTTCACCACACTCATAACAGGCTCTTGCCTGTGCGTGAGGTACCTGGCGAACGGGTACAGCTGGTATAGGTTGTGTATGAGGAGCTGGCAGTGCAAGCGGTGCATGTTGCAACCTTTGTGCTTGCGGTGCACTCCGACAAACATTAGCAAAGTGACCAAATTTGCCACAGTTGTTGCAGACGCAACAAGGCAAATTTGGTGCGTGATGATAACGGCAGGTATGACACTGAGGAGTGTTCCCAGTGAAATTCCTGGCAGTTGAATTGTTTGATGATTGCTGCGCAGACTTTGCAGCAGGTACAGTGACCATGAAGTTCCGATTCTTTCTCTTCTTGTTGTTGCTTTTGGACGAGCTAGCAGCTTCAGACTTGACTTCAGCTTTGACTTCTTTTGCAGTAGTCTTGGTGTCAGTCTTTTTATATCCCTTCCGAGTAAGCGTTCCATTCCTCACGTGATTATCAGTAAGAGTTGCAGATAATCGGATTGCAGCCTCAAGTGTTTTGGGATTGCTCCCATAGACTGTATCCTGAATCTGCACCGGCAGCCCGCCGATATACTTCTCAATCGCCCTCTCCAAAGGTGTCACCATATGAGGTACCAGTAAGCTATACTCATGAAACTGAGTATTGTAGATGATGTTTTCTCCACTGTCTTGTTTGAGTTCCCAGAACTCAGTCTCAAGCTTCCTCATTTCGCTTCTAGGACAGAATTCAGTGGTCATCAGAGTCTTGACCTCTGTCCATGTCAGTGCTAAGGCAGCATCTACTCCCCTAGTTCGCTTTTCCCCATTCCACCAAGTCAGTGCTCTCTTTTGGAAAACACTGGTGGCATAGCGAACTTTCAGATTCTCAGGGCATTCGCTGTTGATGAAGGTGTTCTCCATACTCTCAAACCACTGCAGCAGACCAGTGGCTGATTCAGCACCCGTAAATTTCAGGGGATTGCAGGAATTGAAGTGTTTGAATGTGCAAGTTGTCTGGTTTGCACCACCTCGGTTCTGGTTGATGTTTTGGTTGGCCTGAGTCAACTGGTTCACCAACCCGGTGATAAGGTTAGCTAACTCTTGCATGCCAGGGTTGGCATTACCGTTAGCATCCTCAGCGTTTGTGTCATCTCCGTTGTGACGGCGAGGCGGCATGTTTCTGAAGGAAATAGAAACATGTTACTACCGTTTACAACGTAAATCATACAAACAATGTCTAAATGAGTTCTTCAGACAATTAGGATTACATATAGGAACTATATTTATCTCCTATCTGTCATTAAACTCAAAATGTGTATAATTTCCTATTATTATTCTAAGTGTCCTAGTTGGTCATAACTAGTGTCAACTAACTATTTCCTAGGTCCTATACATTCCTCACTCTATACTAACACTGACAACCTCCCAATGCAATGCAACAAGCTTATATATAGGGCATATGCAGAGGTAGATCGCAATCTCCCCTACACCGTCCCACCACCGTTCCATTGCACTACGATTATGCCATTGCTAGTGTGTAGAGTGTGTCATGTATTTCACCATAATTCTCACTTCACAAAACTTATCCTTAATAGGATAATTTTGAGTGAAGTGATCTCTAGTTCCCTTGGACAATTAGGTTTACCTAATGTCTAAGTTCACCTGACATGTAGGCTTGCCTATTTCTAAGTTCACCTAATGTCTAAGTTCACCTGACATTAAGTTCCCCAACTGTCTAAGTTCACTAAAATTCATATCAATTCCAATGTCAATAATCATCATTAAGGGTTCATATCATCACGAAGTGCTCTTATTGTCACTAGGTGTTCATATCTTCCCTATAGTTTAATCTCATCCAGTGTCCATACCATCACTAAGTGTTAGTATTATCACTATGCGTTTATATTATCATCAAGTGTCTATATCATCTCCCAAATCCATATCACATCACTAATCGCTCATTATCTTTCGTTAATCCTATGCACCCTACGTGTCCAATCTGTGTGTTTCATAAGTGAGTTTATAAACATTCATCAAGTATAATCATCCATGAACCAATCCCAGTCAATCCATCAAATATATCATCAACAGTCCACAATCATATCCTCTCAACCATTCCTAGTAAGGTCCTAATAATATCCTATGTTCCTGACACTGACAGACCCCCAATATACTACAAATGGTATATGTATAGGGCATATGTAGGGGTCAGTCGCAACTGCCCCAGCCACCGTCCCACCACCTTTGTAGCATACCACGAGTGTGTCCTTGTCTGGAGTTTATAGATCAAACAAATAATTCCTAAGGGAGATAATTCCTAAGCATTTAATTTCCTAAGCAGGTAATTTCCCAAACGGGTAGTTCCCACATTCTTCAATACTGACATCCACCCAATGTACCGTAAATGGTATATATATAGGGCATATGTAAGGGTCAGTCGCAACTGCCCTAACCAACGTCCCACCACCTTTACGATACACCACGTGCATGTCCTTATCGAATCATTAGGGCACACGTAAGCAAGAAATTAATAAGCAACATATGTAATCAGATGTATATCAGAAGTTCAGTTAACATGTAATAAACACATAAGCATGAAATCCTGAGTATACTAACTAGTGTATGAAATTAATTCATACTGGGGTATCCTATGGTTATAGACTAGGTCAACCATTTCTAGTAACCTAATTCCCTATAACCCAGGCTCTGATACCAATCTGTAACACCCCGACCGACGGCGGAATCATCGGGATGCCACGAGGGATGTGTAGATTGTTCAAAAGCTCGTGGGCATCTAAATCAAATCATCATATATCATTTAATCAACCACAATAATTACACAAAAATCATATTCATCATGAATCAAATACATCAAATACACAAAAGATTTAGTTAAACTAACTAAACTCTAATCGCCAGAAATTTAGTTAATTAACTAAGTCCAAGAATCCTATATGATGATGATGTCCAAAATAGAAGAGATCATCCTCTTCATCCTACTTGTCTCCATCACCTGAAACATGTAAGAAATCAAGTGTCAACTACAAAAGTAGTTGGTGAGTAATCATAAGTTTTTATATTTAAAAATGTTTTAGTAAAAATGAGTTTGAAAGTTTATGCTTAAAAGGGTTTTATAAAATGCTTTGTTTTAAAACGGGTATAAAACTTATGATCTTCTTGAGAAAATCCATATGAATACCTGTATGAGATAATCCAACACACATCCATCAATTCAACAGCCAAACACATACACAAGCACATAACCACATAACCAAATCAATCATAGCCAATCACAAATAATCATAATCAAATATAGGCAATCAATCCACAACAAATCAACCAAACTCAATCAATCATATTCTCAATCAATGTTCGTGACTATACATGATTCCTTATGTATTTAACATAAGTTAGATACATGAATCATGGAGTGGTCGCTAACCACGTGACAATACATGAAGTCAAAGCAATTAACCGAAGTCAAGAGCAATACTTCACGGATGTGGAAACCCTCCACGTGACAATACATGAAGTCAAAACAAATAACCGAAGTTAAAAGTAATGATTTCACGGAGTATGAGACAATACATGTAATCTTTGTTATTCACCGAAGTCAATAACAATGTTTACACGGATTTATAATAATCAGTGATAATCCATAATAATGATAATTCATAATAGTGAATATCATAATGATAAACAGGTATTATCCTTGTGTTATCAAAATAATATTTAAACCGGTATACATGTTTCACCTCCGAGTTTTAAAACTAAAACAGTTTAAAGAAAGGGAGGTTATGAGAACTCACCTGCAGTCCTTAAGGTCAGTGTTCTCTAAAAGTGCGCGCTCGCGTGCGTAACCCAAGTCAACTCAACAATCTGTGATTATTGTGTATTTTATATTCGTAAGTACTTGCGTTTAATTTAGGTCATTTGACCATAAGTGTTTCTCTAACTCATTAGATATATATTCTTAACTTAGTTTACTCTCCTAAGTTAAGTTGTTACACTTAAGGTTTTTATTGTTTATCATCCCATAGAATAATTCAATTTTGATAGTTCTAAATTATTTTGTGACAGTATCTAATTGTTAGAAACTATGTGTGTTCCCATAGTTAGATATGCTGAAAGGAAAATGTATCTTCTTTTACACACACATCTTATATACATGCATGATAAACTCACTTTCCACCATCATTGTATAGTTTATAAAATTCCATTAAGTTTTAATAATATTAAGCCATTCTCAGAATTAAATCAAACAATATGCCTTTAACCTTTACACCACATTACTTAAAAAAAATGGTGAATGGTGTTCTTCATACATGCATGAATGTGTCCACGTATAAACATCCTTATATCCATGTTCATATACATTGAATTACCCCTAACCCCCCCCTAGAAACCCTAACCTTGAAGCGTTCAAGTGCGATTAGTCATTAGGGCAGCGAACCCTTTGGCTAACTCCATGGGTTCGGCACAAACAAGGGAAAGGGTTCGTGAGAGTTACATGGCATGGGTTCGCCCTTCTCAAGGGTTCGTGAGGCAGAATAGGGTTCGGTGGGGAACCAAGGTTCGTGGCCTCAACAGCAAAGTTCGGCCAGATGAAGGTTCGCTGGTCAAGCAGGGCGCAGAGGGTTCGGCAACCAGGCTGCCTGGTTCGCGAGCTGATGGCCTAGGGTTCGCCATCCAGAGTTCGTCACCTGGCTGAGAAGGGTTCGTTGCCAAGATGTGCATGGTTCGTGGTCCCTAGGGTTCGCCACCCTAGGGTTCGACTGATATTGTGTGAGGGTTCGGTGTTGGCGGCCCGTACAAGGTTCGTCCAGTCCCTTTAGGGTTCGGCCGACTGGTTGTACCCACGAATCATCACACCATCGTCTCCTCTTCGACCCACGACCTGCAACAACTTAACAATGTTCTTCCCAATATTCATCCTAGTTCGTTTTAGTGTTTTACAAGAGCTTTAATTTGGTTACAACAACAAACGATTAAGGATTCGTGGTTCACACCAAAAACCGAAAACAAGGCTTTAGATTTACCTCGAGATGCTGCGCAAATATAGGATTTCTTCGTATCCCCTTGTAGCTCTCGTCCACGCGGTCGTTTTGAGCCAAAGATCACCCGATTTCGTCAAGAAACAAAGAAGTTAGGCTAGAGAGAAGTTGGGTGGATTGTGAGTGACGAATTTGAGTGTTTAGTGAGAGAGTAAGTGTTGGTGAAATGAAAAAGAAGAGGAAGAAGACTCTTCCTTATATCGCGTATTGTCTCCCGTGCCCGGTCCCGTTTTTATCGCGATACAATATAATAAAACTCGGTTTTTCTCGTTAACTATATTTAAATATAATGTGCTTAAATAATCATATGGTTTCATTATTTATCATTATTTCTAAATAATCTTTGTCTCGTAGCGAATCTCGTTTCATACGCGTGAATTATAATAACATGCTCGTTTCTCTAACGTAACATATTTAAACAATAAATCGTTTTAAATAAATGAGTTTTATTTAATTAAAATAAGTTTAAATAGTTCGTATCGTAAAATAAATTCCGTTTTCGTTTTCGTTAAATAATTATTTAAATAAATTAATTTATTCGAAAACATTTTTAGGTTGTGATTCCTAATAAACGTTTTAAGTTTTCCATTTATTAAATTAATATCGTCATGTATTATTTAATCATCTCGTCGAAACGTGTTACTCGCGTACGTATTCGTAAAGATCGTCACCTTTGCGAATCCAACGCTTGTATCGTATTTCGATTCGATTTATGATTTATGGAATATCGTTTCAGAACATTATTCTTAATAATTATATTCGTGTGAATCGTCACCCACGCGAATACATTTATTAAGTTAATATTTCTGAATTAATATTCTCGTTTAAATGATATCCGTAACCTCACATCGCGTAATCAATTCTCATCATTAATCATCTTTAATATTATCATTTCTCAAACCAAAACCCACTAAACCCTAGTCACCGACACATCCATGATAGACCGAAATATGCATATATATAGGGCATATGTAAGGGTCAGTCGCAACTGCCCTAGCCACCGTCCCACCGCTATTTCGATAAACCATGACCATGGGTCCTTGACTACGTTTAGTAACCAGACTCAAACAACTCCATCTCAAATCCCAAATCTATTCTCAGACCATTAACTCATCAATAATAAAGCACTGCGATAAACACTACAGGCCTGTTTAGTTGAATTACAACTAAACTTCCTGTGGTTTACGCGTATAATAAATCGTAGTCATGCATACCAGTAACAGTGATAATATCAGTAATGTCAATCAATAATTTCATAATCATTCATAATAAATAAATCTCCAGTCGTAACAGTACAATCGTACGGATGTACGGTCGTATGGACAACTGAAAGTACAGTGATGTTACAGTCTCCCCTAGTTAAAGGAATTTCGTCCCGAAATTCAACTTGGAGTGACCGTAGTAAATAAATGTGGGTATTTAAGCTTCATCTGATCTTCCCGCTCCCATGTGAATTCTGGACCCCGCTTCGATTCCCAACGTACTTTGACAATCGGAATTCTACTGCGTTTGAGCTGTTTAACCTCACGATCCATTATCTCCACTGGTTTTTCAACAAAGTGCATGGTATCATCGATGCGGATGTCATCGAGTGGTACCTGAAGATCTTGATCAGCTAAGCACTTTCTTAGATTGGACACGTGAAACGTCGGGTGCACATCACTAAGTTCAGAAGGAAGTTCCAATTTGTAAGCAACCTTCCCGATCCGTTCAAGGATCTTAAAAGGGCCAACGTATCGTGGAGCAAGCTTCCCCTTCTTTCCGAATAGAACAACGCCCTTCCAAGGCGACACTTTGAGCAATACCATATCTCCCACTTCAAACTCTAGAGGTTTCCTTCGTTTATCCGCGTAACTCTTCTGTCGACTGCGAGCAGCTAACAGATTGTCACGGATCTGGCGGATCTTGTCAGTCATTTCTTGAATAATCTCGGGACCAGTGATCTGCGAATCGCCGACCTCAGTCCAACAAATAGGTGACCGACATTTCCTGCCATAAAGAGCTTCGAACGGCGCCATACCAATGCTCGCGTGATAACTATTGTTATACGAGAACTCAACCAATGGTAGATGGCTATCCCAGTTGCCACCGAAGTCGATGACACAAGCTCTCAACATATCTTCCAATGTCTGAATCGTTCGCTCCGTTTGACCATCCGTTTGAGGATGATATGCGGTGCTAAGATCCAATCTTGTCCCAAAGGCTTCATGAAGTGATTCCCAAAATCGTGCCGTGAAACGAGCATCACGGTCCGATATTATGCTTAAGGGAATACCATGTCGGCTAATGATCTCATCAATGTAAATACGAGCTAGCTTCCGCACAGGGTAAGTTTCGCGTATTGGTAAGAAATGAGCCGACTTGGTTAATCTATCAACAATCACCCAGATACTATCTTTACCGTTCACGGTCCGTGGGAGTTTAGTAATGAAATCCATAGAGATATTCTCCCACTTCCACATCGGTATCTCTGGTTGTAATAACAATCCTGAAGGTCGCTGATGTTCTGCCTTGACTTTAGCACAGTTAAGGCACTTAGACACATATTCAGCAATATCCTTCTTCATTCCAGGCCACCAGTACAAGCCCCTAAGGTCTTGATACATCTTATCAGAGCCCGGATGAATTGAGTAACGAGATTTATGAGCTTCATCCATAATCAGCATTCTCAGATCACCCCGGTTCGGTATCCACAACCGATTCAAATAATACATCAAACCGTCATCCTTAGTTTCCAATAAGATTTCAGCCCCACAAGACATCTCATTTTTCAAGTTATCTTGAGCTAATGAGTGTTGTTGGGCTGTGAGAACATCATTACGGAGATTAGTGTGCACTCGGACACTATGAATCTGAACTTGACTTTTGCGACTAAGCGCATCTGCTACTACATTCGCTTTACCAGGATGGTAGCGAATTTCACAGTCATAATCATTCAACAGTTCAACCCATCTCCGTTGTCTCATGTTGAGCTCTTTCTGATTCAAGATATGTCGCAAACTTTTATGATCAGTAAAGACTACACACTTGGTACCATAAAGATAATGTCTCCATATCTTCAAAGCAAACACGACTGCACCAAGTTCCAAGTCGTGCGTAGTGTAGTTCTTCTCATGAATCTTCAATTGTCTTGATGCATAAGCCACAACCCTTCCCCGTTGCATGAGAACACAACCGAGACCTAAGTTGGATGCATCACAATAGACTACAAAATCATCATTTCCATCAGGCAGTGTCAAGACAGGAGCATCACAAAGTTTCTGCTTCAGAGTCTGAAATGCCTCTTCTTGCTTTGGTCCCCACTCGTATGGCCTATTTTTCTGAGTCAAAGCAGTGAGAGGGACAGCAATTCTGGAGAAATTCGATATGAACCGCCGATAGTAACCGGCAAGTCCAAGGAACGATCGAATCTCCGTCGGTGTCTTCGGTGTACTCCAATTCTTCACAGCATCAATCTTTGCAGGATCCACGTGAACACCGTATTCGTTGACTATGTGTCCCAAGAATTGAACTTCCTTAAGCCAAAATTCACATTTAGAGAATTTGGCATACAGTCGCTCCTCTCTTAGAATCTCCAAAACCAACTTAAGGTGTTTCTCGTGTTCTTCTTTAGTCTTTGAGTAGATCAGAATATCATCAATGAATATAATCACAAATTTATCCAAGTATGGCCTGCAAACACGGTTCATGAGGTCCATGAAAACCGCAGGTGCATTGGTAAGGCCGAAAGGCATTACCAGAAATTCATAGTGGCCATATCTTGTTCTGAAGGCTGTCTTGGGAATATCATCATCATGTACGCGAAGCTGATGATACCCAGACCTCAGATCGATCTTTGAAAACCATGCCGAGCCTTGAAGCTGATCGAAGAGATCATCGATGCGCGGCAGTGGATATCGATTCTTGATAGTCAACTTGTTCAATTCGCGATAGTCGATGCACATCCGGAATGACCCGTCCTTCTTCTTGACAAACAGGACCGGTGCACCCCATGGCGAATGGCTCGGGCGAATAAACCCTTTATCGGTAAGTTCTTGCAGCTGACTCGCCAATTCTTGCAACTCCGAAGGCGCAAGTCTATAAGGAGCTTTGGCGACTGGGTTCGCACCAGGTACTAAGTCGATTCGGAACTCGACTTGACGTTCTGGTGGAAGACCCGGCAAATCGTCTGGAAATACTTCTGGAAAATCTCGTATCACTGGAACATCTTCAATCTTCTTTCCTTTCTCTTTCTTCTCCACAATATGAGCTAAGAATGCTATACATTTCTTCCTAAGGTACTTGTGTGCTTTAGTGCAAGACATTAGCTTAAGTCCTTTACTAGCAGTTTCTCCAAATATTCTCAAAGTTTCACCCGAAGATAAGGGAATACGTATATATTTCTCATGGCATACAATCTCCGCTTTGTGAGTGGCTAACCAATCCATGCCTATGATAACATCAAAGCTACCAAGATGCATAGGTATAAGATCAATTGGGAAAATGTGATCATTTAAGTTCACAGTACATCCAATGATAATAGTGTCAATATCAATAGTGTTTCCGTCAGCCACTTCCACGTTAAACGGTTTATCTAAATATGTACGTGTTCTACCAAGCAAGCATTCGAAATCATATGAAACAAAACTCCTATCGGCACCAGAATCAAATAAGACAGATGCATAAGAGTTGTTGATCAGAAATGTACCGTTGACCACATCCTGGTTGGCTTGAGCAGCTGGAGCATTCAGTTGAAAAGCCCGGCCTCTTGCCACCCTTTGATTATTCCCGGTCAACTTTGGGCATTGATTCCTGAAGTGACCCACTTCACCACACTCATAACAGGCTCTTGCCTGTGCGTGAGGTACCTGGCGAACGGGTACAGCTGGTATAGGTTGTGTATGAGGAGCTGGCAGTGCAAGCGGTGCATGTTGCAACCTTTGTGCTTGCGGTGCACTCCGACAAACATTAGAAAAGTGACCAAATTTGCCACAGTTGTTGCAGACGTGACAAGGCAAATTTGGTGCGTGATGATAACGGCAGGTATGACACTGAGGAGTGTTCCCAGTGAAATTCCTGGCAGTTGAATTGTTTGATGATTGCTGCGCAGACTTTGCAGCAGGTACAGTGACCATGAAGTTCCGATTCTTTCTCTTCTTGTTGTTGCTTTTGGACGAGCTAGCAGCTTCAGACTTGACTTCAGCTTTGACTTCTTTTGCAGTAGTCTTGGTGTCAGTCTTTTTATATCCCTTCCGAGTAAGCGTTCCATTCCTCACGTGATTATCAGTAAGAGTTGCAGATAATCGGATTGCAGCCTCAAGTGTTTTGGGATTGCTCCCATAGACTGTATCCTGAATCTGCACCGGCAGCCCGCCGATATACTTCTCAATCGCCCTCTCCAAAGGTGTCACCATATGAGGTACCAGTAAGCTATACTCATGAAACTGAGTATTGTAGATGATGTTTTCTCCACTGTCTTGTTTGAGTTCCCAGAACTCAGTCTCAAGCTTCCTCATTTCGCTTCTAGGACAGAATTCAGTGGTCATCAGAGTCTTGACCTCTGTCCATGTCAGTGCTAAGGCAGCATCTACTCCCCTAGTTCGCTTTTCCCCATTCCACCAAGTCAGTGCTCTCTTTTGGAAAACACTGGTGGCATAGCGAACTTTCAGATTCTCAGGGCATTCGCTGTTGATGAAGGTGTTCTCCATACTCTCAAACCACTGCAGCAGACCAGTGGCTGATTCAGCACCCGTAAATTTCAGGGGATTGCAGGAATTGAAGTGTTTGAATGTGCAAGTTGTCTGGTTTGCACCACCTCGGTTCTGGTTGATGTTTTGGTTGGCCTGAGTCAACTGGTTCACCAACCCGGTGATAAGGTTAGCTAACTCTTGCATGCCAGGGTTGGCATTAGCGTTAGCATCCTCAGCGTTTGTGTCATCTCCGTTGTGACGGCGAGGCGGCATGTTTCTGAAGGAAATAGAAACATGTTACTACCGTTTACAACGTAAATCATACAAACAATGTCTAAATGAGTTCTTCAGACAATTAGGATTACATATAGGAACTATATTTATCTCCTATCTGTCATTAAACTCAAAATGTGTATAATTTCCTATTATTATTCTAAGTGTCCTAGTTGGTCATAACTAGTGTCAACTAACTATTTCCTAGGTCCTATACATTCCTCACTCTATACTAACACTGACAACCTCCCAATGCAATGCAACAAGCTTATATATAGGGCATATGCAGAGGTAGATCGCAATCTCCCCTACACCGTCCCACCACCGTTCCATTGCACTACGATTATGCCATTGCTAGTGTGTAGAGTGTGTCATGTATTTCACCATAATTCTCACTTCACAAAACTTATCCTTAATAGGATAATTTTGAGTGAAGTGATCTCTAGTTCCCTTGGACAATTAGGTTTACCTAATGTCTAAGTTCACCTGACATGTAGGCTTGCCTATTTCTAAGTTCACCTAATGTCTAAGTTCACCTGACATTAAGTTCCCCCAACTGTCTAAGTTCACTAAAATCATATCAATTCCAATGTCAATAATCATCATTAAGGGTTCATATCATCACGAAGTGCTCTTATTGTCACTAGGTGTTCATATCTTCCCTATAGTTTAATCTCATCCAGTGTCCATACCATCACTAAGTGTTAGTATTATCACTATGCGTTTATATTATCATCAAGTGTCTATATCATCTCCCAAATCCATATCACATCACTAATCGCTCATTATCTTTCGTTAATCCTATGCACCCTACGTGTCCAATCTGTGTGTTTCATAAGTGAGTTTATAAACATTCATCAAGTATAATCATCCATGAACCAATCCCAGTCAATCCATCAAATATATCATCAACAGTCCACAATCATATCCTCTCAACCATTCCTAGTAAGGTCCTAATAATATCCTATGTTCCTGACACTGACAGACCCCCAATATAATACAAATGGTATATGTATAGGGCATATGTAGGGGTCAGTCGCAACTGCCCCAGCCACCGTCCCACCACCTTTGTAGCATACCACGAGTGTGTCCTTGTCTGGAGTTTATAGATCAAACAAATAATTCCTAAGGGAGATAATTCCTAAGCATTTAATTTCCTAAGCAGGTAATTTCCCAAACGGGTAGTTCCCACATTCTTCAATACTGACATCCACCCAATGTACCGTAAATGGTATATATATAGGGCATATGTAAGGGTCAGTCGCAACTGCCCTAGCCAACGTCCCACCACCTTTACGATACACCACGTGCATGTCCTTATCGAATCATTAGGGCACACGTAAGCAAGAAATTAATAAGCAACATATGTAATCAGATGTATATCAGAAGTTCAGTTAACATGTAATAAACACATAAGCATGAAATCCTGAGTATACTAACTAGTGTATGAATTAATTCATACTGGGGTATCCTATGGTTATAGACTAGGTCAACCATTTCTAGTAACCTAATTCCCTATAACCCAGGCTCTGATACCAATCTGTAACACCCCGACCGACGGCGGAATCATCGGGATGCCACGAGGGATGTGTAGATTGTTCAAAAGCTCGTGGGCATCTAAATCAAATCATCATATATCATTTAATCAACCACAATAATTACACAAAAATCATGTTCATCATGAATCAAATACATCAAATACACAAAAGATTTAGTTAAACTAACTAAACTCTAATCGCCAGAAATTTAGTTAATTAACTAAGTCCAAGAATCCTATATGATGATGATGTCCAAAATAGAAGAGATCATCCTCTTCATCCTACTTGTCTCCATCACCTGAAACATGTAAGAAATCAAGTGTCAACTACAAAAGTAGTTGGTGAGTAATCATAAGTTTTTATATTTAAAAATGTTTTAGTAAAAATGAGTTTGAAAGTTTATGCTTAAAAGGGTTTTATAAAATGCTTTGTTTTAAAACGGGTATAAAACTTATGATCTTCTTGAGAAAATCCATATGAATACCTGTATGAGATAATCCAACACACATCCATCAATTCAACAGCCAAACACATACACAAGCACATAACCACATAACCAAATCAATCATAGCCAATCACAAATAATCATAATCAAATATAGGCAATCAATCCACAACAAATCAACCAAACTCAATCAATCATATTCTCAATCAATGTTCGTGACTATACATGATTCCTTATGTATTTAACATAAGTTAGATACATGAATCATGGAGTGGTCGCTAACCACGTGACAATACATGAAGTCAAAGCAATTAACCGAAGTCAAGAGCAATACTTCACGGATGTGGAAACCCTCCACGTGACAATACATGAAGTCAAAACAAATAACCGAAGTTAAAAGTAATGATTTCACGGAGTATGAGACAATACATGTAATCTTTGTTATTCACCGAAGTCAATAACAATGTTTACACGGATTTATAATAATCAGTGATAATCCATAATAATGATAATTCATAATAGTGAATATCATAATGATAAACAGGTATTATCCTTGTGTTATCAAAATAATATTTAAACCGGTATACATGTTTCACCTCCGAGTTTTAAAACTAAAACAGTTTAAAGAAAGGGAGGTTATGAGAACTCACCTGCAGTCCTTAAGGTCAGTGTTCTCTAAAAGTGCGCGCTCGCGTGCGTAACCCAAGTCAACTCAACAATCTGTGATTATTGTGTATTTTATATTCGTAAGTACTTGCGTTTAATTTAGGTCATTTGACCATAAGTGTTTCTCTAACTCATTAGATATATATTCTTAACTTAGTTTACTCTCCTAAGTTAAGTTGTTACACTTAAGGTTTTTATTGTTTATCATCCCATAGAATAATTCAATTTTGATAGTTCTAAATTATTTTGTGACAGTATCTAATTGTTAGAAACTATGTGTGTTCCCATAGTTAGATATGCTGAAAGGAAAATGTATCTTCTTTTACACACACATCTTATATACATGCATGATAAACTCACTTTCCACCATCATTGTATAGTTTATAAAATTCCATTAAGTTTTAATAATATTAAGCCATTCTCAGAATTAAATCAAACAATATGCCTTTAACCTTTACACCACATTACTTAAAAAAAATGGTGAATGGTGTTCTTCATACATGCATGAATGTGTCCACGTATAAACATCCTTATATCCATGTTCATATACATTGAATTACCCCTAACCCCCCCCCCCTAGAAACCCTAACCTTGAAGCGTTCAAGTGCGATTAGTCATTAGGGCAGCGAACCCTTTGGCTAACTCCATGGGTTCGGCACAAACAAGGGAAAGGGTTCGTGAGAGTTACATGGCATGGGTTCGCCCTTCTCAAGGGTTCGTGAGGCAGAATAGGGTTCGGTGGGGAACCAAGGTTCGTGGCCTCAACAGCAAAGTTCGGCCAGATGAAGGTTCGCTGGTCAAGCAGGGCGCAGAGGGTTCGGCAACCAGGCTGCCTGGTTCGCGAGCTGATGGCCTAGGGTTCGCCATCCAGAGTTCGTCACCTGGCTGAGAAGGGTTCGTTGCCAAGATGTGCATGGTTCGTGGTCCCTAGGGTTCGCCACCCTAGGGTTCGACTGATATTGTGTGAGGGTTCGGTGTTGGCGGCCCGTACAAGGTTCGTCCAGTCCCTTTAGGGTTCGGCCGACTGGTTGTACCCACGAATCATCACACCATCGTCTCCTCTTCGACCCACGACCTTCAACAACTTAACAATGTTCTTCCCAATATTCATCCTAGTTCGTTTTAGTGTTTTACAAGAGCTTTAATTTGGTTACAACAACAAACGATTAAGGATTCGTGGTTCACACCAAAAACCGAAAACAAGGCTTTAGATTTACCTCGAGATGCTGCGCAAATATAGGATTTCTTCGTATCCCCTTGTAGCTCTCGTCCACGCGGTCGTTTTGAGCCAAAGATCACCCGATTTCGTCAAGAAACAAAGAAGTTAGGCTAGAGAGAAGTTGGGTGGATTGTGAGTGACGAATTTGAGTGTTTAGTGAGAGAGTAAGTGTTGGTGAAATGAAAAAGAAGAGGAAGAAGACTCTTCCTTATATCGCGTATTGTCTCCCGTGCCCGGTCCCGTTTTTATCGCGATACAATATAATAAAACTTGGTTTTTCTCGTTAACTATATTTAAATATAATGTGCTTAAATAATCATATGGTTTCATTATTTATCATTATTTCTAAATAATCTTTGTCTCGTAGCGAATCTCGTTTCATACGCGTGAATTATAATAACATGCTCGTTTCTCTAACGTAACATATTTAAACAATAAATCGTTTTAAATAAATGAGTTTTATTTAATTAAAATAAGTTTAAATAGTTCGTATCGTAAAATAAATTCCGTTTTCGTTTTCGTTAAATAATTATTTAAATAAATTAATTTATTCGAAAACATTTTTAGGTTGTGATTCCTAATAAACGTTTTAAGTTTTCCATTTATTAAATTAATATCGTCATGTATTATTTAATCATCTCGTCGAAACGTGTTACTCGCGTACGTATTCGTAAAGATCGTCACCTTTGCGAATCCAACGCTTGTATCGTATTTCGATTCGATTTATGATTTATGGAATATCGTTTCAGAACATTATTCTTAATAATTATATTCGTGTGAATCGTCACCCACGCGAATACATTTATTAAGTTAATATTTCTGAATTAATATTCTCGTTTAAATGATATCCGTAACCTCACATCGCGTAATCAATTCTCATCATTAATCATCTTTAATATTATCATTTCCCAAACCAAAACCCACTAAACCCTAGTCACCGACACATCCATGATAGACCGAAATATGCATATATATAGGGCATATGTAAGGGTCAGTCGCAACTGCCCTAGCCACCGTCCCACCGCTATTTCGATAAACCATGACCATGGGTCCTTGACTACGTTTAGTAACCAGACTCAAACAACTCCATCTCAAATCCCAAATCTATTCTCAGACCATTAACTCATCAATAATAAAGCACTGCGATAAACACTACAGGCCTGTTTAGTTGAATTACAACTAAACTTCCTGTGGTTTACGCGTATAATAAATCGTAGTCATGCATACCAGTAACAGTGATAATATCAGTAATGTCAATCAATAATTTCATAATCATTCATAATAAATAAATCTCCAGTCGTAACAGTACAATCGTACGGATGTACGGACGTACGGACAACTGAAAGTACAGTGATGTTACAATATGAATGGTGCAACTAAAAGAAAGAATAGGAGTTTGATTGAATTTGCAAGAACAATGCTAGCTGATTCTAAACTTCCCATTACTTTTTGGAGTGAAGCTGTGGCTACTGCTTGTTTTACCCTTAACAGAGTTTTAATTGCCAAAAGACACTATAAAACATGTTATGAATTGCTTCAGAATCGGAAGCCTAATCTGGAAGACTTGGAATCTTTGGGGGCTCCTTGTACAAAGCTGAAGAAGGATTCAAAATTTAATTCTAAAGTTGAAGAGGGTTTCTTTCTCGGCTATAGTCTTCCAAACAAACGTGTTTTTATTAAATGTACGGGTGTTGTGGAATTGTGGTATTATGTTGATGTCCAACGACATACACCTATAACAAATGGGAAAGGAGATTGTGTGACAACACGCGAATCAAGTTTATATTAAAACTTTAATTACGATGCATTTTGTTAATATGTTTCGATAAACCCACTTCTTAGAAACATTAAGTAGAGAAATTATGTCATTAGTTGAGAACAAAAGAACACCCATGCCATAAAGGTTAGAAACAAGAATCCTTCTATGAAACATAATATACCTATGTGACACAATGAGTGAAAATAAGCAAAACAATGATTTTCATGCATGCTTAAATTTATGATAATTATATTATCTAATGCAAAACTACTTCTAATAAATAATTATCATATTAAAATTTGTATGTATGTCACGACATACACACACATACATCTTTGTTGAGGTGATTATAGGAACATGCAACTATAAATGATTTCATGCATAGATTAACCCATTTAAAACACCACTCTTTACATTATTTATATATATATATATTGGCATGTATACGTTCCAATTATATACATGCACTCATTAAAAATGTTATAACTCAACAAAATACAAGCCTAATATATGTATACACATACATGCATACGTGCGACACACCCATATATACACACATGCATAGATTATTTAGGTAAATCAAACACAACTCTTTTACACTTCTAGATATATTTTATATACAAGACACACATATATATATATACACATACACGGTTCATATGCACACACATGTACACAACCACAAGACAACAAAATAATACATAATCCCACACTTTCACCTTATTTCCAACCAATCCATCCCTTTCCTCTCTTCCCCACACACATCAACCACTCACCCCTCTTCTTTTTCTTACACACCACCGCCCAACCCCTCTCCTCTCTCTCTCCCTATATTCGGCCAAACCCCATCCCACACACACTTCATTCCATTTTCTTTGAAAATCAAGAATTCCATCAAACACTCTCTCTTCTCCTCTCCTTGGCCGACGGTTCCAGCCCTCCCCCACCAAGGAAGTCGACGGTTTAGAGGTCCAAGCAAGAAGCCACTACGAGTTCAAGGTTCGAGTTGGCAACAAGGTTGGCTATACACTCTCTAAAACCTTCTATCTACTCCTTTCTCCCCCCTACAACTCGTAAACAGCCCTAAAACTCTTTTTCTTGACACTCTAAACCATTGAAATGATGGCCAAAAACTTCTAAGTTGCGAAAACACACATGCATGTACATGCATGTGTGAAAATTCGATCCTTCTAAACAAAAACCATGATTTTCGCTACAATGACCATTACATCTTCTAAGAAATCAATTTTAATACCTTTCTAAAACACCCAACTCTATGGGGGACGAGTATTTAGATCCATGCATACACATGCAAGCTTTGCATGTGTAAATCCATAAGTTGGAAGCTCATAACTTCCATTTTCGTATGTAGCATGAACTCTAAATCCATTCTATGCATTCTACATTTCTTAACAGCCCTAATATCATCTTGGAAAGTTATTCACAAGTTCACAACATAAGGGTATGACTCACAACTCTTAAAAAGTGTAATATCTATGCATGCATGTATGTAAAAATGAAAACTACAACTTTAAAATGCTTATATGTATGTCTCGAAATTTTGATCAGGTCTAGATATGATTTTATTGTTGGAAATATTTTATAAAAGATTGGGTTTTGATGATAGGAATGTTATATTGTTAATTTTGCCCCAAAAACCCAATTTCTAAGGCTTATAAGTATTTAAAATATCAAAAATTATGTTAACAGTTTTCTGGACAGAATGTATAACTAAAATGGACTCATAATAATGTTGGGATAACACTCAAAAAGTTTGAGTATTTATTGTTATGTCTAGAATAAGTTATGAATTTATTAAAAACCTTATAAATCTTGGTAAAATCATTAAAAATAGCTCCTGAGTGACAAAAATCCTAAGTATAATTTATTTCGGTATGAATATAGTTAGAAGACCTGGGAAAAATATTGAAACTAAAAATTTATAGTTTAAACTAATTATTTGCCATTTAAAATGTTCGTAAAGGCTAAAAATACGAATTTAATTTGTTACTGTCCAAAATATGAAGTAATTATTTTTACCAGTATTCTAATAATACTGGGAGGTCTCAGTTAAAATATGGTAATTTTTAGTGACTGTTAAGTATTTATTTGTTATTTAAAATAATAAATAGTGCAAAAATAATTTTTTATAGTAAATGACCTCCTAAAATTCTGAAATTCCTACAGTAACCTTATAACGTGATTTATTTACTGTATAAAAAGTTTGGTAATTTTTACATATCGAGAAATATTTATTATAATATTAATGTGATTTAAAATGTTTAAAACTGTTTAAAATAGTAAACGAGCTTTAAAAATTCTGAAAATTTTACAGGAGTTAAATAACATCATTATGAGACTATATAAATATTTTCGGAATTTTTAGTGATCAGAATCAATATCTGGGAATTTTTGAGGATTTTAAGCATATAAAAACAATTTGTAATATAAGTAGTTAATATAAAAATAATAGGGAATGAGTAAATAAAAATTTACCCAGACCCTTTACTAATAAAAAGTAATGGGGAAAAAGCTTATAAATATGTAAACTTATATTCTCATGTAATTTTGAATACTTGAAAATAAAGTTAAATGAGAAACAATATCACATCAATGTTTATGGCATGGATATTTACTGAAATCTAAACATACACTAGGCAAGTGAACCAATCAAGATTTACCATCAACCCCTTCAATCGACTGATAACCAAACATCAGTAGCAGGTGAGTTCATGTGATCCCTTTTCTTTTTACTATTTTGGGATACTGAAAGCATGCTCCATAAACTGTTTATATAATTTTATTTATGTGATAATGAACGTCCGTTTCAATAAAATTCCTTCCCCTAGGCATTAAACATAATTTACAACCATTAACTCATAAGTAGAGCCGGTGAGTATATGGGTAGTACTACTTGGGGAATCCCCCACGCACAGTGGCCCGAAAGGGTGGCCTTGGAAAAGAAAGGTCGAAACCCCACTGAGGTTATTGTCAACCGTTGTGGCATATATTCTTATGATACATTAATGACCGAGAGCAGGAACGGGTCTCGGAATTGGGAAGTATATTTGGTTTGACCATGTTGTGGGCTAACAGTGTATGAGGCAAACGCCCGAGCATGGGACAGGGTTGGTTGTATTGTTATTGAATTATCACATGTTATACTTATTGTTACTATTGTGTCATATTATTAAACTCATGTTCTCACCAACTATTTAGTTGACGTATTTTAGCATGTCTTTCAGGTTGAATTGGTATGAGTAGGAGAACTGGAAGAGCTTCTAGAGGAATAGTGTGGCTTTAGAATGGATTTGATTTAAAAACAATTTATGTTATTGAATTATGTTTTATTGGGCCCTGCGTGGCAGTTTAGACAATTGTTGTGTGTTTGAGACTTTATTTGCTTTAGTTTGCTTTGGGCTATGAATTATTTAAACTATGCTTCCGCAAAGTTAGTTAAATGATTTGAAATCAATCGTCATGCCCTAATCCCCTCGGAAAGGGGTGTGACAGATTGGCTTTTCGATTACAATAAGTTGTTTGAGTCTTTTAATATGTCTTCAACTTTTTCTGATGATGAAATAACCTTACAAATGTTGTATGATTTGCAGAATTCAGATGATTAAGGAATTTCTCATCAACCTGAAAATGAAATTAGTATACCACATGGGGAAGGTACTTCAGAGGTTATTAATGATGATTGGTCATCAGAGGATGAAAATGAGGTTTTTGAAGATGCTATTTCCCATGATCAAGATCCTGATCAGAACATCAACAATCTTGATCATGATGTGGTTGTACCGCAATTGCCTGTTACACTTGTTCATGTCAATCATGCAATTGATCAAATTATAGGAGATCCTAGTGCAGGAGTGCAGACAAGTAATCAAGTCACAAATGAAGAAAGTATGTATGTTGACTTAGAGAAAACTCATGGCAGTCAGGAGCTCTGGATGCAATCAGCATTTATTTCGCAAATAGAGCCAAAGACTGTGAATGAAGCCTTGCGTGAGCCTGCCTGGGTGGAGGCTATGCAAGAAGAATTGAATCAATTTCGCAAATTGGGGGTTTGGCATTTGGTAGATTTGCCAAAAGGAGAGAAAAAGATTGGCACACGTTGGGTGCTGTGATGCAAACGAGATGACCGAGGAGTAATAGTCTGAAAAAAATCTTGTTTAGTGGTTCAGGGTTTTAGACAAGTTGAAGGAATTGATTATAATTAATTTTTTGCACCTGTGGCGCGATTAGAAGCAATTCGACTTTTTCTTGCTTTTGCAGCCCACAAGAAGTTCAAAGTATTTCAGTTGGATGTTAAATCTGCGTTTCTGTATGGCTCTTCGAAGGAAACATTTTATGTTTGTCAGCCATTGGGCTTTGAGGATCCTGTCCATCGGGATCAGATTTACCTGTTGGACAAAGCACTGTATGGTCTTCATCAAGCCCCACGTGCCTGGTATGAGACTTTATCGACTCACCTTATTGAACACGGGTTCAATAGGGGTCAGATTGACAAAACTTTGTTCTTTCGAGAAAAGGGCAAGTATATTCTTCTTGTTCAGATCTATGTGGATGACATCATCTTTGGATCTACCGATGAACAAATGTTCTTGGAATTCAAAGAGGTGATGATTGATAAATTCGAGATGAGCGCGATGTCAGATATAAAATTCTTCCTTGGTTTACAAGTTGATCAAACTGATATTGGGATTTTCATACATGAAACCAAATATATTCAAGATGTGTTAAAACGGTTTAGCATGCTTGATTCAAAACCAATTTCCGCGCCAATTCAGACTAATCACGGGATTTAGCCTGATATTAAGGGGGAGTTGATTGATCCCACAATTTATCGTGGAATTATTGGAAGTTTGATGTGTCTGACTGCCTCAACGCTAGATATTGCTTTTGCTACAAGTATTTGTGCCAAATATCAATCTAAACCTGAGGTGTCACATCTGATAACGGATTCTTCGTTATCTGAAGGGTACACCAGACATCGGTGTGTGGTATCCAAAGGATGATAACCTTTCCTTCAGTGCCTGTAGTGACTCTTATGGAGGATGTAAGACATATGCTAAGTCCACAACTGGTGGTGCACAATTCTTGGGGGAAAGACTGGTCTCTTGGCAATGTAAAAGGAAAATTTATGTGGCTACTTCAACTTGCGAAGCTGAGTATGTAGCTGCTGCCAGTTGTTGTTCACAAGGGTTGTGGATACAACAACAAATGAGAGACTATGGTTTGAATTTTCTTAATACCCCGATACATGTTGATAACGAGACTGCCATTGCGATTACTAAAAATCCAGTGTATCATTTGTGTTCCAAACACATTGATATCCGGTTTCATTTCATACGAGATTGCTATGAAAAGAAACTCATTGATGTGGTGAAGATAAATACAAATGAGCAACGTGCATACCTTCTCACCAAGGCCTTCAACCGAACTCGTTTCGAGTATTTACTCAAACTTAATGGAATTCGGGTCATGGGTGAGGTCATATCAAATTCAATTCCTCCATAATCAATTTTTATTGAATTAACATCAGATATTTTTTAATTTTTTACTTTTGTTTGTTTTGTGTTTTAGATTTTAGGGGGAGAAAATTTGAAAAATCAAAAACATTTGAAAAATCAAAAACAAAAAAACAATATAAAATTTTAATAATACAAAAACATTAAAAATAAAAATTTGAGAAATTGATTCGACGTAGTGAGAAATGATAGTTCATTGTAGCAATCAGAAGCACATCTGAATCATGCTAGAACTTAAACATAAAGAGCATTCACAATTACTTAGTATGATATGTTGGTAGGTTTATAACTTAGTTGAGATAACATTAGACAAAATTATGATCATATTTTGTGGGATACAGTTGCTTAGGATACAATGCTTAGCTTTGTCCTGAATGCGTAATTTTTGATCTGACAATGATTTTTTCTTGATATAAGGTTACTTAATTGCTAGTTTTTGATCATGTTTTTCAATTTTAAAAGAAATTCTAAATTTGTTTTTCTTTTATTTTCGTTCAAAGATGAAACATTCTCTGCGTATACTTACGTATCGACCTAATTGTTAAGGTTTTGAACAATTCAAATTTGTTTTCTTGGTTTGATTAAGATTTGGACAATCTCTGCGTATTTGAGAATATCGATCTGATTTGGTAAAATCTTAATCTTAAATTATTTTTTCGTTCATTATCTGGATCGTTTGAGCATATGAAAGTATTAACCTTGATTCTAAGATCTTGAACAATTTCAACTTGTTTTACATTTTGTTGTTTTTTTTTTAAAAATATATTCTATCTTCTTTTTGCATGATCAAACTAGCTACATGCTTGAATTAAATTGCTTCAAGAACATCATTGTTTGGTTAATAATTCACAAAACGGAGATGTGTTCAAGTGATTGAGGAACATAAAATATGTGATTGTTTTGATATCATTTGATATCTTAACCAAGTAATTAAATTTAATTTGGACTCATATATTGACAATCATTTTTTAATTGTGATTTGCTAATTAACACATTTATTAACTCAATTAGTTTGTACAGATGTTTGCAATGCATTATGATCTCATGTGTGGATCTTTCTCATCAAAAATATGTGTTTGTTTTATTCATTTTCATGCTTTATTTCAGTTTTTCTTACAAAATTAAATTTTTTGGTGTGTTTTAATATAAAATAAAAAAAATAAAATCCAAAAAGATTTTTGTTTATATCTGATCTTGAATCAATAATTATTGCTTGTTTGTTTTCAAATCTGAAACATCAAATTTTGTTTTGTTTAAAAATTTTTGATTAAATCTGAAAAGGTCAAAATGTCAAAAGGTTTTTGAAAATTTGTGAAATTGGTGGGCCGAACCTATTGAAAGTTTGTTATTAGGATCGTTCAAAGGTTTGTTCTCAGGTTCGTTCGAAGGTTTGTTCTCAGGTTCGTTCAAGGGTTTGTTTCAAAGGTTCGTTCAAAGGTTTGTTTCAAAGGTTCGTTCAAAGGTTTATTCAAAGGTTCGTCTGAATCTTGTGAAAGTATAAGTTCAAAGGTTCGTGAATAAGCTTCGTCACTTTCACTGTTGTTGCTCAGATACGAACCTCTGTGTGTTGAAACTGATTTTTCGATTCTGTGATTAGCTAAGTGTTTGTCATATATCATTAGATTTTTTGTGTTGTCGTGATTCCAAAAAGGTATATGGATTGAATTTTCACCGGCTGGATTTGTAGAAATCTAGGTTTTAAGTTTAGTTAGTCGAAACTTTAATCTGTTGAAATATTCATGTTTAATCAAAGTTTTGATAAAAATGCTTTTCTTAAAATTGTTAATCGACTAATGGCGAACCTATCGATATGGGTAATTTGATCTGCTTCATAAATTTGAATCTTGATTTGGATTTCAAACAGGTTCGTTTGAGTTTACAGGTTCGTTTGATTCAAAAAAGGCTGAGGACGAACCTTTTCTAAATCAATGACCGAACCTTTAATTGTCAAAGGTTTGGTTAACTAAGGGTTCATATATGTAAAGTAGGTTCGTTTTTGTCACACCCCAAGCCGGCGGGCTGGATCGACTTTTCCGTTAGGCATAAGGTTCCCGGGGCGTGATATCGGGTGATAATCAAATTGATCAGATTTTTTAGATGGCACATGATATATAATGAGAAGTGCTAACATGACATTCAATGCATATAATTACAAATTTAAATTACACAGTACGTGTTCATAATTTAACTAGGTAAATCTACTCAAAAGAATTATATAGTTTCTATCTTGTAACTGCACAAGATATACAAAAGAGATTCAAAATGTCATCAAAATATATGCATCCAAAAAAACAAGCTAGGTCTTCTATAAAGTCCTCTAGCTTAATCATTGATTCTTGGTAACTAAACCTCTTCGTCACCTTAGAAAACATGCATTTAAACAAAAGCAACACTAGGTTGGTGAGTTCATAAGTTTAGTTATTTAAAAACTTTCAGAGTTATTTACACAACATCTTGTAATGCACAAGTCACAGTTATTTTCATTTGGCATTAACTCATCCCCATGTCCTCTCTATCGATACACCTGCAGATATGATATTGTCCAGTCAAGCATGCTTATATATAGGGCATACATAGGGGACAAGCCCCAGCCGACATCCCACCACACACTTGACAGAACTCAATACCACCTGTATTGTAGCTATAGATATCCATTTCATCACCCATAGACTTAATCACAATCAAGATCTCCAATATGACAAACCATTACATTATCATGATATTAACATAACACATTAGGTTTCTAAGTAGTACAATTCTCCACATTTATAAATGGTGGAATTACCACAGATATTAATGGTGGTGTTACCACAATTATTAGGGGTGGTATGCTCTTTGACTTACTATTAATCACATCTGATTAGGAAGTGAGAGCAAGTCTGACACGTAGTTATATCCCAATAGGGGATCAGAATTTAATTGACCACATTGCAGCCACCACAAAGGTCAACCAGAATGTCCTCATTTAAATCCAGATTCATTAGCTTTCACAAGACCTCACAACTATCTGCCACCAGCTTATGACATGAGTGAGGTCAATCTCTCAGTCTGCCAGTCCACAGAATATAAGTGGTGAGATAATTAGCAGACACTATCATACTGTCATCACCCGTATCAGAAATGATAGAGTTGGAATAGGTTGACTAAAAATAAAAAGAGTTCTTATAGTTCTCAACCCATAACCATCAACTCATAGAAATCCAATAGGCATAGCACACATGTCCTCATAGGTATAACATATCAATTTGCTTAGAATTAACTGCAATTATTCTCAAAGACTTAACAGTTATAATTTTCCTTAGAATTAATAAAATAATTCAATAGGAAGAGCATGTATTCCTCATGAGAATTACAGTTGTAATCACAGAGGAATAACGGTTTTATCACTTAATAATAGTAGATATTGTCTACAGAAATAACAGTTATAAACTCGTAGTCATCAATTTTTACATAATAAGGCCTACAGTTGTAATAAAAAAGTAAAAACCTTATTACCATATAGTGTACTAAAACATTTAATAAAAGTTTTAGCATGTTCTCAGCCCCGCAGTTAAAATCAAAAGATTAATAAAAAGGGGCATATGAACTCACCTTGTATTGTATTGGTTGACTAAGTAATCACAGTATGCACGCCCTCACTTGTTGTCCTTGAGATTATATTCACGATCCTGTATTTGATTCCCATTTTTGTGCAACTTATATGTATAAGTTATAGATATTTAAGAGTTAACCCTAAAGTTTGGTTAACACCTATAGGTCTTTGTTCTTTGTTTAGTTCAAGTTCCCTTATAGTATCGTATACCAACACTTAACTAATTATAAGTTAAGTATTAGTATAATATAACACTCTTGCTTATAGGTTTTGGGCTTAGATATAGTCTTGTTACTTTGTAAAGTTTTGAAAACCATAATATTTTCTTTGGGTTTTCGTGTTAAATTTAGTAACTTAACCTTAGGCTCACTTAAAAAGGACTGTAATCACTTTAAATTGTTAACACAAGTAAGTTGTTATAAACGTAGCTGTCTTGTATGATAATTACAGAATCAACAAGTGTTTTCATAAACTAAGTTTAAATTAGGTTGACACTTCTTAATAAAAACCATAACATTTCTTGTTAGAAAATGTAGTTTCTTTGATCATTGCTTGTCATGTTAGATCACTTAATCCTTTAGTTAGTCATATTATTTACGAGTTCTAAGTGTTCTAGAATGATTATACATAGTGTTGATGATAACTTCGTATGATCTTTAGCCAAAAATACCCAACCGGTTAACCCCAAGCAATCCTTCGGCTTTGTGTTCTCCCCGAGGCTATCGTGACTTCATTTGTTACCCATTTAACTTAGTTTCTATTTCACCTGAGTCTCATTTGTATAAGTGTTTGGCATAAATTTTAGCTATTATCGATAACCACCAAGTTAGCCTCGATGGACCATGTTAACCGGGTGATCGTAGCCAACTTCTCATCGAGCTGCTTGGTTCTTATCGATTTTGTGGCTTCAATATTATGCCAATTTGGTCAGTTCTTGGTTCAAATCAACCTGGAACATTCAGATCTTGAGTTGGTTGGTGTTTTTGGATCAAAACAAGTCGAAGGGTTGGGTAATTTTGATGGCAACAGTGGCTGTTTACACAGCACCATGGAATATTACTTTTCCCTTCTAATGGTTTCGATTTTACTAAGATCAACTCTTCCAAACTTTAATAATCATCCCAAAACTTAATCTCAGTTCATCCTTGGCCAGTCTAGATCCTCTAGTCGTTGATAGTAAGGATTCTAAGCTTCCACAACCGGTTACAAATGAAAGAGATGATGAATAGTAAATTATTCTATAGTATCGTACCTTCTCTCTAATATTCCGGCCAAAATACTTCGAACTAGTCCCGATCTCTTGTACTACAAGCTTCCTCTCGTCGAGACGATCGTTATGATATATTATTTGTGCGATTTGGCTAAGAAATGAGAAAGTTATGAATGTTTTTGTGTTGAAATTTCTAGTGAAAACTCAAAACCAGAAAAATGAAAACCTCACCTTTTCCAGCCGACTTCTCTCTAGCTTCACGTCCGATTGAGCTCATTTTTGACTAAATCCTTTGTAGGTGATTTGGGTAAGAAATGAAGAAGTTATGGGCGATTTTGTAGGTGATTTCTAGTGAGATGTGCGTATCCAAAAATTTTAGAGAGAGAGAGGTGTGTGGGCTGCCATGTAGGACCTTGTAAAACCTTGGAAACCACTCGGTTCCTTGCGGATTCAGCTCGACAGGCCCTCGAATAGTGCGGAATCCTATTCAAGGGTTTTCAAATCGAAATCACCAATCCCCGTGGCAATCCGATGATGTGGAGTCAACATTTTGATAAAAATCGAACACCACGGGGTGAGAAACGAAGTTGGAGAAGGTGTGGCGGCTCAAAACCCTAGTCATATGATAGGGAATGTTCAGGGGTCAGAAAAGTGATGTAAAACATTCTGTTTGCAGGTCTATAAATAGGCTGAAATCATTCGGCCGAATGAGTTGTGCGAAATACTCATTCGGGCGAATGAGCTAGTCATCCAATTGAGTAATGCGAGTGACTCATTCATTTGCCTCAGTCATTCATTAGTCGTTCATTCGTGCGAATGGACTCATTCGCAGGTACCATTCGCACGAAGTGGTCTGTAAAATAGACAAAGTCAAAGTCAAACATGGTTAAACATATTAAACTCAATTAAAAATATACAAACAATACATAATAGTCGATTTCATTACTGATATAAACTTTATACAATCAAAGTCATACAAAAATACAGAACTAGGGACATTACATGCAACAACAAACTCCCCCTTGGACCTAGTTCTCTACTTGTCAGCACCGGTCTTCAGAAACTTTTCTGAAAGAGCTTTCCACTCAGAGCCGGCATGAATATCAAACGCGAAGCATAGCCGGATGACTCTCATAAACTGTAGAGTGATCCATATCTCCAATCTCAAAGAAAATCTGACGTCTGTATAAAGTCTTCACATCTTCAAGCGACAAATTTGTCAGTCACATGGGATCAAAAATACGTATGGTATCCCATGTGTTTTCCTTGCACAATACAATCACCGCCTCAGCAGTTCTCCCTTCATAGTACCACCATCTGAAGATGTCCGAAAAGTCTTGACGCATCTTTCGTAAAGGAATCTTCTTCATGACATTAGGAGGCAGCCACTTCAGGATCACTTTATGTCTTCGGGTGTTAGCATCGATCTTCGGCTGATAGTAACGTTCCGGTTGCTGTGGCTTGAAATTCACCCATCTCTTCCTGCACTCAAACTGAATTTGCCTAGCAAACCAGGATGACATCCCTGAATCCTCACAGTACAACATCTTCAGACGTGCAAGCTGATCAACTTCAAATCCAGGCAACATCTTGAAGTCATGAGGAAATCGGAAGTAGTAGACTTTGGTGTGCAGACTTGGCATAGGTGGAACACTTTCCTTTTTCAGCACCTCCTAATATGCTACCCATTTTTCCTTTCTCTTTTGAATGTCTTATGCTGAAGACTCACTGCCGCTAACCTTCTCGTCTATCTTTCATTTCAATTCCTCCTCAGTATGTAGACCGAAAAGATCAGCAAATGAAGGCAGCTCCTCTTCAGCTGAAGTGTACTTTGTGCTCTCTTCCTCTATAATATCTTCCAGAATAACTTCATCGATATCATCAAATGCTTCTGGAGTAGGAAGATCAGAAATGGGAACAGTAGAATCATCCAAGACCTCCTCGTCAGGATTCAACCTGAATAATTCTGCAATCTGATCTTTGGTGAGGCAGTGGATAATCTCACCTTCTTCTTTATCATAACTGATAGAGTGCTGAATGATGCCTTGAGCGTCTAGTATCATCATCAACTTTTCGTCCAGAAGACGTCTCACAGGCATATCATCATCCTCTTCAGTGGCCTTAGGCTCTTCAGCTTGATTCTGAGGCTGCTTGGGAGCTTTGTCATGTCTCGTCTTTGTTTTGATCTCCGTATGAGGGGACGGCTCTGCTGAACTAGAGGAACTTGCAGAGCCACTCCCAGCTTCATCATCATCACCTGAATCATCATCATCCGTACCATCATAATCCACCTTCTCCTCATCAGACTATTCCACATCTTCTTCGTCTTCTTCGTCTTCCTTGTCTGAATCATCGGAGACAGGTTCAGGGGCCTCAATCCTCGAAGTAGAATCCTTAAGGCTTTCAACTTGATCAGCAAGACGCAAGTTTTAGCCTCAAGAGCTAAAATCCTGTCGTTGAAGCCAAGAGCAGTCAAGGATAGCTGATTATGCTCGTCCACATACTTGAGCAGACGTTCCTCCAAATTAGCAGATCGGGCTCTCAAATCAGCCCTTTGATCTGCAGCCTGATTCTTCTCGATCAAACGAAGAACTAGGATGTTCAGCGTGCTAAGCTGATCAGCATCTGAAACAGTCATAGTGTATGGATCAGAACCTATGGTAGAAGGGCCAGAGGAAGCCATAGTAAACACAACTGTAGTAGCAATATATGAGGTCAGAGGGAAAGTAGAAACACGTGTAGGAGTAGCCCTCGACCTGGACAGTGAGGAAGTCGTGACTGTTGCGGCAGATGTAGCGGTAGTTGCTGCAACAGACACAGACTCTGTCCGTCTCTGTAATATAAATCTGGCTCTCTTTTACCTCTTAGTTGCTGGAGGAGATGTCTGTGTAACAGCCACAGTAGTAGCAGCAGTGGATGTGCGAGGAGGAGGAGAGAAATCAAACTCTGGAACAAAAGAAGGATCCCGAATCTCTTCCCTATCTAGCTCTGTCTCTCTTGTCCTCTTCCTTTCTGCACCAGCCTTGATCTCACCATAATGATCTCAAACTCATCCTCAGTCTTATCAGAGACTGAGTCCTCAGAACCTTCTTCCTCTCTGGCCAGCATCTTCATTCTCATCATCTGACTCCTTCGAATCCTCGCTGTCATCAGCAGAAGTAGTACCAGCCATCTCCAATGGAGTAGAGACAGTGGCTATAGAAACAGTAGAAGCCTCGGGGTCATGAATAGCAACACCAGCATCAACAACCTGTTCACCCTCACCAATACTTGCACCAACACTCACACCAACATCACCAATATCTCTAACAGCAACATCACCAGTACCAAGATCTCCAGCACCACCACCACCACCACCACCATCAAAATCATCACGATCATCAGCTCTTGGAACTATAATGTCTTCTTGATCTGAATCTGAATCCTCATGTCTCCACCTCCTCCCAGCAGGTGCAACATAGTCGGGATTGAGTAGGTGACCAAACAGACTATGAATGGGAGGCTTCCTTTCCTTTCCCGGATATGAGAGAACTCTCTTGAGGGTGATATCATTCATATGCTCCAGTCTGATGATATATGTACTGGCCTTTGGGAGATTTGGCACTTGAGCATCAAAGATCATCTGTAGGAATCTTGGATACATCGTAAACTTCTTGTCGCCCTTCAGTTACACATTCTCCTTCATGTGACTAAACACCATCTCTGAGAAGTTGAACGGTATGTTCAGCACCAAAGCAACAAAAGCACACTGTAAAGTCTCTCTAAGATCATCAAACCCTCCGCGCCTTGATCCTAGGAAATGAATGAGAACATGGCATAAATACTTGAATTGCAGGCAGAGAAAGGCCTTGTTCAGAACTCTAGCTCCCAAATATCTGTCATACTTGCACCTCGTGAAACATCCACGAACAAGATATCTATCAAGAGTGATAGGATGATCTGGTGAGTCCTGAAATCCACACACCCGTCTGATATGCTCAGCAGAGACAACAACATCTTGTCCTCTGATCTTCCCACGGATAACAGGAGGCTCTTCCTCACAATCAATATCAGCTGAGCTCCATAAATCTCTCTGATGAGATAAGTATGGCACATGAATAGTAGAAATAGTTGTGAGTATCCTGGATCGTCTCAAGAATGTAATCATCTCTGTAAAATGTCGAGCATTCGTCGTGGTAACATCAAGGTGTGCACAGATCTTGTTCTTTGGAAAGGCCTTGTAGCTTGCCATTCTGAAACAAGAGAAACAACATTGCAGTTCAATTCACAACCATTCTGAAACACAAGAGAAACAACATTGCAGTTCAATTCAGTAAACAATTGAACAAAATCAAAATTTTACAAGTGTTCAAATGGTGCGAATGAACCAACACCATCTGAATGTGACTCAGACGAATGAAAAAGATAGCTGAATGGCTGGTGCCATCCGAATGACACACTAATGAAGTCATTCAGTTGAACCCATTCATTCGGATGAACACATGTCCCGAATGATCCCATTCGGTTCACCCTTTGACCGAAAGACTCTCATTCGATCTAAAACCCTCATTCGGTCAACCCTGTGAAACGAATGACCGTCAATCGGTCGACCAAAGAATGACCCATTCGCATGTATGAGTCTATTCGCTAGGTTGATTCATACTCATGACTCATTCGGGGGAATGAGATTCAGCACCAAAAACACAACTCATTTTCAAATTTTTTAATATTGATCATTTAAAATAGTATCATTATGAAGTTCAGTCTGGTTCGGTGATCAGTTAAGATGAGATTGAATATCTGAATAAAGAAATGATCATTTAAAAATTAATTAAAATGAAAATCTTTTTGTATTTTTCTGATATAAAAACAACTGTACAATCTAAAACTAAGATAATCAAAACACATATTTTTTGTGAGTAGTTCTTCAAGAGAATGACATATGCACTAGGTCACATCAAATCAACATTCAAGAATGTTATACTTCTTACACATTTGAATTATGAAGCAATTACTGATATACTTGTCCACTTTAAACCTGACAATACTTCATTTCTAAACTAATCAATGATCACCCTTGTTTTCTGACTGAGTTACCCATTATAGTCAACAAATATAGGTCAAAACTAATTTATAACTCATCTCTGCATAGCTTAATACCTAACATCATAAGTTCTATAAGGTTCCAATTTATTTTCTTTTTATATTTTTCTTTTTGATTAGTTTCTCAAGTTCAACACATTCTCATGGATGGCTTCAGCTAGGTCTTTACAAAGCAACATGGCACGTATACAGAACTGTGTTGACAAGATCAACTTGTTCTATCTAAATGGATGGCATCGACTAGGCTGCAACCCAATAAAAAGGCACATGTATGGAATCGAACTTATTTTATTTTTGTATTTTCTAGCTTATCCTATCCGAATGGAAGACTTTAGCTAGGCTACAACCCAACAATATGGCATGTGTACAGAGTCGGATTCACTTTTATTTTGATGTGATTCAATCATTCTTATCTGAATGGACGGCTTCAGCTAGGTCTTTACAAAACAATATGGCACGTGTACATACTTGAATTCATGAATCATTCGAACCTCATAAGATCCTATGATATCAGGTGTATGCCTGATTTGAGTTAAAAAGTAGTTATTCCTTAAGTAGTTTTCTAAATTGGATCCCATAATTCAGACATTTTAAGCAATCACCAATAGTCTATAAACTTTGTAAAGTAGGCCTATCAGTACATCAAATCAAAAAACCCATGTACTTTCAGTTTATGCGTTCAATTTTGCATTTAAGACATCACAGGTTAACACATCACTTTCTCAAACAAGACTTTCTCTTTTTTTTTTCAATTTTTCAAATGTTTTTGGATTTTCAATTAAACTACTTTTTCTCCCCCTAAAACCATAAAACTGAAAATCTTTGAGTTTTTGAATAAGTGAAAGAAAAACAATAGAAGTACTAATAAGTAATCAAAAGAAACTAACTAACAAGATAATGATCATTTGTTTAATTCAGATGAAGGAATGACTTCATCTTTTTGAAACACACCATTACCTAATAACAGATATAGAAATCTGGGTTTGTCAAACGTGTTAGTGTAAAGACCAGCTTGTTATCAGTGTGAATTTTAACAACATCGATTAAATTCTTTTCAAAACAATCACGTATGAAGTGATATTTAAGGTCAGTGTGTTTTGTTTTTGAGTGCTGGACAAGATTTTTAGTGACAGCAATGGCAGCACTATTATCAACAAATATTGGAGTGTTAGAAAACTGTAACCCATAGTCCCTGAGTTGTTGCTGAATCCAGATGATTTGAGAGCAACAACTAGCAGCTGCAATATATTCTGCTTCACATGTGGAAGCAGACACCGACGTCTGCTTCTTGCACTGCCAGGTAACTACGCGTTTCCTAAAGAACTAACACCCCACAAATGTTGACTTGAAGTCTCTTTTGCACTACCATAATCTGAATCACTGTAAGCAGTCAGGTCCAAGTTATCATCATTAGGGTACCATAAGCCTAGATCTGGAGTACCCTTCAGATAACACAAAATCCTCTTCACAGCAATAAGATGGGAAACTCTTGGCTTTGACTGATAACGGGCACACAGACAAGTAGCAAAAATGATGTCTGGACGAGAAGCTGTGAGATACATATGAGATCCGATCATCCCTCGGTACAAAGTGGCATCGATTAACTCCCCCTTTTCATCTGGAGTCATATCATGATTAATAGCCAGCGGGGTACTAGCAGGTTTTGCATCCAACATGCTGAACCGGCTTAGAATGTCACCAACGTATTTGGTCTGATGAATAAAAATTCCTGCCTCAGACTGATCCACCTGCAATCCCAGGAAAATTTCATCTCTCCCATGGAACTCATCTCCAACTTATCTTTCATAACCTTCTCAAAGTCTTTGCACATAACATCATTTGTGGATCCAAAGACTATATGATCCACGTAAACTTGCACCAAGAGCAAATCCCCATCCATATCTCTAATGAATAAAGTGGAGTCTCTTCTGAACCCGATGTTTAGAAGGTGAGTAGACAGTGTCCCGTACCACGCTCGCGGAGCTTTGTGCAATCTATACAAGGCCTTGTCTAGCTTGTAGACTTGGTCACGATGCAATGGATCTTCAAACCTGGGAGGTTGATTGACATACACAACTTCATTAATCACACCATGAAGAAATGCATTCTTAACATCCCTCTGATAAACTTTGAACTTTTTGAAAGATGCATAAGCCAGAAAAATACGGATTGCTTCAAGACGAGCAACCGGTGCAAATACTTCATTGTAGTTAATCCCTTCAATCTGTCTAAAATCTTGAACCACCAGACGTGCTTTGTTTCGTACTACAATGCCATGATCATCACGTTTGCAGCGTAAAACCCATCTTGTGCCAATAAATTTTGCACCCTCAGGTCTTTCAACAAGCTGCCAGACTCCTAGCTTCTTGAATTGTAATAGCTCTTCTTGCATAGCATCCACCCAAGATTCTTCTTTCAAGGCTTCAGTAATGGTTCTGGGCTCAACTTGGGAGATAAAACAAGAATGGGCACAAAATTTTACATCTGCAAAGTCAAGTATGTCAGCGTGACCACCTGAAGATATCTGATTTATGGTCTTCACTCCACCAGTTGGATTTCAAATAATATTGTCTTGAGGATGAATTATGTTAATTCTGCCAACAGTATGACCAGGAACCTCCACATGTGAATCAAGATTGCTTAAATTGAGATCCTCAAGAGCAGGTACAATATTATCAACATCTGTTCTGGAACATCTGGATAAGAGTGATTATCATCTAAGTCTGAAATGTCATCATGTGCCTGCACTGGAACTTGAACTGAAGAAGGTTGCACTGGTTCATCAGGGGCATTTTGGCATCATACATCATCTGAACAACAACATCTTCATCAGAATACAAGGCAGGCATATTGAAAGAGTCAAATAGATCTGAATAGTTGAACATCCTGTCAGGTTCCTTTCCAGGTGGTGGCATAAAATATTTCTGAAAATCTACATGGTACCACTCCTCCATATTGTGAGTCGATCTGTTGTAAACTCGCTTATTTGGAGTGTTGTACCCAAGAAAGTAGCCTTCTTCCACCTTTTCATTGAACTTGCCTTGCCCATGTTTCTTAAGCATTGTGCATGGAACACCAAATGGTTCAAGATACTTAAGATTTGGCTTTCTGTTATGGAACAATTCAAAGCAAGTCTTCCTGTGTCGCTTCACAATCATCACCTGGTTCAAAGTATAACAAGCATTAGCAAAAGCGTCGTTCCATTATTGAACTAGTAGGGAGGAATCAGCAACCATAGTCCGAGCAGCAACCCATTCATCTGTGGGACATACGGAGCACTGAATTGCTGAATAATACTACGTTCATTGTAGAAAGTCTCCATATTGTGATTCTTGAATTTAGTCCCATTATCTGTTCTAAGCATGCGAAACTTAAGCTTATACAGTGATTCAAGATTAGTTACCAATACTTGAATACATTCGAACATTTCGGATTTCTCCTTCATAAAGAAAACCTAAGAGTATATGGAATACTCATCAGTAATGACTAAGTGGTATTGATCTCCAACAATGCTCTTGCGATTGACAGACCAAATATATGCATGTGGAGAAGCTCAAGTGGAACAGTAATTGAATGAAACTTTTTGGGTTTATGAGACTGCTTGGTTTGCTTTCCCTTTTTGCATGACACACAGACATCATACAACTTGAAGTTCTACAAACTCACTCTCTCAATCAGATTGTTGTGGACCAAATGATTCATCATTCTTAAACTCAAATGACCCATCTTCTTATGCCAAAGAATAGAATCTTTCTCTGTAGCGTTGGACATAAAACATAAAACATGAAGCTGTAGAAGATGTAGTTGAAGCTGTGGCCATGTTGAGAACATACAGATCTTGCTTTCTTGGAGCAGACATCAAAACCCGGTCTCTAGAAATGGTGATACCTTGCTTGAGAATGTAGCAGCTAGAATCATCAATCAGAACTTTGTACTTTTTGTCACAAATTTGTGGAACTAAAAGTAGATTGTTCTCCATCTGCTTCACATATCTGACCTTGTCAAATGAAACATGACCATTTGAAAGAATTCCTTCTACAGTAATGAAACCGCCTTTGTCACCAGCAAAAGCTACATATCCTCCTTTAATTGAATGAACATTTGTAAGAAGAGATATGTCTCCAGTCATGTGCCCTGATGCCCCACTATCAACAATCCAAGTGCTGTTAAAAGCCACATTTGGGGCAACCTACACATACACAAAGCATTATTTGAATTTGGGAACCCAAGCCTTTACAGTCTTGGGTTGACCCAATGAGTCCAGGATTTTCATCTCAATCCATTGTCCATCTGAGTTGAATTTATCAGGAGGTTTAGAAACAGAAGTTTCAGAGGACTTGGCCATCCAAACAGTGTTTTTGCTGAAAGATTTCTTTAAATACACTGAAGATGGCTTGGATTGTTTCTCAAAAACAATTTTGGGTATATCATGATCAACCGTAACCCAATTATCCTTATCTTGAGATTTGTTGGGTGAAATATGTTTGGGTTTAACCTGAAGCAAGTGACAAGCAGATTTGACCACTTTAACAAAATGTTGATTTTGTTTTGGACGTGGTACAACTTGTGGTCTAATCAAATGAGGATAAAATCTAGCAAAATGTCTAGGTGCACCACACTCAAAACAAGCTCGTTTATCTTTGTGATAAAACTGTTTGGGTTTAGAATAAGGCTTTTTGTTTTGATTAAAAGCATTTTTCTTTGTTTTGTCTTGCTTGAATCCCAAACCCTTTGTCCCATTAAAAACAAGATTGTTAGTCTTGTTGGACTCACTTGCTTCACCATCCTGTGAAGACTTCAAAAAGCATATGGCTTTGGATAACTTTGAAGATTTGTTTGTCTTTGATGAGATTGGGTCAACGTTTTGACACCGAATGTCTGATTCTTAACAATGGACACTTGAGGAGAAACATCAGAATCATCCTCTGAATCAGATACCCAATCCTCAACCACTCCTTCCACAAAAGATTCCTCAGACAATGAGAAACCCTCATCCGAAATGATTCCAATGGGATCAATTACTAATGGGGTTTTAACTTGAAAGTCTTTAATTTCTTTGTCATTTGGTGAATTAACAAAAGAATTTAAGACTGGTGAAGGACAATGATTCTACTTTTTTCTTTTCCCTTACCCTTCAGATCAGTCCCATTACTGATCATGTGCTCAATGATGTATGAGTAGCTTTCGTAGCTCTTGAGCTTCTGACTCGAAGTTTCACAGTCACCTTTGACTATGGCTAATTTCTTCTTTGTCTCATTAATGGTATTGAGATAAGAAGTCATAGCATCTTGCTTATTCAGCACAACGATCTCAGCCTTATGCAATTGCCGGTTTAATAGCTCAATTTTAGCTTGAAAATCTTTTTCATTTGATTTTAAAATCCGGTTTGCCTCAATGCATTGGTTGAGATCATTGATCAGGTCAGCATTATGTTGCTTATAAGACAACACCTTACTTTCAAGGTCAACATAATTAAAACAAATAGAATGAGAAGAACAGTCATCATATACCTGATCAAACTGAGATGAGGCAGAAGTATTCACCATCAAAGAAAATTGAGTAGCAGATTGTTCTTCAGACTCAACATCTCACTCTCTTTGAGTTTCTGAATCTGATGTGCTTTCTGATCCTAATCCTGATGATTCATCCAGACTGGTCTTTGTTTCTTCTAAATTGCTATCATCAATAGATTTGGCTGCTTCCTTGAACTCTACAACACAAGCTTTATCTTCTCCTCCCATTTCAGAATTGAATCTGAAATCCCAGTTTTCTCATTCATCATTCTGAACCATTAAAGCCTTGTTTGCATTTGAATCATTGTTTAGATTGATGTCCTTCCCAGTTCTTCTGAAAAAGTCTTTTGCTCTTCTGACAGCACTTGCAAGAGCCCACATGATGTCAATCCTTTCCATATCATCTGCATCAATCTGAGAGTAGTCTTCATTTATCAAGTGTGGATTACCAATTTGCCCAGCTAACAACCCATCGTAAGAACTCACAAGTGTTGGCAAAAGGCCATATGCTCTTTAGCAACCTCCATAGTTATTTTGTCAAAGTTGCATGTCTTCAAATTTGTGACAGAATGATTTTCCTCTTTCTGAGATGTAGAAGTTGTAGCTGACTGACCGAAATGTGTCTGGCTTGAAACAGGAGCTTCTATGGTCTGTGAGACAAAAACTGTTTTCAGAGGAGCATGTGAGGAAGAAACTCTTTCCATAGTAGGAGTAGAGTAGAATAGTGATGGATCTTGAACTTGTGCAACTCTCTTTGCTTTCCACTTCTTCTCTATCACCTGTTCCTTCAGCTTCTGAATAAAATCATTAATGTCCATGTTAGCAATCATCTCACTCTGTTTCAGGACCATTAGAAAAGATTCCCAGTTAGGAGGTAATGCATCAGCCAGAGATTGGATCTTCTCTTGAGTAGTTGTCTTGACGTGATGATTGTAGAGCTCACTGAGAAGATGATAGAATCTAGCAATCAGATCATCCAAAGAATCATTTCCCACGCACATGAAACTATTGAACTCTTTGTTCAAAGCTTTATACTTGATGCTTTTCAGTGCATCATTCCCCTCATATCTTTGTTGCAAAGCATCCCACAGTAATTTTGAAGAAGTAAACTGTCTGAATTGATGAAATATATCTGTAGCAATAAACTGAGACAATATTACATACAACTTCTTCTCAAAATCATACAACTTTTTCTGAGGCTCAATCATCCGAGTAGCAAGCATAGGTGATCCATCCTCACTATGTGGTCTCAAATACCCACCCTCAATCATCATCCAAAAATTGGTATCCACTCCATTAATGTGAATCTCAAATCTATACTTCCAATGTGGATAATCATCCAAGGATAGTAACTTTGGAGCTTTGTTTGAGTTCCCCGTCTTGTCTCAGTAAGCAACAAGTTCTGAATTATGTGGTTCGGATTAGCCATCAATGCAAATTCCTCCATCTTGTCAAGAATAAACTGATCCAGCCGAATGTCAGAGACCGAATGAGTGAGAATAGATGGAATGAACTGATTTAACCGAATGGCTTGTCTGATGCGAATGAGTAGATGACCGAATGACTTGAGAACCGAATGAATCTCAACCAGCCGAATGAGTAGCTATTCTTATCAAATATTGGACAAAATAAGAGCTATTCGGCCTAATGACCCTATTCGCACGGTGCGAAGGAAAGCTATTCACCCAACCGAGTCATTCGCACAATCTGGGGTTTTCAGCAACAAAAATTTCGATAACTTTGGATTTTGATTGAATCTGACCACAATTTGGTACACAACCTTAGGACAATAACCCTAAGTTTTAGGAATGCTCTATTGACCAAAACAACCTGAAAAACCCACTGTTTACCAATGAAACAGTAACTTGGAGCCTAAGAAACTCAGGGTTTTCGAATATCACGAATCAACAATCTATAATATGATGATTTGGATTGAAAAACGAGCAGAATCAAGAGCCAAAGCTCTGAAATCGAACACCACGGGGTGAGAAACGAAGTTGGAGAAGGTGTGGCGGCTCAAAACCCTAGTTATATGACAGGGAATGTTCAGGGGTCAGAAAAGTGATGTAAAACATTCTGTTTGCAGGTCTATATATAGGCTGAACTCATTCTGCTGAATGAGGTGTGCGAAATACTCATTCGGGCGAATGGCTCAGCCGAAGGAGCTAGTCATCCGAATGAGTCATGCGAGTGACTCATTCGTAGGTACCATCCGCACGAATGGGTCTGTAAAATAGACAAAGTCAAAGTTAAACATGGTTAAACATATTAAACTAAATTAAACATATACGAACAATACAGAATAGTCGATTTCATTATTGATATAAACTTTATACAATCAAAGTCATACAAAATACAGAACTAGGGACATTACATGCACCAACATGTCATAAGTGAAGGAGATGAACCAAGATAATGATTTTTATACCCCGAATAGTTTCCCGCGTGTTCGGTCTCGCTCGGTGTTGGTTTCGCGTATTTTTACGTACGCGTCGTTCCGGTTGCGTAGTTAGATAATTGAACACGTAAATTAAGTTTCTTGGATTATTTTGATAAGTTTCAAAATTGTAAAACGTAAAATATTATATTTTACTTATTTTTACTGTTCCGTTCGTGATCAGACCGTTAAATCTCGTTATTTCGTTACGTAACGTTAATTACGTATGGTTTTAGTAAAATAGTTTTATAAAATTCTTTTTAGGTTGTAATTCCTAATAGATATTATTTTTATTTTATTTTTATTATTTTAAAGTTCGTAACCATTTATTTTATCCGTTTCGTCAGAAAACGTAACTTACGCGCGTTTTCGTACAGAGCGTTACCTGTACGAATACGATCGTATGTTTCACTTTCTGATTTGGTTTTCTACCTTTCAGTTGTCATCCTGAACATTAAACTCACATATATGTTTGTGTGGATCGTCACCCACGCAAACACATTGTCAGGTCATCGTTCGTAAACGATACCGAACTGTTGTTTGAATTGTACATTCTCACAGACGGACTCACCACATTGTTATGAATAGTTTCACATTGTTTCCTCACTGATTTTTTCGGTTATCTGATTTATGTTATTTATGTAAATCAGATCACAACCGGTTTGTATTTGTCATTTGTTTTCACCCTTGTTATTTCTCCTGATTCGTCTCTGTACTTGAATTTTCATTCAAATGCTTACAACTAATATACTGTTCTTTAACCCTGTTTTCACCAACTGTTTATCAAATAGTTAATCACACATAGTAATTTACACATAGTTATTTACACATAGTAATGGTGTAAGTACACATACCGTACGGATTGCCGGACGATCTGGTACTAGTTGTCACAGTTTGATATAGAGGTTCGTGAACTTGAAAATAGGTTTGTCTGTGTTCACATGTGAAGGTTCGGTATAGGGGAAAGGTTCGCTGGACTAAGGACTTAGAAATTTAAAAAAAAATATTTTTAATCTTGAATTGAATGTTGTTTCTGATGTTTGATTGTTTTAATTGCTGATATGACAAATCTGGCATTTGGTGACAAAAAAATCTTTGTGCTTATTTGGATCCTACCACGAAGAATGGCAACGACTTTAGACCGACGATTGAGTTTCTGAGAAGATCAAGGATTTACTATGCCATCTTAAATCACTGTCAAATTTATCGATCTCATATTCAGAGTTTCTGGGAATCTGCTAGATTGATGACAGTTGATGATATATTTGTTATTGAAGCCAGTGTGCTTGGACAAGTGATAAGGATTCATTCGATAAAGGATTCATTCGACCGAAGAGCTACTCGATAAAGGATTCATTCGACCGAGTTTCTCACCGTGGGGAGCTCCGGTTCTCTTTATCAAGAAGAAGGATGGATCTTTCAGAATGTTTATCGATTACAGAGAGATCAACAAACTCACCATCAAGAATCGGTACCCGTTACCGAGGATTGATGACTTGTGGATGACAGGCTGAAGTTAAAGAATATGATAGACTCTAGCTTGGGTCAAGTGAAGACATACCAGAAGAGTAATGATAGTGTTCTTACAAAAGACTTGATTTGTCATTGTGCGAGAGCTAATGATGTTGCACCACTTAATGATGCATGGAGAAAAGAAGATTCAAGCTCTGAGAATGAAAAAATGGATGATGATCAACCACCACCACCTCCTCCTCCACAAGATCCACCAGTTCAACAAGTTCATGAACAATCTCATCAGCTCATCATCAAGAACAAGCAACTCCAAGTGCTACTCAATCTTCTTTTGAGCCTCTTGAAGTTATCTACCATGATCAACCATTTGTTTATGAGCAAACCACTACTACTGCATCACCATCAAATGTTGAGACTGAGGATGTCTTTGATGAAATGGAAGAGGAGTCAACTGAATCTGAAATGGAAGATGTGCAAGTTGGTAATAGAATGGTTCGGATGATGAAGAGAAATCCTATTCAACAACAACAGAATATGGAAGAGCAAGAAGAAAGAAATGATCCAAACTTTACAGTGGATGACCCAGAATCATCTCTCCTAAGAAAAAGAAAAGGATGGCTAATATCTTCATAATATCATTCCCCACCGGAGTTAGCTAAGTGTAATAGGACAAGTTCTTATAACACTATGCACACAACTCGGTGAGGACTATGAGATAACACGAAACAAATATCATCCACCACCTGAGTCGACAAGAATGATAATCATGATAACGTACCTTCATGATAACAACATCATTCGCACAACAACTAACATTGTATAATAAGACAAGTTCTTATATAACTTTGTTAATAACAACGAGAACACACAACATTGAGAACAAACAACATTGGTGAACACAACAACAATTTATTACTATTGAACTGTCTGTATTATATCATGACAATCATCTGCCATGTATTCAAGTTTATCATCGTAAGTCCCTTACAGAAATCGTTTACCAGTTAGTTTGCCGTGACTAAACCGACGATATCATAGTGGTACCATAGGTTTGACAAACCCCCAGCTTGTAGGGCTGGTATGTTGATTGTATTGAACATTTGGCCAGTAACGTATGACCGGTGACAGGGCGACTACAAGTCAGTGTCTGGTAAGCGACACATGGTGATATTAATCTACAGTGATAATTGTAATTAATCCATCGATCCTGTTGACTAGTAGACTGAGGAATTGATTTTCTCTCATGTCACATTACTGGTAATAGTTTCGATGAGGCCTATGGGAACACAAAGTGGTAGAGGTAAATCGGATGCATTGTAATCTGGTTACGTGAGGATTGCAGTGAATTCCTTTTAGGCTCTATGCACTTCAAGTTAAGAACAAATATCAGTTGGTTAACTAACACTCTTATTATTAAAAGTGATTGACAGTTAACCCCACAAGCGAAAGAGTAATAACAAGGATCAGATTAAATTAATCTATTTTCATTAACTCATTGAGGGTTCATCAATATTTCGGTTTGATAACTAAAACCCTCTTACCATATTATTCTACATATAACACTGGGTGATGACCACAAACAAATGGGTGAATATCAAATGAGATGAACATGTGAGATGAAAATGGGTATCTATAGTTGTATTGCAAGTGTTTTTGAGTTCTATTAGGTATGTGGTGGGATGGTTGCTCAGGCTTGTTCCCCTACATATGCCCTATATATAAGCATAGCTAATAGGATGAGATACTACTTGTAAATATAACTATGGAGAGGCCATTGTGTGAACAGATGAATCAAAAATTTACAAGTATCGTGTATGACATTGTGACTGTGTATGTGAACAAATCAATGTTTTCTGTTATCAAACTTATGAACTCACCAACCTAGTGTTGACTTTGTTTAAATGCATGTTTTCTTAGGTGACGAACATGTTTAGTCACCAGACATCAGGGACATAGCTAGTGGAATTTTAGAAGACCTAGCTACATTTTGTGTTGCGCATACTTTGGGAATGACAAAACAATGAATCATCTTTTGTAGATCTTGTACAGTTACAAGATAGAAACTCCTTGATTCTTTTGGATAGATTTACTTGGTTAAATTATGAATGAAACATTGTAATTTGACTTTGTAATTATATATCATTGTCATGTTAGCATTTCTCATTTATATATCATGTGCTATGCAAACAATCTGATCATTTCGATTATCAAGCGATATCGCGCCCCGAGAAACTTCCGCCCGACGGGAAAGTCGATCCAGCCTGCCGGCTCTAGGAGTGACAGATTGGTATCAGAGCCATGGTTATAGAGAAATATAGGTCATATTACTTAAATGGTTTGGCCTAGACTATAACCTAGGGACCCTCATTTAGAGAAGATACAACATAGGATTGTATTTGCATATGTCTTCTGCGTCTGATTATTGCACTAACCGATTTCCTTTCGGTTATGATCAGAATGCCGCCAAGAAGACCACCGCCAGCTTTGCTGCCACCACCACAAGATTCAGCTCCTCACTCATCAACACCAACACCACCTGACTCTCCTCCACATCCACATCCACCTCCACCTCCTCATTTACCTCCTCCTCCGCCACCACCCAACCACGAGTTGGACCCTGCTACCGTTGCACTGGCCACACTGCTGACCAGTCAGTTGAGGGATGTGATCCCAAATATGATGAACAGAATCAACAGCAACAACACTAACAACATCGCAAACTCATCTGGGGAAGGCAGCGGTAACACCCGACATCATCAGGACTATTCCTACAAGAACATTATAGGATGCAAGCCACCTAGTTTCAGTGGCAGTGAGGGTGCCGTCGGATTGATCCAATGGATCGAGAAGATGGAGACAACTCTAGACATCAGTGGATGTCTTGATCAGCATAGAGTGAGGTATGATGCTGGCTCGTTCAACAAACGAGCATTGACATGGTGGAACGCACAAGTTCAGACTAGGGGCAGAGATGAGGCTCTGTCTATGCCTTGGGATGACTTCAAGGCCATCCTGAGGGCAGAGTCTTGCCCGAGGAACGAACTGAAGAAGGTTGAAACTGAGTTGCTCAACCTTGTCATGATTGGTGCTGGGCATCTGGCCTACACCACAAAATTTCACGAGCTAGCTACATTGGCACCGGACGTGGTGCGAACACTGGATAAAAGGATCGAGCGGTATGTCGGTGGACTACATGCTTGTATCCAAGGGCATGTGATTTCTGCCCACCCCACTACTATGGAGATGGTTGTTACTCTGTCAGCAACTTTGACAGATGTAATGGTTGCCTCCGGGGCTCTGAAGAAGGAAACTGAAACAAAGGCAGGAACTTCAAGAAAGCCGGACAAACGCTCGGCTAAGAAACAAAACGTGGTCAAGAACTTTGCTGCAACCACTCAAACACCGATGATCAATCAACCACCACCTCTACAGATCAAGAAGCCCTACACTGGCACAGCACCATTGTGCAAAAGCTGCGAATATCATCATCCACTAAACATCCAGTGAAGACAATGCACTAACTGTGGGAAGTTTGGTCATTGGGCCAATCAATGTCGGGGCACGGGAGCCCAGAACAGAAACAACAATGCAGCAACTACTGCTGCAGCTGACAACAGATCTTGCTACAACTGTGGTGAGCCGGGACACTTTTCTCGGGATTGCCCCAAGAAGAATGAATCAAGGGCTCAAGTAGCAAGAGGAAGAGCTGCTTGACAAGACCCGAATGTGGTCACGGGTACATTTCTCCTATCTGACTTTTATGCATCTATATTATTTGATACTGGTGCGGATCAGAGTTTTATCTCATCTTACTTTGCATGCCATCTTAATCATGTTGAGGAATCAGTAGACTCCCCTTATACTATTAAGATAGAAAATTGCAAACAGATAACAGTTGACACAGTACTTAGGAATTGCCCACTAACACTCAGAGATCACACATCCTCCATCGATTTGATACCGATGGAACTGGGCAGTTTTGATATCATCGTCAGAATGGATTGGCTATCTCTTAATAGAGTTGAGTTCCTCTGTTCCGAAAAGCTACTACGTATTCCAGTAGAGAACAATCAAGTCTTGGATATTCACGGAGATCAATCAAACCGCAGTGTCAAGATAATACCGTGTATGAAGGCTCGCAAGAACCTACGAAAACAGTATATCGCATTCCTAGCTCACGTGGTAGAGAAAGACAAGAAAGCAATCAAGATTCAAGATGTACCAGTTCTGAAAGACTATGCGGACGTGTTTTCGGATGATTTACCGGGACTGCCACTCGAGAGATCGGTGCAGTTTCGAATTGATTTGATTCCGGGAGCGGTTCCTGTGGCTAAGTCTCCTTATAGACTTGCACCATCAGAGATGCATGAACTGTCCAATCAACTAGAAGAGCTACTCGATAAAGGATTCATTCGACCGAGTTTCTCACCGTGGGGAGCTCCGGTTCTCTTTATCAAGAAGAAGGATGGATCTTTCAGAATGTTTATCGATTACAGAGAGATCAACAAACTCACCATCAAGAATCGGTACCCGTTACCGAGGATTGATGACTTGTGGATGACAGGCTGAAGTTAAAGAATATGATAGACTCTAGCTTGGGTCAAGTGAAGACATACCAGAAGAGTAATGATAGTGTTCTTACAAAAGACTTGATTTGTCATTGTGCGAGAGCTAATGATGTTGCACCACTTAATGATGCATGGAGAAAAGAAGATTCAAGCTCTGAGAAAGAAAAAATGGATGATGATCAACCACCACCACCTCCTCCTCCACAAGATCCACCAGTTCAACAAGTTCATGAACAATCTTCATCAGCTCATCATCAAGAACAAGCAACTCCAAGTGCTACTCAATCTTCTTTTGACCCTCTTGAAGTTATCTACCCTGATCAACCATTTGTTTATGAGCAAACCACTACTACTGCATCACCATCAAATGTTGAGACTGAGGATGTCTTTGATGAAATGGAAGAGGAGTCAACTGAATCTGAAATGGAAGATGTGCAAGTTGGTAATAGAATGGTTCGGATGATGAAGAGAAATCCTATTCAACAACAACAGAATATGGAAGAGCAAGAAGAAAGAAATGATCCAAACTTTACAGTGGATGACCCAGAATCATCTCTCCTAAGAAAAAGAAAAGGATGGCTAATATCTTCATAATATCATTCCCCACCGGAGTTAGCTAAGTGTAATAGGACAAGTTCTTATAACACTATGCACACAACTCGGTGAGGACTATGAGATAACACGAAACAAATATCATCCACCACCTGAGTCGACAAGAATGATAATCATGATAACGTACCTTCATGATAACAACATCATTCGCACAACAACTAACATTGTATAATAAGACAAGTTCTTATATAACTTTGTTAATAACAACGAGAACACACAACATTGAGAACAAACAACATTGGTGAACACAACAACAATTTATTACTATTGAACTGTCTGTATTATATCATGACAATCATCTGCCATGTATTCAAGTTTATCATCGTAAGTCCCTTACAGAAATCGTTTACCAGTTAGTTTGCCGTGACTAAACCGACGATATCATAGTGGTACCATAGGTTTGACAAACCCCCAGCTTGTAGGGCTGGTATGTTGATTGTATTGAACATTTGGCCAGTAACGTATGACCGGTGACAGGGCGACTACAAGTCAGTGTCTGGTAAGCGACACATGGTGATATTAATCTACAGTGATAATTGTAATTAATCCATCGATCCTGTTGACTAGTAGACTGAGGAATTGATTTTCTCTCATGTCACATTACTGGTAATAGTTTCGATGAGGCCTATGGGAACACAAAGTGGTAGAGGTAAATCGGATGCATTGTAATCTGGTTACGTGAGGATTGCAGTGAATTCCTTTTAGGCTCTATGCACTTCAAGTTAAGAACAAATATCAGTTGGTTAACTAACACTCTTATTATTAAAAGTGATTGACAGTTAACCCCACAAGCGAAAGAGTAATAACAAGGATCAGATTAAATTAATCTATTTTCATTAACTCATTGAGGGTTCATCAATATTTCGGTTTGATAACTAAAACCCTCTTACCATATTATTCTACATATAACACTGGGTGATGACCACAAACAAATGGGTGAATATCAAATGAGATGAACATGTGAGATGAAAATGGGTATCTATAGTTGTATTGCAAGTGTTTTTGAGTTCTATTAGGTATGTGGTGGGATGGTTGCTCAGGCTTGTTCCCCTACATATGCCCTATATATAAGCATAGCTAATAGGATGAGATACTACTTGTAAATATAACTATGGAGAGGCCATTGTGTGAACAGATGAATCAAAAATTTACAAGTATCGTGTATGACATTGTGACTGTGTATGTGAACAAATCAATGTTTTCTGTTATCAAACTTATGAACTCACCAACCTAGTGTTGACTTTGTTTAAATGCATGTTTTCTTAGGTGACGAACATGTTTAGTCACCAGACATCAGGGACATAGCTAGTGGAATTTTAGAAGACCTAGCTACATTTTGTGTTGCGCATACTTTGGGAATGACAAAACAATGAATCATCTTTTGTAGATCTTGTGCAGTTACAAGATAGAAACTCCTTGATTCTTTTGGATAGATTTACTTGGTTAAATTATGAATGAAACATTGTAATTTGACTTTGTAATTATATATCATTGTCATGTTAGCATTTCTCATTTATATATCATGTGCTATGCAAACAATCTGATCATTTCGATTATCAAGCGATATCGCGCCCCGAGAAACTTCCGCCCGACGGGAAAGTCGATCCAGCCTGCCGGCTCTAGGAGTGACAGATTGGTATCAGAGCCATGGTTATAGAGAAATATAGGTCATATTACTTAAATGGTTTGGCCTAGACTATAACCTAGGGACCCTCATTTAGAGAAGATACAACATAGGATTGTATTTGCATATGTCTTCTGCGTCTGATTATTGCACTAACCGATTTCCTTTCGGTTATGATCAGAATGCCGCCAAGAAGACCACCGCCAGCTTTGCTGCCACCACCACAAGATTCAGCTCCTCACTCATCAACACCAACACCACCTGACTCTCCTCCACATCCACATCCACCTCCACCTCCTCATTTACCTCCTCCTCCGCCACCACCCAACCACGAGTTGGACCCTGCTACCGTTGCACTGGCCACACTGTTGACCAGTCAGTTGAAGGATGTGATCCCAAATATGATGAACAGAATCAACAGCAACAACACTAACAACATCGCAAACTCATCTGGGGAAGGCAGCGGTAACACCCGACATCATCAGGACTATTCCTACAAGAACATTATAGGATGCAAGCCACCTAGTTTCAGTGGCAGTGAGGGTGCCGTCGGATTGATCCAATGGATCGAGAAGATGGAGACAACTCTAGACATCAGTGGATGTCTTGATCAGCATAGAGTGAGGTATGATGCTGGCTCGTTCAACAAACGAGCATTGACATGGTGGAACGCACAAGTTCAGACTAGGGGCAGAGATGAGGCTCTGTCTATGCCTTGGGATGACTTCAAGGCCATCCTGAGGGCAGAGTCTTGCCCGAGGAACGAACTGAAGAAGGTTGAAACTGAGTTGCTCAACCTTGTCATGATTGGTGCTGGGCATCTGGCCTACACCACAAAATTTCACGAGCTAGCTACATTGGCACCGGACGTGGTGCGAACACTGGATAAAAGGATCGAGCGGTATGTCGGTGGACTACATGCTTGTATCCAAGGGCATGTGATTTCTGCCCACCCCATTACTATGGAGATGGTTGTTACTCTGTCAGCAACTTTGACAGATGTAATGGTTGCCTCCGGGGCTCTGAAGAAGGAAACTGAAACAAAGGCAGGAACTTCAAGAAAGCCGGACAAACGCTCGGCTAAGAAACAAAACGTGGTCAAGAACTTTGCTGCTACCACTCAAACACCGATGATCAATCAACCACCACCTCTACAGATCAAGAAGCCCTACACTGGCACAGCACCATTGTGCAAAAGCTGCGAATATCATCATCCACTAAACATCCAGTGAAGACAATGCACTAACTGTGGGAAGTTTGGTCATTGGGCCAATCAATGTCGGGGCACGGGAGCCCAGAACAGAAACAACAATGCAGCAACTACTGCTGCAGCTGACAACAGATCTTGCTACAACTGTGGTGAGCCGGGACACTTTTCTCGGGATTGCCCCAAGAAGAATGAATCAAGGGCTCAAGTAGCAAGAGGAAGAGCCTTTCATATTGGAGCAGCTGCTGCTTGACAAGACCCGAATGTGGTCACGGGTACATTTCTCCTATCTGACTTTTATGCATCTATATTATTTGATACTGGTGCGGATCAGAGTTTTATCTCATCTGACTTTGCATGCCATCTTAATCATGTTGAGGAATCAGTAGACTCCCCTTATACTATTAAGATAGAAAATTGCAAACAGATAACAGTTGACACAGTACTTAGGAATTGCCCACTAACACTCAGAGATCACACATCCTCCATCGATTTGATACCGATGGAACTGGGCAGTTTTGATATCATCGTCAGAATGGATTGGCTATCTCTTAATAGAGTTGAGTTCCTCTGTTCCGAAAAGCTACTACGTATTCCAGTAGAGAACAATCAAGTCTTGGATATTCACGGAGATCAATCAAACCGCAGTGTCAAGATAATACCGTGTATGAAGGCTCGCAAGAACCTACGAAAACAGTATATCGCATTCCTAGCTCACGTGGTAGAGAAAGACAAGAAAGCAATCAAGATTCAAGATGTACCAGTTCTGAAAGACTATGCGGACGTGTTTTCGGATGATTTACCGGGACTGCCACTCGAGAGATCGGTGCAGTTTCGAATTGATTTGATTCCGGGAGCGGTTCCTGTGGCTAAGTCTCCTTATAGACTTGCACCATCAGAGATGCATGAACTGTCTAATCAACTAGAAGAGCTACTCGATAAAGGATTCATTCGACCGAGTTTCTCACCGTGGGGAGCTCCGGTTCTCTTTATCAAGAAGAAGGATGGATCTTTCAGAATGTTTATCGATGACAGAGAGATCAACAAACTCACCATCAAGAATCGGTACCCGTTACCGAGGATTGATGACTTGTGGATGACAGGCTGAAGTTAAAGAATATGATAGACTCTAGCTTGGGTCAAGTGAAGACATACCAGAAGAGTAATGATAGTGTTCTTACAAAAGACTTGATTTGTCATTGTGCGAGAGCTAATGATGTTGCACCACTTAATGATGCATGGAGAAAAGAAGATTCAAGCTCTGAGAAAGAAAAAATGGATGATGATCAACCACCACCACCTCCTCCTCCACAAGATCCACCAGTTCAACAAGTTCATGAACAATCTTCATCAGCTCATCATCAAGAACAAGCAACTCCAAGTGCTACTCAATCTTCTTTTGACCCTCTTGAAGTTATCTACCCTGATCAACCATTTGTTTATGAGCAAACCACTACTACTGCATCACCATCAAATGTTGAGACTGAGGATGTCTTTGATGAAATGGAAGAGGAGTCAACTGAATCTGAAATGGAAGATGTGCAAGTTGGTAATAGAATGGTTCGGATGATGAAGAGAAATCCTATTCAACAACAACAGAATATGGAAGAGCAAGAAGAAAGAAATGATCCAAACTTTACAGTGGATGACCCAGAATCATCTCTCCTAAGAAAAAGAAAAGGATGGCTAATATCTTCATAATATCATTCCCCACCGGAGTTAGCTAAGTGTAATAGGACAAGTTCTTATAACACTATGCACACAACTCGGTGAGGACTATGAGATAACACGAAACAAATATCATCCACCACCTGAGTCGACAAGAATGATAATCATGATAACGTACCTTCATGATAACAACATCATTCGCACAACAACTAACATTGTATAATAAGACAAGTTCTTATATAACTTTGTTAATAACAACGAGAACACACAACATTGAGAACAAACAACATTGGTGAACACAACAACAATTTATTACTATTGAACTGTCTGTATTATATCATGACAATCATCTGCCATGTATTCAAGTTTATCATCGTAAGTCCCTTACAGAAATCGTTTACCAGTTAGTTTGCCGTGACTAAACCGACGATATCATAGTGGTACCATAGGTTTGACAAACCCCCAGCTTGTAGGGCTGGTATGTTGATTGTATTGAACATTTGGCCAGTAACGTATGACCGGTGACAGGGCGACTACAAGTCAGTGTCTGGTAAGCGACACATGGTGATATTAATCTACAGTGATAATTGTAATTAATCCATCGATCCTGTTGACTAGTAGACTGAGGAATTGATTTTCTCTCATGTCACATTACTGGTAATAGTTTCGATGAGGCCTATGGGAACACAAAGTGGTAGAGGTAAATCGGATGCATTGTAATCTGGTTACGTGAGGATTGCAGTGAATTCCTTTTAGGCTCTATGCACTTCAAGTTAAGAACAAATATCAGTTGGTTAACTAACACTCTTATTATTAAAAGTGATTGACAGTTAACCCCACAAGCGAAAGAGTAATAACAAGGATCAGATTAAATTAATCTATTTTCATTAACTCATTGAGGGTTCATCAATATTTCGGTTTGATAACTAAAACCCTCTTACCATATTATTCTACATATAACACTGGGTGATGACCACAAACAAATGGGTGAATATCAAATGAGATGAACATGTGAGATGAAAATGGGTATCTATAGTTGTATTGCAAGTGTTTTTGAGTTCTATTAGGTATGTGGTGGGATGGTTGCTCAGGCTTGTTCCCCTACATATGCCCTATATATAAGCATAGCTAATAGGATGAGATACTACTTGTAAATATAACTATGGAGAGGCCATTGTGTGAACAGATGAATCAAAAATTTACAAGTATCGTGTATGACATTGTGACTGTGTATGTGAACAAATCAATGTTTTCTGTTATCAAACTTATGAACTCACCAACCTAGTGTTGACTTTGTTTAAATGCATGTTTTCTTAGGTGACGAACATGTTTAGTCACCAGACATCAGGGACATAGCTAGTGGAATTTTAGAAGACCTAGCTACATTTTGTGTTGCGCATACTTTGGGAATGACAAAACAATGAATCATCTTTTGTAGATCTTGTACAGTTACAAGATAGAAACTCCTTGATTCTTTTGGATAGATTTACTTGGTTAAATTATGAATGAAACATTGTAATTTGACTTTGTAATTATATATCATTGTCATGTTAGCATTTCTCATTTATATATCATGTGCTATGCAAACAATCTGATCATTTCGATTATCAAGCGATATCGCGCCCCGAGAAACTTCCGCCCGACGGGAAAGTCGATCCAGCCTGCCGGCTCTAGGAGTGACAGATTGGTATCAGAGCCATGGTTATAGAGAAATATAGGTCATATTACTTAAATGGTTTGGCCTAGACTATAACCTAGGGACCCTCATTTAGAGAAGATACAACATAGGATTGTATTTGCATATGTCTTCTGCGTCTGATTATTGCACTAACCGATTTCCTTTCGGTTATGATCAGAATGCCGCCAAGAAGACCACCGCCAGCTTTGCTGCCACCACCACAAGATTCAGCTCCTCACTCATCAACACCAACACCACCTGACTCTCCTCCACATCCACATCCACCTCCACCTCCTCATTTACCTCCTCCTCCGCCACCACCCAACCACGAGTTGGACCCTGCTACCGTTGCACTGGCCACACTGTTGACCAGTCAGTTGAAGGATGTGATCCCAAATATGATGAACAGAATCAACAGCAACAACACTAACAACATCGCAAACTCATCTGGGGAAGGCAGCGGTAACACCCGACATCATCAGGACTATTCCTACAAGAACATTATAGGATGCAAGCCACCTAGTTTCAGTGGCAGTGAGGGTGCCGTCGGATTGATCCAATGGATCGAGAAGATGGAGACAACTCTAGACATCAGTGGATGTCTTGATCAGCATAGAGTGAGGTATGATGCTGGCTCGTTCAACAAACGAGCATTGACATGGTGGAACGCACAAGTTCAGACTAGGGGCAGAGATGAGGCTCTGTCTATGCCTGGGGATGACTTCAAGGCCATCCTGAGGGCAGAGTCTTGCCCGAGGAACGAACTGAAGAAGGTTGAAACTGAGTTGCTCAACCTTGTCATGATTGGTGCTGGGCATCTGGCCTACACCACAAAATTTCACGAGCTAGCTACATTGGCACCGGACGTGGTGCGAACACTGGATAAAAGGATCGAGCGGTATGTCGGTGGACTACATGCTTGTATCCAAGGGCATGTGATTTCTTCCCACCCCATTACTATGGAGATGGTTGTTACTCTGTCAGCAACTTTGACAGATGTAATGGTTGCCTCCGGGGCTCTGAAGAAGGAAACTGAAACAAAGGCAGGAACTTCAAGAAAGCCGGACAAACGCTCGGCTAAGAAACAAAACGTGGTCAAGAACTTTGCTGCAACCACTCAAACACCGATGATCAATCAACCACCACCTCTACAGATCAAGAAGCCCTACACTGGCACAGCACCATTGTGCAAAAGCTGCGAATATCATCATCCACTAAACATCCAGTGAAGACAATGCACTAACTGTGGGAAGTTTGGTCATTGGGCCAATCAATGTCGGGGCACGGGAGCCCAGAACAGAAACAACAATGCAGCAACTACTGCTGCAGCTGACAACAGATCTTGCTACAACTGTGGTGAGCCGGGACACTTTTCTCGGGATTGCCCCAAGAAGAATGAATCAAGGGCTCAAGTAGCAAGAGGAAGAGCCTTTCATATTGGAGCAGCTGCTGCTTGACAAGACCCGAATGTGGTCACGGGTACATTTCTCCTATCTGACTTTTATGCATCTATATTATTTGATACTGGTGCGGATCAGAGTTTTATCTCATCTGACTTTGCATGCCATCTTAATCATGTTGAGGAATCAGTAGACTCCCCTTATACTATTAAGATAGAAAATTGCAAACAGATAACAGTTGACACAGTACTTAGGAATTGCCCACTAACACTCAGAGATCACACATCCTCCATCGATTTGATACCGATGGAACTGGGCAGTTTTGATATCATCGTCAGAATGGATTGGCTATCTCTTAATAGAGTTGAGTTCCTCTGTTCCGAAAAGCTACTACGTATTCCAGTAGAGAACAATCAAGTCTTGGATATTCACGGAGATCAATCAAACCGCAGTGTCAAGATAATACCGTGTATGAAGGCTCGCAAGAACCTACGAAAACAGTATATCGCATTCCTAGCTCACGTGGTAGAGAAAGACAAGAAAGCAATCAAGATTCAAGATGTACCAGTTCTGAAAGACTATGCGGACGTGTTTTCGGATGATTTACCGGGACTGCCACTCGAGAGATCGGTGCAGTTTCGAATTGATTTGATTCCGGGAGCGGTTCCTGTGGCTAAGTCTCCTTATAGACTTGCACCATCAGAGATGCATGAACTGTCCAATCAACTAGAAGAGCTACTCGATAAAGGATTCATTCGACCGAGTTTCTCACCGTGGGGAGCTCCGGTTCTCTTTATCAAGAAGAAGGATGGATCTTTCAGAATGTTTATCGATGACAGAGAGATCAACAAACTCACCATCAAGAATCGGTACCCGTTACCGAGGATTGATGACTTGTGGATGACAGGCTGAAGTTAAAGAATATGATAGACTCTAGCTTGGGTCAAGTGAAGACATACCAGAAGAGTAATGATAGTGTTCTTACAAAAGACTTGATTTGTCATTGTGCGAGAGCTAATGATGTTGCACCACTTAATGATGCATGGAGAAAAGAAGATTCAAGCTCTGAGAATGAAAAAATGGATGATGATCAACCACCACCACCTCCCCCTCCACAAGATCCACCAGTTCAACAAGTTCATGAACAATCTTCATCAGCTCATCATCAAGAACAAGCAACTCCAAGTGCTACTCAATCTTCTTTTGACCCTCTTGAAGTTATCTACCCTGATCAACCATTTGTTTATGAGCAAACCACTACTACTGCATCACCATCAAATGTTGAGACTGAGGATGTCTTTGATGAAATGGAAGAGGAGTCAACTGAATCTGAAATGGAAGATGTGCAAGTTGGTAATAGAATGGTTCGGATGATGAAGAGAAATCCTATTCAACAACAACAGAATATGGAAGAGCAAGAAGAAAGAAATGATCCAAACTTTACAGTGGATGACCCAGAATCATCTCTCCTAAGAAAAAGAAAAGGATGGCTAATATCTTCATAATATCATTCCCCACCGGAGTTAGCTAAGTGTAATAGGACAAGTTCTTATAACACTATGCACATAACTCGGTGAGGACTATGAGATAACACGAAACAAACATCATCCACCACCTGAGTCGACAAGAATGATAATCATGATAACGTACCTTCATGATAACAACATCATTCGCACAACAACTAACATTGTATAATAAGACAAGTTCTTATATAACTTTGTTAATAACAACGAGAACACACAACATTGAGAACAAATAACATTGGTGAACACAACAACAATTTATTACTATTGAACTGTCTGTATTATATCATGACAATCATCTGCCATGTATTCAAGTTTATCATCGTAAGTCCCTTACAGAAATCGTTTACCAGTTAGTTTGCCGTGACTAAACCGACGATATCATAGTGGTACCATAGGTTTGACAAACCCCAGCTTGTAGGGCTGGTATGTTGATTGTATTGAACATTTGGCCAGTAACGTATGACCGGTGACAGGTCGACTACAAGTCAGTGTCTGGTAAGCGACACATGGTGATATTAATCTACAGTGATAATTGTAATTAATCCATCGATCCTGTTGACTAGTAGACTGAGGAATTGATTTTCTCTCATGTCACATTACTGGTAATAGTTTCGATGAGGCCTATGGGAACACAAAGTGGTAGAGGTAAATCGGATGCATTGTAATCTGGTTACGTGAGGATTGCAGTGAATTCCTTTTAGGCTCTATGCACTTCAAGTTAAGAACAAATATCAGTTGGTTAACTAACACTCTTATTATTAAAAGTGATTGACAGTTAACCCCACAAGCGAAAGAGTAATAACAAGGATCAGATTAAATTAATCTATTTTCATTAACTCATTGAGGGTTCATCAATATTTCGGTTTGATAACTAAAACCCTCTTACCATATTATTCTACATATAACACTGGGTGATGACCACAAACAAATGGGTGAATATCAAATGAGATGAACATGTGAGATGAAAATGGGTATCTATAGTTGTATTGCAAGTGTTTTTGAGTTCTATTAGGTATGTGGTGGGATGGTTGCTCAGGCTTTTTCCCCTACATATGCCCTATATATAAGCATAGCTAATAGGATGAGATACTACTTGTAAATATAACTATGGAGAGGCCATTGTGTGAACAGATGAATCAAAAATTTACAAGTATCGTGTATGACATTGTGACTGTGTATGTGAACAAATCAATGTTTTCTGTTATCAAACTTATGAACTCACCAACCTAGTGTTGACTTTGTTTAAATGCATGTTTTCTTAGGTGACGAACATGTTTAGTCACCAGACATCAGGGACATAGCTAGTGGAATTTTAGAAGACCTAGCTACATTTTGTGTTGCGCATACTTTGGGAATGACAAAACAATGAATCATCTTTTGTAGATCTTGTGCAGTTACAAGATAGAAACTCCTTGATTCTTTTGGATAGATTTACTTGGTTAAATTATGAATGAAACATTGTAATTTGACTTTGTAATTATATATCATTGTCATGTTAGCATTTCTCATTTATATATCATGTGCTATGCAAACAATCTGATCATTTCGATTATCAAGCGATATCGCGCCCCGAGAAACTTCCGCCCGACGGGAAAGTCGATCCAGCCTGCCGGCTCGAGGAGTGACAGATTGGTATCAGAGCCATGGTTATAGAGAAATATAGGTCATATTACTTAAATGGTTTGGCCTAGACTATAACCTAGGGACCCTCATTTAGAGAAGATACAACATAGGATTGTATTTGCATATCTCTTCTGCGTCTGATTATTGCACCAACCGATTTCCTTTCGGTTATGATCAGAATGCCGCCAAGAAGACCACCACCAGCTTTACTGCCACCACCACAAGATTCAACTCCTCACTCATCAACACCAACACCACCTGACTCTCCTCCACATCCACATCCACCTCCACCTCCTCATTTACCTCCTCCTCCGCCACCACCCAACCACGAGTTGGACCCTGCTACTGTTGCACTGGCCACACTGCTGACCAGTCAGTTGAGGGATGTGATCCCAAATATGATGAACAGAATCAACAGCAACAACACTAACAACATCGCAAACTCATCTGGGGAAGGCAGCGGTAACACCCGACATCATCAGGACTATTCCTACAAGAACATTATAGGATGCAAGCCACCTAGTTTCAGTGGCAGTGAGGGTGCCGTCGGATTGATCCAATGGATCGAGAAGATGGAGACAACTCTAGACATCAGTGGATGTCTTGATCAGCATAGAGTGAGGTATGATGTTGGCTCGTTCAACAAACGAGCATTGACATGGTGGAACGCACAAGTTCAGACTAGGGGCAGAGATGAGGCTCTGTCTATGCCTTGGGATGACTTCAAGGCCATCCTGAGGGCAGAGTCTTGCCCGAGGAACGAACTGAAGAAGGTTGAAACTGAGTTGCTCAACCTTGTCATGATTGGTGCTGGGCATCTGGCCTACACCACAAAATTTCACGAGTTAGCTACATTGGCACCAGACCTGGTGCGAACACTGGATAAAAGGATCGAGCGGTATGTCGGTGGACTACATGCTTGTATCCAAGGGCATGTGATTTCTGCCCACCCCAGTACTATGGAGATGGTTGTTACTCTGTCAGCAACTTTGACAGATGTAATGGTTGCCTCCGGGGCTCTGAAGAAGGAAACTGAAACAAAGGCAGGAACTTCAAGAAAGCCGGACAAACGCTCGGCTAAGAAACAAAACGTGGTCAAGAACTTTGCTGCAACCACTCAAACACCGATGATCAATCAACCACCACCTCTACAGATCAAGAAGCCCTACACTGGCACAGCACCATTGTGCAAAAGCTCCGAATATCATCATCCACTAAACATCCAGTGAAGACAATGCACTAACTGTGGGAAGTTTGGTCATTGGGCCAATCATTGTCGGGGCACGGGAGCCCAGAACAGAAACAACAATGCAGCAACTACTGCTGCAGCTGACAACAGATCTTGCTACAACTGTGGTGAGCCGGGACACTTTTCTCGGGATTGCCCCAAGAAGAATGAATCAAGGGCTCAAGTAGCAAGAGGAAGAGCCTTTCATATTGGAGCAGCTGCTGCTTGACAAGACCCGAATGTGGTCACGGGTACATTTCTCCTATCTGACTTTTATGTATCTATATTATTTGATACTGGTGCGGATCAGAGTTTTATCTCATCCGACTTTGCATGCCATCTTAATCATGTTGAGGAATCATTAGACTCCCCTTATACTATTAAGATAGCAAATTGCAAACAGATAACAGTTGACACAGTACTTAGGAATTGCCCACTAACACTCAGAGATCACACATCCTCCATCGATTTGATACCGATGGAACTGGGCAGTTTTTATATCATCGTCAGAATGGATTGGCTATCTCTTAATAGAGTTGAGTTCCTCTGTTCCGAAAAGCTACTACGTATTCCAGTAGAGAACAATCAAGTCTTGGATATTCACGGAGATCAATCAAACCGCAGTGTCAAGATAATACCGTGTATGAAGGCTCGCAAGAACCTACGAAAACAGTATATCGCATTCCTAGCTCACGTGGTAGAGAAAGACAAGAAAGCAATCAAGATTCAAGATGTACCAGTTCTGAAAGACTATGCGGACGTGTTTTCGGATGATTTACCGGGACTGCCACTCGAGAGATCGGTGCAGTTTCGAATTGATTTGATTCCGGGAGCGGTTCCTGTGGCTAAGTCTCCTTATAGACTTGCACCATCAGAGATGCATGAACTGTCCAATCAACTAGAAGAGCTACTCGATAAAGGATTCATTCGACCGAGTTTCTCACTATGGGGAGCTCCGGTTCTCTTTATCAAGAAGAAGGATGGATCTTTCAGAATGTTTATCGATTACAGAGAGATCAACAAACTCACCATCAAGAATCGGTACCCGTTACCGAGGATTGATGACTTGTTTGATCAGTTACAGGGAGCTCAGTACTTCTCTAAGATAGACCTGCGTTCAGGTTATCACCAGCTCCGTATTCAAGAGGAAGACATACCAAAGACGACCTTTCGTACCCGATACGGTCACTATGAATTCATGGTGATGCCATTCGGACTGACGAACGCACCAGCAGTGCTCATGGATCTTATGAACCGGGTGTGCAAGCCGTATCTAGATCAATTCGTTATCGTCTTTATTGATGATATACTAATCTACTCAAGAAGCGAGAAGGAACATGAACAACATCTCAGGACAGTCTTGGAACTCCTGAAAGACGAGCAACTCTATGCCAAATTCTCCAAGTGTGAATTATGCCTAAGAGAAGATTAGTTTTTGGGTCATGTGATTAACAGTAATGGTACTCATGTGGATCCTGCCAAGATTGAAGCAATCAAGGACTGGGATGTGCCCACAACACCGATAGAGATCAGATCATTCTTGGGGTCGGCAGGTTATTACCGGAGATTCATTTCGAATTTCTCTAAGATAGCTTTGCCTCTCACCAAATTCACACAGAAGAGCGAACCATTTGTGTGGACCCAGAAACAGGAAGACGCTTCCAAACACTAAAACAAAGATTGTGCAATGCTCCAATCTTAACACTCACAGAAGGCAATGATGATTTTGCGGTATGTTGTGATGATTCCCATCAGGGAATAGGTTATGCTTTAATGCAACGAGACAAAGTTATTGCCTACGCATCAAGACAACTGAAAATACACGAGAAGAATTACACAACACATGACTTAGAACTGGGAGCTGTTGATTTTGCTTTAAAGATTTGGAGACATTACCTATACGGTACCAAATGCACTATCTTCACATATCACAAGAGTTTACAGCACATATTTGATCAGCAGGAGCTTAACATGAGACAAAGACGTTGGGTTGAGCTCCTGAATGATTACGATTGTGATCAAATACCATCCAGGCAAAGCAAATGTTGTGGCAGATGCTTTGACCCTGAAGGAAAGAGTCAAACCCTTGCGTGTTCGAGCAATGGGAATGAATGTGCAAACAAGTCTGAGAGATCAAATCATACAAGCACAACTAGAAGAAACGGTAAGAAACAACTTGAAACACGAGCTCGATTGTGGAGCCGAGAAACACTTTAAGACAAAAGAAGATGGAGTTATCTATTTTCAGGATCGTGTTTGGATCCCGGCAGTAGATGAACTTCGAACACTCATTCTTAACGAGGCACACAACACACGCTATTCCGTTCATCCTGGTGCCGGCACGATGTACCAAGATCTCAGGTCGTTTTATTGGTGGCCAGGTATGAAGAAGGATGTGGCCACTTACGTTGGCAAATGCATAACATAAAGCTAAACACCAGAAGCCGTCAGGTTTGCTGGAACAACCAGAGATAACAGAATGGAAGTGGGAAAAAATAGCTATGGATTTTATTACCAAGCTACCCCGCACTTCCAGCGGACACGATTCGATTTGGGTCATCGTTGATCGATTGACCAAGTCCGCAGATTTCTTGCCGATCAGAGAGAACTACAAGATGGAAAAGCTAGCAAGACTCTATGTTAATGAAATAGTAGTACGACACGGTGTGCCTTTGTCTATTATTTCAGACCTGGACAGTCGATTTACATCACGGTTCTGGCAATCATTGCAACAATCCTTAGGGACAAGTGTCAACTTGAGCATCGCCTATCATCCACAAACGGATGGACAAAGCGAGGGAACAATTCAAACCATAGAGGATATGTTGAAAACATGCATCCTAGACTTTGGTGGAAGCTGGGATTAACATTTACCACTTATCGAGTTCTCTTACAACAACAACTACCACAGCAGTATCGGATGTGCTCCGTTCGAAGCACTATATGGTAGAAAATGTCGGTCTCCAATTTGTTGGATTGAAGTGGGAGACAACAGAATTACTGTGCCTGAACTTATTCCGGAAACTACTAATAAGATAGCCCAGATTCAACAGAGACTACAAGCAACACGTAGCCGCCAAAAGAGTTGCGCAGACAAATGGCGAAAGCCTTTGGAATTCCAAGTGGGTGACCGAGTCATGTTGACAGTGTCCCCATGGAAAGGCGTGGTTCGTTTTGGGGCTAAAGGCAAATTAGCACCAAGGTATGTCGGACCGTTTGAGATAACTCAACGCATAGGTACTGTGGCATACAGACTCAGACTCCCTGATGAACTTAGTGGAATCTCAAACGATGCCTCGCTGATTAATCATTGATCATACCTTTGGAACAGATACAAGTCGATGAGGAACTACATTTCATTGAGGTCAAGAGACTGAAACGAAGCCGTATTCCAATTGTAAAGGTTCGTTGGAACTCCAAGCGCGAACCAGAATTTACCTGGGAGCGTGTTAGTACATATTTGAAATGGTTTGCTATTCAAAAGTTGTATTTATTTTGAATTGTAAAGGGTTCGGCTAGGTTTGTCAAGGTTCGTTTGGACCACGAACCTAGGCAGGTTCGGCGAACCTATTGTGTCTAAAGGTTCGGCGAACCTATAACCTTGATAAGGTTCGTTTGTCAAACCTAAAGGTTCGTCTAGCAAACCTTAGGGTTCGGCTCACGAACCTAAGGTTCGCTGGTTTTGTTACTATATATAGTTGTTTTGTTTGTTATTTCAGTAGATTTTTGCTGAGTGCTTTAGTGAGATCTGCTGATATTCTCTGTGTGAGAAGTTTGTTAGATTGAGGGATCTTGTAATCATTTGTTGATAATACAAGAAGTTTTTATTGAATTGCTTGTGTTGTTGAATTTCATACATATCAACTATGGATTCCGCACGTAGTAGATAGTTTGTAGAACTTGTATTTCGATCCTGAACGGTTTCACCAAACCAACAGTGGTATCAGAGCGTTTGGTGAAGTTCTACACTACAAATTCAAGGATTTCAAGCATTTGAAGATTTGAAGATATGAAGATCATCAATGGTTACTTTCTATTTTCTTTTTGACTGATTTTCTGGTGTTTGAGGTTGTTTATATTGTCAATTGTTGTTGAATTACAACAATTGAAGTTTTGGAAGTATTTTGGTAGAGATTTGGAAGGATTTCTTGAAGTTTTGAAAAGTTTCCCGCTCAAAAATTTCAAATCTGCGCTACAGGTTCGTTCCACGAACCTGTTCGTTCCACGAACCTGTGATTTGCTGAATACAAAGGTTCGCTGTTATTTTGAGTTTTCAGAGGATTCGTTTGACAATTGGCTGAAGGTTCGGCAAGGTTCGTCAATATAGTTCGCTAGTTTGGGTGATAGTTCGGCAAGGTTCGTCAATATAGTTCGCTTGTTTGTGGTAATAGTTCGTTTGATAGTTCGGCAAAAGGTTCGCTGATTACTGTTGATAGTTCGGCTGAGGGTTCGGTTGAACTAAAGGTTCGTCAGTATTAAGAGTTTGTCTGTGCAAAGGTTCGTGAGTTTCAAAGATTCGCTGGTCAAAGGTTTGTTCCTCAGAAGACAAAATTAGTCCATAGGTTCGGCTGAGATTCGTCTGAAGGTTCGGCTGAAGCAAAATTTAGTCCATAGGTTCGGCTGAGGTTCGTCTGAAGGTTCGGCTGAGACAGAATTTTGTCTAAAGGTTCTTCTGAGGATTAGTTGAAGGTTCGGCCAGTTCAAAGTGTGAAAAGGTTCGCTGATTTCAAATTCAGAAATTATGTCTGACATGTACGCGGCTATGGCAAGTCAGAATTCCAAACTTCAAAGCATTTTAATCAGTGAAACTGAAGTTGGAAGTACCAATAAAGTGCCAAAGTTATTGGATTTAGCTGACTATGATAACTGGAAAGGAAGATTTGAGACTCATCTTAATGGCACAGATACAAATTTATGGGAAAGGATTTTATCTCCTTATGAGAGACCAAGGGTAGTTGGAACTGATTTGTATCAACTCTTGGAAAGGTTAGATGTAGATGAAAGGAAGAAGTATGACTCAGAGAAGAAAGCTTACTGGTTATTAAGTCAAGCTATTCCAAATCAAATTTTGCATCAGTTTGATGAGCACAAGACTGCCTATAGTTTGTGGAGTGCATTGAAGGCCAGAGTTGAAGGAAACACAAATCTGAAGAAAATGAAAGCTACTGACATCAGAAAGGAGTTTGAGAATTTCAACATTATTGGAAATGAAACTCTAGATGCCTTGATTACCAGATACAGACATTTGTTGACTGAAGTAAGGAAATATGGCATTGAATATACTGAAGATGAAAAGATAGACTGTTTAGCTGATGCATTGCCAGATAAGTGGAATTCTTTGGTTCTCATATTGAGAGAAAATCTACCTGGATTGACATTGGTAGAGTTTATTCAGAAACTGGAGGAACAAGAAATGAAGGACAAACGTAAAGCAAGAAGAGTAAATGTCACTCAAGATCCTTCTTTATATGGTGGTTCAGTTGCTACACCTCCTGCTGTATCTGCAAAGATACAGACTGCTTTTGTATCTAGAACTTCTGAAACTACTCAGAGTTCTTCTGTACCTTCAAGTTCTAGTTCACATTGTCCGATCAATGAGAAAAAGTCTGAATCTGTATCACCACCAGTACAGTTGAATACTTCAAATTTGGGAAAAGTAACAGTTGAAGCAGTAAAAGATCACATGTCTATTTTATCATGTGTAGTGAGTGCATATGATGAGCAAATAGCTGGAAGAATTGGAAATGCCAATTTGACTTTTGAAGACTATGCGCAGATAGATGAGGACGAGATGGAATTGATTGATACTCAGTGGGCTCTTGCAAGTGTTATTCGAAGAATAAATCGTTATGAGAAGAAAACTGGAAAGAAGTTCACTTTTGACCGAAATACAAAGTTTGGATTCAATCCAAAATCTACACAGTGTTATAACTGTGGTGAACACGGTCATTTTGCAAGAGAATGTAAGAATCCCAAGAAGCAAGGAAATTTGAATCCTTTCAAACCAAAGGAAGAATATCAGAAAAAGAAAGAGAAAACTGAGGAATCAACGTCTAAAGCACTTGTGAGTCAAGCAGATGAAGGTTATGATTGGGGTGTCAAGTATGATGATCTTATGGGTGCGTTCATGGCTTCTTTGGAAGAAGATTCTAGCAAAGGAAAAGAGGAAATTGATGAGCTGACTAAGGTACAAAGTGATTTGTATGAGATGATAGATAGACTTAAAGAAATGAATTCTCAGTTAACTTCTGATCTGAGGGAATGCACAGAGGCAAACAAAAAGTTGATTTCTAAAGAAAAGGCATTTGATAAGAAGATAATCGATCTTAGCAAAGAAAATGAAGACTTGAAAATCAAGGTTTTGCAAAACAATTATGCAGTTTCTGTACATTTAGACTCAGTTCAGAAGTTAAAAGTGGAATTGGCAGAAGCAAAAGCTGAAGCTGAATTAAACAAAGCCAAGCTTGAAAACTATCAGAATTCCGCATATGTTATTGATTATTTTGCGGCTTTGCAAAATTCACGTGATAGTTCTGGGATTGGTTTTCATGCTGTTCCACCTCCTTCTAGTTTTGTATCAAGACCACAACTTGAGCCTGATTTAGAAGTTGATCCTATTTCATTAAAAAAGAGTGGATCTGATCATGAGAGTGATGTTGTTGACAATGATGCTCCTATCATTGAGGACATCACTGATTTAGAATATCCAGATGATATTCTAAGGATGATTGGTCATCAAAAGAACGAGTCTGTGGATAAGAAGAGTCAAGTTTTTCAGAAATCAAAATCTGAAATAAAAAATGTTGGGAATTCTGTGACTAAACACAAGTTTGTTTCAAAATCAAACCTAAAAGTCAAGACTACTTCTACTGTTAAGCCAATTGTGTTTGTTGAGTCATCAACAACACAAAAAGGAGAGTCAAGCAAAGTTTTTCAAAAACCAGAGAAATTTGATAAAAAAATTGACAAGAAGTTTGTCAAAGTTGTTGACAATGTTAATCAAAGTGGGGTTGGAAACAAGGGAACTTCAAAGAATTTTCAAAAGAATGTTAAAACCAAAGTCACTGATTTGAAGAAAAAGATTCAATCTTCATCTGTAGCATCCAAATCTTTGGATTCATCTAAGGGGTGTGATGAAAAGCCAAAGAAGGTGTCATCAAGGAAATGCTACAGATGCGGGAAACTGGGACATGTCATTGCTGAATGTGATATGGATAAGTGTAACAGATTTCATACTTTTACTCCACGAGAAACACGACAGTGTTTCACTTGTGGAGGAAAAGGACATATTTCTGTTAATTGTCCAAATCACAAGGTTAAGAAGAAAATCTCTTCTAATGACAGTCGGGTAATTCATTCTGATAGAACTCCTAGGAGGGTAAAGCCTAGTGAGGATGAGATGAAAATTCTCAGGAAATTTGATTCTGAGGGTATCTGGGTCAAGGATGAACAATTTCATAAAAGACATTTTTTGATAATCAACACAAAGGTAAAAAGGTTTTGAACAGGTCAGCATCATCTGATGATGAATTTTATGATAATTTTCATCATAAACAATTTTCAAAACAAAATTCAAATTCAAATTCTTATTGGAAATCCAGATACAGGTCAGGAGATAGATTTGATTTGAGAGATGATGAATACTTGGAAGATGGGTCTTCAAGTAGTTCATCAAGATCGAACGGCAGGAGGCGGTTCGGGGAGACTCAACGCCGAAAAGGCGGGAGTCATCCCTTTTGGTACTAATCAAATTTTGTTTTAATTTATTATGCAGGATGCATTCACGGGCCATATCAACAGTCGATGGATTGTTGATAGTGGATGCTCCAGGCATATGACAGGAGAGTTAGTATTGTTGAGAGATTTCAAGGAAATGAAAGGATGTTACGTTAACTTTGCAGGAGATAAGGGTGGTCAGATTACTGGATGTGGTAGTTTGACTAACGGTAAAGTTTCGTTTGATAATGTCAATTTCTGCAAGGAGTTAACTAACAATCTTTTAAGTGTATCACAGATATGTGATAAAGGTTATCAGGTGTTGTTTGATGACAAGAAATGCTATGTGCTCAAACAAGGTATTCAAATTCCTGATGACTGGATTCTGATGACTGCCGACAGGTATAAGGACTTATATGTGTTGGACATGGCTAAGGCGGAGACGGTAAATCAAGTTGAAACATGTCTAGTGTCGAAGGCCACAGAACAGGATACTTGGTCTTGGCATAGACGAATGGGTCACATACACATCAGAAAAATGAATTATCTTGTACATAATCATTTGGTTGATGGTGTACATGTTAAACATTTTAGATTACCTGATGTGTGTGTTTCTTGTAAAAAAGGAAAACAGAAAAGGAGGTCGCATAAGTCTAAAACTGTCTTTTCTATTGATAAACCATTAGAACTCCTTCACATGGATCTGTTTGGACCGATTAATGTGAAGAGTATTGGTGGTGAATCTTATTGTTTTGTTGTGACCGATGATTTTTCTCGATTTTCATGGGTTTTATTTTTAAAGACTAAATCAGAAACTTATGAAAATTTTGTGTTGCTTGTGAACAGATTGGAGACTTTGTACAAGTTAAGGGTTAGGCGGGTTCGATAGTCAAAAGACATAAAAAGACTTGTTATGAACTTCTTCAGAATCAGAAACCAAATTTGGAACACCTGGAACCCTTTGGGGTTCCTTGTACAATGCTCAAGAAAGATGCTAAATTCAACTCTAAGGTTGAAGAAGGTTTCTTTCTGGGTTATAGCCTACCAAACAAACGTGTGTTTAACAAACGCACGGTGTTGTGGAACTCTGGTATAATGTAGATGTTCAACGACATACACCTATACCGGAAGGCAAAGGTCCAAATTGGCTATTCGATTATGATAAACTTTTCGAGTCTTTTAACTTGTCTCCTACTGTTACTGATGATGAAATTTCTTTGCAGATGTTATATGACTTACAAAATTCTGAAGATCAAGAAGTTTCTCATCAAGTTGAAAATAATTCTCCAACTGAGGAAGGCATTACTGAAGCAGTTAATGATGACTGGTCATCGGAGGATGATCAAGAAATTTTTGAAGATGCAATTTCTCAAGATCAAAATGAAGAACAAGATATCACAAATCTTGATCATGGAGTTGGAGTACCGCAAGTGCCAGTGTCTAGAGTCCATGTGAATCACCCTGTGAAGCAGATTATTGGAGATCCGTCTGTTGGAGTACAGACGAGAAGGCAAGTTACAAACGTGGAGAGTTTGTACGTTGAGCTGGAGCGAAATCATGGGATTCAAGAGTTATGGATGCATTCTGCATTCGTTTCTCAGATTGAACCTAAATCTGTAACTGAAGCCCTGCGTGAGCCTGCCTGGGTGGAGGCCATGCAAGAGGAGCTTAATCAGTTTCAGAAACTTGGAGTATGGCATTTGGTAGATTTACCAAAAGGTGAAAAGAAGATTGGCACCAGGTGGGTGTTGAAGTGCAAGCGAGACGATAGAGGCGTGATTGTTCGAAACAAGGCTCGTTTGGTTGTCCAAGGGTTCAGACAAATAGAAGGAATTGATTATGACGAGGTTTTTGCACCTGTGGCGCGGCTTGAAGCGATTAGATTATTTCTATCTTTTGCTGCCCACAAAAAGTTCAAAGTATACCAGTTGGATGTCAAGTCTGCTTTCCTTTATGGATCATTGAAGGAGACAGTGTATGTTTGTCAGCCACCGGGCTTTGAGGATCCTATCCACCGGGATCAGGTCTATATCCTCGACAAAGCACTGTACGGTCTTCATCAAGCTCCTCGAGCTTGGTATGAGACCCTCTCGACTCATCTTATTGAACACGGGTTCAATAGGGGTCAGATAGACAAAACTCTGTTTTATCGGGAAAAGAACAAGGACATTCTCCTTGTTCAGATCTATGTGGATGACATCATCTTCGGATCTACCGATGAGCAGATGTGTTTAGAATTTAAGCAGGTTATGATTGAGAAGTTTGAGATGAGTGCTATGTCTGACATTAAGTTCTTTTTGGGTTTACAGATTGATCAGTCTGATGCTGGTATTTTTATCCATCAGACCAAATACATTCAAGACGTGCTAAAACGGTTTAGCATGCTTGATTGTAAACCCATTTCCACGCCCATCCAGCCCAATCACGGGATTGAGCCGGATATTAAGGGAGAGATAATTGATGCTACATTATATCGTGGAATGATTGGGAGCTTAATGTATTTGACTGCATCTCGACCAGATATTGTATTTGCTACAAGTATCTGTGCTCGCTATCAATCAAAACCAAAGGTTTCTCATCTGATTGCAGTCAAGAGGATTTTACGTTATCTGAAGGGTACTCCAGACACCGGTTTGTGGTATCCTAAGGATGATAACTACTCCTTTCATGCTTACAGTGATTCAGACTATGGAGGATGCAAGACTGACTCCAAATCAACTACTGGAGGTGCTCAATTTTTGGGGGAGAGGTTAGTCTCATGGCAGTGCAAGAAACAGACTTCTGTTGCTACATCTACATGTGAAGCTGAATATGTAGCAGCTGCCAGTTGTTGTTCCCAAGTTTTGTGGATACAACAACAGATGCGAGACTATGGACTTAATTTCTTAACTACCCCAATTCATGTCGACAATGAGGCTGCGATTGCGATTACCAAAAATCCAGTGTATCATTCACGTTCAAAACATATTGACATTCGGTTTCATTTCATACGAGACTGTTATGAAAAGAAACTGATTGATGTTGTGAAGATACACACAAACGAGCAAAGGGCAGACCTTCTCACCAAAGCCTTTGATAAACAACGTTTTGAGTACTTACTCAAATTAAATGGAATCAGGGTTATGGGTGAGGTAATCAAAAATCAAATTCCTTCATAATCAAATTTATTGAAATAACATCAGATTTTTATTCATTTTTTGTGTTTTAGTTTTTAGGGGGAGAATAGTTTTAGAAAATACAAAAACATTAAAAAATCAAAAAAAAAACACAAAAACAAGAAAAAATTAAAAATCTGAGAAATTGATTTGTTTATGTGAGAAATGATAGTACATTATTTACATTTGGAAATATATCTGTTTGTATTATTAAAATTTATAAAATAATTACAAGTACTATAAATGATGTGCTGATAGGTTTATAACTTAGTAAAGATAAGTTTGAATAAATTTTTGATAATGTTTTATAAGAAACAAATGCTTAGAATGCAGTACTTAGTTTTGTCCTAAAAAAGTAATTTTCTGACAAAATGTTTCTTGAACATAAAGTCAAATTTCCAGTTGATCATGTTTTTAATTTTTAATAAAGAAATTCTGATTTGGTTTTTCTTTTATTTTAGTTTAAAGCTGATACATTCTTTGTGTATACTTACGTATCGACCTGATTGTGTTAGCTTTAGACAATTCAAATTTGTTTTTCTTGGTTTTGTTTAAGATTTGGACAATCTATGTGTATATGTGAATATCGAACTGATTGTTAAATTTTAAACTTAAATTATTGTTTAGTTCATTTTCTGGATCATTTGAGTATACGTAAGTATCAACCTTGATTCCATGATCTTGAACAAATTCAAATTGTTTTTCTATTTTTTTCAAAAAGAAATTCTGCTTTATTTTTGCATGATCAGACTCGGTATAATTGATATTATAAGTTTGAGAACATTTATGTTTGATTAATTATTCACAAATTGGGGATGTATTCAAGTAATTGGATTATTATAAAATGTTTGATAATTTTGTTTAAACTGATTTCTTTACTAAGTAATTAAATTTAAAAGGAGAAGTATATTAACAATCATTGTAGGCTTGTAATTTACAAATAATTGTTATATAATATAAACAGATATGTTGAAAATTGTAATATAATATGATCTCATGTATGAATCTTTCTCAAACAAAAAGATTTTTAGTTTGTAGTTAATTGTGTTAGATTACATTTTAATTGTTCTAAAAATTTAAAATTCAAAAAGATTTTATTTTTATTTTTTAATTTTTTTAAAAAATCTGATGTTAAATTGATAATGTTTGATTATTTGTTTGACTTTGGAACAATTAAATATGAATTTTGTTTGGTTTTTAAAAGAAAAATCATGTTTTGAGAAGGTTCGTTGAATGGGTTCGTTGGTAAGGTTCGCTGAGATAGTTCGTTGGTAAGGTTCGCTGAGATAGTTCGTTGGTAAGGTTCGTGATGATAGTTCGTGAGTTAGGGTTCGTGGAGATAGTTCGCAAGATGGTTCGTTCCAATGGTTCGCTGAAAAAGGTTCGTGAGGTATAAATATATGGTTCGCGAAAATGGTTCGTCACTTTCATCTTGTTCACAGACGACGAACCCTCGAAAGATTTTTTTCGATTTTCGATCTTGGACCTCCCAGAGCTTTTGTTGTGATCATTAGATTCAGAATCATTTCGTGAACATTTCTAGGTAGAAATTTTGGAATTTGACCGAGTAATTTGAGAGATCTGAGAGCTTTTAGAATTTTTAATTTTGGATCTGTAATTTGACTTTAATATGGTTAAAATCTAACAATTGGATAAATCATCTTTGTTAAAGTTGTTCATCGATAAGTTTCGAACCTAGGTGTATGATTTGTTTTACATCAGATTAATTTTTTTTATTCAAGTGTTGAAACTGGATCGATGAACAGGTTCGTTGAACGAACCTTAGGTTCGCCGAACCTTGAGGGTTCGTTGAATTTGTTTAGGTTCGCCGAACCTTGAGGGTTCATTGGATTTGTATAGGTTTGTGGCGAACCTTTGGATTTTAAAAGCAACGAATCTTTTGGACAAGGTTCGTTTGACTAACAAGGTTCGTTCATTTAAAAGGTTCGTTCAATACAAGGTTCGTTCATTGCAAGGTTCGGTCATTGTAGGGTTCGTCTAGCAATAGGGTTCGTTTAGCAGTAAGGTTCGTCTAAGAAGGATAGGTTCGCTGTTTTTTACTTAGAAATTTTTTAATTTTGTTAATTTTACTTAATTTTTTGTTTCTAATTTCTTTTATTTCTATTTGTAGAAATGGCGAACTTAGTTTTCGGAGACAAACACAATATTTGTGCACATTTGGATCCTACAACCAAGAATGGTCAAGAATTTCGACCGATGATCGAGTTTCTCAGAAGATCAAGGGTTTATCATGCTATTTCTAGTTCAGTTCAGATATATAGATCTCATATTCAGAGATTTTGGGGTTCAGCTCGGATTATTTCTGTTGATGATGTGTATACTATAGATGCGAATGTGCTTGGACAAGCAATTCGTATAACTGAGGCTGATATTAGGAGGGTATTACATCTTGGAGGTGAACCAGATGGTGTAACTCTTATTCCTGAGAGTTGCATCAAAGGTTGTTTTCTACGCATTCGATATTTTGGAGCTTACAACTCCATATCAGTCAAGAAGGGAAAGCTACCTCTACAATACAAGTTTCTAGCACATGTGTTGTTGCATTGCCTTAGCATGAGGAAAGGCACATTTGATGAGTTGAGGGATTTGATGCGATCTGCCATGGTTGCTCTTATATTGAACAAACCGTTCAATTTCTCCGGCATGATCTTTAGATATATGTGTGACAACATCACAAAGGCTAAGGATAGGTTTTACATGTATCCTAGATTTGTGCAAATGTTGATTGATGAGAGGTTTCCTGAAGGACAATTACCCAGGGAAGTTGGAGACTTATTGAAGATTAAACAAATGACTGATTCCAGTTTGGGTCAAGTCAGAGTATATCAAAGGACTGGGGATGCTGTACAAGAGAAAGATTTGATTGCTCATTGTGCCAGGGCAAATTATGTTGCTCCTGAGGGTGATGCATGGAGACATGATGATTCAGAATCAGATACTGAAGATGTTGCAGCTGATGATCATCAATCACCACCTCCACCTCCTCCAAGGCAACAACCAAAGAAGAAGACTCCTGGTCAATCTTCTCAATCTACTTCTCAAGTTAAATCATCTCAAGAACAATCTTCTCAAGAACATCTGGAAATTGATGTGTCTGAGATGCAGACAGAGACTGTTGCTGCTGATGATAATCAAAGTGAATCTTCTGATACAGAGTCAGAATATGAGATGATTCAGGAAGGAAATCAGATGGTGAAAAGACGGAAGAGAAAATTTGTTGAAAAGGATGCTGAAGAGAAGGAAGAGAAAGATGATCCTATTTTCATACCTGATGAACCTGAATCTTCAAAGCCAAAGAAGATAAAAAGAATGGCCAAGAGAGGGCCTTATGAGAAGAAAAAGACTAAGACTGATAAGACCACTGTGTCTTCACCTGTTATGACTACTTCAGCTTCTGTTTCTGATTCACCAGTCATTACTTCAGTTCCTGTGAATATTATTCATGTTTCTACTGTACAAACTCCTGAGTTTGTACAGGTAGCTTCTTTCACACCATCTTTTGTAGAGGCCACTACTGTATCTACTTCAGTGCCAGAGACTTCTATTCCTCAGGATTCAATTCCTAGAGATGACTTATTTTCAGGGCTTGATGATCTGGGTGATATTAATTTTACTGTGAATTATGATGATACAGATCTTAAAAGAAGATTGTCTATGCTTTCAAAGGATTTTGAAGAATACAAGAAAGAAAAAGAAAAGTTTGTTGCTGATAAACCATCTTCTTCTAGTTCTGGGATGAATGAGTTAAAAATTCAAATGGATTTGATGTTGAAATGGAAAGAAGAAGTGGTTGCTGAAAAGAAAGTGATGAAGGAAAAAATTTCTGAGTTGGAATTTTTGGTCAAGCTACAATATGAGGATATTGTTGATCTTAAGAATGAAAATACTGATTTAAGATTCAAGATCAAAGAGTTGGAATCAAAAGTCACAAAGTCTGAAGCATCTAGTTCAAAAGTTGATCAAGTGTTTGTTGATATTGATGCAGAAGAAGAGGAGAAGGTGGAGAAGGTAGAGAAGGTAGAAGAAGAAGAGGATGAAGAAGCAGTTGATTATGGAGATACTGATGTTGATGAACATCCAGATGATTTTGGTTATCATGGTGATGATGAGACTGATGGTAATGGTGCTGGTGGTGTTGATAGAGGTGCTGGTGGTTTGAATGAAATTACTGGAGCTATCATTGTTTATTCTTCTCCAAAGCTTTCTACTGATGCTGTTCCAGTTTCTTCTGTAGCTTCAGATAGGGCTAAGGATTGTATGACTGTTGAATTTGAAGATTTGGACTTAATAGAATATCCTAAAGGGATTCTTGATTACTCTCTGCCTACTTTTCTTGATTTATTTAAAATGCATTCTGATATAGATTTGCAGAGAAACATTGTTGAAATTCAAGTGAATCAAGAAATAGAAGAAGGAGAAATTATTGGAGATTATTCTGTTCAAGATTTTCAAGAGTTTATAGAAGATGATGATGATTTGATTTTTGATTTTGAACAAGATGAAGATGATGAGGTTTCTGATTATGATAAAGATATTATTGATGAAGAGTTGCTGAATTTGAATACTTTAAAGAAAATTTTTGAAGTTGGAAGTATGTCAAGTACAACTATGAATCCAGTTAAAGTAAAGACAAACATAGATTTTTGGAATGAGTTTCAAGATGAAACAAAATATATTATTGATCACTTGCATTCTTTCAAGATTATGAGGGAAGTGTATGAAGATAAAGATCCAGACAACCTAACTAAACAATCTACAAAGTTTAAGATTGGATCTAAATCCAAGATGATTGGAAGGATTATTAGTTATGGTTATTTTCATTACATTCCTGGAAGTTTGTCTGATAAAGGTTGTTATGTAGTAAAACGGGTTGATGGATGCCAATATTTTGGAAAGGCTACTGATTTGATGAGTCTACCAGCTTTTGAATGCAAAAATCTTTCAAGATTAAGAATGATAAAGCCTATTCAGACTCGACACAATGAAATTTTTGAGAATTTGTTAAAGAAAGAAGCTCGTTTTGGATGGAGTTTGTTATCTCCTCAGTTCAGAGAAAGATTTAAAGGATATGAAAAGCCAAAAGTTTTCAAAAGACCAAGATTAAGGAAGATTGAACAAGATTGGAATCCATACTTTAAGTTTTGGTTTTATGATGAACGAACTTCAGAAGGTGTGATTGTGTTGAAGCAGGAAGATAACTGGAGGGTGATACGAATGCTTGATCCTATATGGATTGTGAATTGCTCTAGAGATGATATTATTTTGTTGAATTCATCTCAGATATATGATGAAGATGGATATCATGATGTGGGAGTAAGTTTTACAGACATGGCAATTCAATATCAAACCATTGCACAAATGAGTTTTACTTTGGGAATACATTCTGGTTGCAATTGGAATGATGTGAATTATCTTTATACTGAATTGATGCAAGTGCAAAAGGAGAGAGATGATAGAGATTATAGATTGGAAGCAGAAAGACTTGCGAAGATACCACGTTCGGTGGTGATACGAGCGGTGGATAATATGGTTGCTGAAGTTGGTGAATCGAGTGGATTAAAAGACAAAGTTGAAGAATCAATTGAAGATAAAGTTGAAGAAATAACTGAAGTCAAATATTGAAGATTTTGATAGCAAACATTTAGGGGGAGTTTGTTAGTACATATTTGAAATGGTTTGCTATTCAAAAGTTGTATTTATTTTGAATTGTAAAGGGTTCGGCTAGGTTTGTCAAGGTTCGTTTGGCCCACGAACCTAGGCAGGTTCGGCGAACCTATTGTGTCTAAAGGTTCGGCGAACCTATAACCTTGATAAGGTTCGTTTGTCAAACCTAAAGGTTCGTCTAGCAAACCTTAGGGTTCGGCTCACGAACCTAAGGTTCGCTGGTTTTGTTACTATATATAGTTGTTTTGTTTGTTATTTCAGTAGATTTTTGCTGAGTGCTTTAGTGAGATCTGCTGATATTCTCTGTGTGAGAAGTTTGTTAGATTGAGTGATCTTGTAATCATTTGTTGATAATACAAGAAGTTTTTATTGAATTGCTTGTGTTGTTGAATTTCATACATATCAACTATGGATTCCGCACGTAGTAGATAGTTTGTAGAACTTGTATTTCGATCCTGAACGGTTTCACCAAACCAACAGTGGTATCAGAGCGTTAGGCTCGATTCTACGACTATTTGGACATCAATCTCAAGTAATTTGATCAGAAAGTTCATAATTTTGAAGGTGTTCTTGAAGTTCTTCACGTTTTTGTCAACAAAAAGCTAGATCTACGAAAAATTATCAAGTTTTTTCAAGTTTTGATCCGATAGAAAGATGCGCCTCGAAAAAACGAAGATTTTGACTACTCATAGGCCTTCTAACTCCAAAAAATGAAGATTTTAGAGCCATTTTTGTGAAGTTCAGATCTGTTCGTTCGATCAGACGAACCTTTGACGAATCTGATAGCCGAACCTGTCCAGGTTCATTCATAGGTTCGTGAAACGTCCAGGTTCGTTCATAGGTTCGTGGGAGTGTCCAGGTTCGTTCATAGGTTCGTGTAAACGTCCAGATTCATCCATAGGTTCGTGGGAGTGTCCAGATTCATCCATAGGTTCGTGGGAGTGTCCAGGTTCATTCATAGGTTCGTGAAACGTCCAGGTTCGTCCAAAGGTTCGTGAGAACGTCCAGGTTCGCGAGAAATTGACTATTTCACGAGAAATTGCGAGAAATTGACCAAATATCACGATATTTTGACCAAGATTCGCGAGATTTTGCTTAGGGTTCGTAATTCTATCCAGAAAAGGTTTGTGGATCTGAAATCTCATGAGGTTCGTTAAAATCTCGCAAGGTTTGCAAGATTTTGAAAGATTCGCGATAAATTGACCTAGATTCACGAGATTTTGGTTGGGGTTCGCGAGATTTTGATCCTTATACATTATAAAGGGTTCGTGAGCTTCCAAGGCTGATAAGGTTCGTGAAAAGGGTTCGTGGCCTATTTTTAAAGGTTAAAAAGCTTCATTTGAGCCAAAAAGACACATTATTAAAAGTTCAAGTAAACCTTGTTTACCTAATTTGGGCCTTCCGGATCATTTGGGATAGGTTTCAAGACCTAATTCGGACGTTTAGACGAAGTTTGAGCTGTTTTATTTTTGAGAGGTTAAACTTTCAAGTTCTGAACATAAAAGTTAAATATGACATACAAGAACTGGAACGTGGAATGGTTGGCTAACAATGGACTTGTGTTGGACAATTTGGAAAATTATACGAACTGGAGATCCACATTCGAAACGTTTATTGCTGAAGCGAATGATAATTATCAGAAGTTATTGTACCAACAATACAAGAAACCATGTTTGAAACTGAATGAAGATCAAATGTCTGAATTTAATCAAGAAAGAGAATTGTGTGAATTGTTTTCAGTGATCATTTCTGAAGATATTAAGAAAACTGATTTTGAACAAATGCCACATTCATGTGCAAAGTGGAGTTTGTTACAACTTGCATATAACAATCATGTTGCAAAGAAGATCAATGATGCTTATGATCGTCTTTTACCACTTATGCAAGAATTGAAATATTTTAAGTTTGATATCACTGATGGGCAAATCGTTGAGAAGTTTACTCAATTCTTACCTTGTCGATGGAGAGGTTTTGTTGAAAGAATGAAGGAAACCGAAATCATTCATCATGTCAAATTAATGAATTTCAAAGATGTGGTTGATAAAATGGAATCGGAGATAAGGAGAACCGGAAAATGGATTGTGAAAATTATTGATTTCTCGTGGATTGATGAACAAAGAAACATGTTAAAGGCTACTTTGAGTGTTGAAAAAGATAAAGAAGATGTTGATGGAAAAACGGAAGATGATCTGAAAACTGAAGATTGTATTGAGACAAGTGTGAATTTGAATATGGAAAGTAGTGATGAAGAAAAGAGTGAGGATTCTTCATTGTCAGAATCTGATAAAGCAATTGAACCTGAAATGCCTGAAGATAGCAAACAGGTGAAGGAAGTTGTAGATAAGAGATGTAATGTAACTGAAGATACACACATTCTTAATGATTCTGATATCAAAAGTGAGATGAAGAAGTCTGAAGATGATGTTTTGAAGTCAAAGAACAAAACTTCAAGTGATGATGTGGTGTCAACAGAGGATGAGAGTGTTTATGAGGATGCCTTTGATGATTTGTCTGAAACAACAACTATCATTAGTGAAGATCATTGTCATACTATTTCAGATAAAGAGGTAAGTTCAGGTACGTTTTCTAAACTCTCATGCTCTAAATGTTTAAATATTAAGGGAAGGTCTCCAATTTGTGCTGATAACAACATTCCTCCGATCATTGAAGATTGTACTTTTGAGGAATATGATGAGGAGACATTATACAAATGTGGGTTGATGGATGTTCATAAGGATTATGATGATTCTCACAATAATATTTTTGATGATGTGAAACCATGTGTTTCAAATTCTGCATCATCATCCAAAAAGAAAGTTTCTTTCAAAACCCCATTGGTTGAAATTAAAAAGTTTTCAAAGAATGAAAATAAGAATTTTTCAAAGCAAAATGGTTTTTCAAGATCAAAACCTAAAAGTCAATTTCAATCAAAATGGGTTGTGAAATCATCATGTGCATCAAACAGAGTGGAATCAAAATGTGATACTTCAAAGTCTTGGAACAAAGACAAGATTTCACTCAGTCCCATAAGATGTGAAAAGTTGAACTTTGAGTCTCCCACGTCAAGTGGTAAGAAGTCGCATTTGACTCATATAGGTTCAACAAGTAATCAAAGATTGGTTTATGGTTCACCAGTAAATCACCAAAACCATAGGTTTCTACAAAACTATTCTCCTAGGTTTGTGGAGAGGAGAATATGTTTTGAGTGTGGAACAAGAGGGCATATCATTGCTAATTGTCCTTATCTGTGTGAGTTACAAGGACAAGTTAGTAATGCCAAGTCTTGTGTCACAGAGGTTTCAAAGTTCATTCCTAAAAGACATAAAATGCCAAATCAAAAGAAGGAAGAACTTGTGAAAGCCTCAGATGAAGAAAAGTTGAAACTTTCAAAACCTTTAATGACTAATTTGGTGTTTAACAATAATGTGGTGATTCAAGATAAGTATTATCTTAAGAATGCACTTGAACGGGAACAGTTGTGGATACCAAAAACAAACAAAGTTTCAAAGGAAACTTCCTTAGTTTCAACTGGAAAATGGATTAAATTTCGGTATATGGATTTTCATGGAAAACTCAAGACCTCAAAGGCTTGGGTGACTAAAGATATCTAATGGTTTGTGAGCGTGTGCAGGAGGATTTCAAGAGGACCTATCAATTGGAGGAGAGCTCATTGATAGTGGAACTTCCTGGCGGGTATTTGGTAAAATTGTTCTAATTCTTTAACTGTCATATTATTCTGGAGAACTTGACAGGTTTGGAATTACATTGTCATATTTTCTTGATGTTTTCAAGTCACATTGATCATAATGTTGTACAAAGATCGTAAATCATATTGGTTGTCAATTTTTCGGGAATTTTGATTTTTCTATATACTTATAAAAATTCTAAAAATCAAAAAGATTTTCATTTTTAGCATTTTAGGGGGAGAAAATTTAAAAAATCAAAAACAATATAAAATTAGAAAATTGAGAAATTGATCCGACCTTTGAGATATGATTGTACATTGTAACATTCTGGAAGCTTACTTGGTTCATACAAGATCAAATACAAAGCGATCACAATGCATTAAGAATGATATGTTGGTAGGTCTTTCACTTAGTTGTGATTTCTGTAGACTAATGCCATAATCATTCTTTGTGGGACACATTACTAGAACACAGTGTTCGATCTTTGTCCTGAGTGCGTGGCCATTTGCCTCAGTGATTGCTAATTGTATTGGTACATATATTGGTTTGATCATGTGTTTCTTTTTCAAAAGAAATTCTGAGTTCATTTTTTTTCTTTTATTTTCGTTCAAAACATGGACATTTTCTGCGTATACTTACGTATCGACCTGATTGTTATGTTTTGGACATTCTGCTTTTATTTTCTTGGTTTGTTTAAAACTTGGGCATTCTATGTGTATACAGAAGTATCAATCTGATAGCTAGGTTTTAAACTTAAATTATTTTTTGGTTCAACATCTTGGTTTCATCTGCGCATACAGAAGTATCAATCTTGTTACCGGATTTTGAATATTCTATTTTATTTTACACTTTGTTATTTCACAAAAGATATTCTGCTTTATTTTTGCATGATCAAACTAAGCAAGAATTTGAACTTATAATTTACAATGGCATCGCTGTTGGTTGATGTTTCACAAAGCGGGGATGTGTTCAAGTGAGTGGGGAACGCAAAGTCTTGTGATTGGTTTTCATTAATCCAAATTCACAACAAGTAGTAAGATTTAAAGTGGACCCATATACTGGCAATCGTCCTAGGATTGTGCATCGATTAAATAAATCTCATTAACAATCAATAAGTAATGCTGAAGTATGATTACAATATGATCTCATGTTTGGATCTTTCTCATCAAAAACATATTTATTTTTTAGTTAGAATACAAATTTTGTAGGATTCTAGGATATACAATTTTGCAATTCATAGCTTTAGGGGAAGTTTATTCAAATCATTGAAAAATTCATAAAAATTTCTTCTATTTCCTTTTAGACTATCCGATGTGACTTACTAATTCTTTGTAAACATTTTAATTGATTTACTCTTAATAAGTGACAAAGAGAATTTGGAATTGTGATGAGGCATCTAGTTTTGATTGTGTGTCAACTGATGAAGGTGATAAGGGTGATGAAGATCTGTGTGTTGAAGATGTCACTGCAGTCCTCAGCAGGTGAATCTTGGAAAAAGAAAGACATAAGATGGAGAGAGAGAGAGAATGAGATTAAGATTGAGAGGGTGAAGTAGAAACAAAGAGACTGATGTATTTTCTGTGTGAAGATATAACAGCTACAACTGAAGGGAAGTATGTTGATAGCAAGGTTGTAGGGGAGTATGTTGATGCATATATGTTTCCCGATGCATATAAAGTTTGAGCATATACAACAGCAAGGTTCAAGGGGGAGTATGTTAGTGCATTTTCTATGTGAAAGTTGCATTTACTTTGTGAACCTGGCTTGTTGTATATGAAGTCGTAATTTGTTGTATATGATTAAGGGTTCGGCTAAAGATCCAAGAAGGTTCGGCTATGTTTGATAGCTAAAAGGTTTGGTGCACACATGTTTTATAGGTTTGGCAGGCGAACCTATAGGTTTGGCAGGCGAACCTATAGGTTTGGGAGGCGAACCTATAGGTTTGGCAGGCAAACCTTTTGGCAAACCTTTTGAAACATATATATAGAGGAAAGGTGGTGGACTTGGAATTTAGAGCTCATAATTCACACACACAAGTTCAAGACTTCTCTCTCAAGAATCAAGATCAAGAATTCATCAAATTCTCTTCATCTTAGCTTCTTTTGAATATTCAAGTGTTGTATTTCACGTTTGATTCTTTGTAATCACTTGAATATTAATGAAGATTTCAGATTTATGATGATATTTTACAATGTTATTGTTGATCCAAATCTAGGTGTCTGGAGTACCCTTCAGATAACGTAAAATCCTCTTGACTGCTATCAGATGAGAAACCTTTGGTTTTGATTGATAGCGAGCACAGATACTTGTAGCAAATACAATATCTGGTCGAGATGCAGTCAAATACATTAAGCTCCCAATCATTCCACGATATAATGTAGCATCAATTATCTCTCCCTTAATATCCGGCTCAATCCCGTGATTGGGCTGGATGGGCGTGGAAATGGGTTTACAATCAAGCATGCTAAACCGTTTTAGCACGTCTTGAATGTATTTGGTCTGATGGATAAAAATACCAGCATCAGACTGATCAATCTGTGAACCCAAAAAGAACTTAATGTCAGACATAGCACTCATCTCAAACTTCTCAATCATAACCTGCTTAAATTCTAAACACATCTGCTCATCGGTAGATCCGAAGATGATGTCATCCACATAAATCTGAACAAGGAGAATGTCCTTGTTCTTTTCCCGATAAAACAGAGTTTTGTCTATCAGACCCCTATTGAACCCGTGTTCAATAAGATGAGTCGAGAGGGTCTCATACCAAGCTCGAGGAGCTTGATGAAGACCGTACAGTGCTTTGTCGAGGATATAGACCTGATCCCGGTGGATAGGATCCTCAAAGCCCGGTGGCTGACAAACATACACTGTCTCCTTCAATGATCCATAAAGGAAAGCAGACTTGACATCCAACTGGTATACTTTGAACTTTTTGTGGGCAGCAAAAGATAGAAATAATCTAATCGCTTCAAGCCGCGCCACAGGTGCAAAAACCTCGTCATAATCAATTCCTTCTATTTGTCTGAACCCTTGGACAACCAAACGAGCCTTGTTTCGAACAATCACGCCTCTATCGTCTCGCTTGCACTTCAACACCCACCTGGTGCCAATCTTCTTTTCACCTTTTGGTAAATCTACCAAATGCCATACTCCAAGTTTCTGAAACTGATTAAGCTCCTCTTGCATGGCCTCCACCCAGGCAGGCTCACGCAGGGCTTCAGTTACAGATTTAGGTTCAATCTGAGAAACGAATGCAGAATGCATCCATAACTCTTGAATCCCATGATTTCGCTCCAGCTCAACGTACAAACTCTCCACGTTTGTAACTTGCCTTCTCGTCTGTACTCCAACAGACGGATCTCCAATAATCTGCTTCACAGGGTGATTCACATGGACTCTAGACACTGGCACTTGCGGTACTCCAACTCCATGATCAAGATTTGTGATATCTTGTTCTTCATTTTGATCTTGAGAAATTGCATCTTCAAAAATTTCTTGATCATCCTCCGATGACCAGTCATCATTAACTGCTTCAGTAATGCCTTCCTCAGTTGGAGAATTATTTTCAACTTGATGAGAAACTTCTTGATCTTCAGAATTTTGTAAGTCATATAACATCTGCAAAGAAATTTCATCATCAGTAACAGTAGGAGACAAGTTAAAAGACTCGAAAAGTTTATCATAATCGAATAGCCAATTTGGACCTTTGCCTTCCGGTATAGGTGTATGTCGTTGAACATCTACATTATACCAGAGTTCCACAACACCCGTGCGTTTGTTAAACACACGTTTGTTTAACCCAGAAAGAAACCTTCTTCAACCTTAGAGTTGAATTTAGCATCTTTCTTGAGCATTGTACAAGGAGCCCCAAAGGGTTCCAGGTGTTCCAAATTTGGTTTCCGATTCTGAAGAAGTTCATAACAAGTCTTTTTATGTCTTTTGACTATCAGCACTCTATTAAGGGTAAAACAAGCGGTCGCTACGGCTTCACTCCAGAATGTAATGGGCAACTTCGAATCAGCAAGCATCGTTCTAGCAGACTCTATCGATGTACGATTTTTCCTCTCAGCTACACCGTTCATTTGTGGTTCATACGGTGCGCTAAACTGCTGCTGAATCCCTTTAGAATCACAAAGAGCTTCCATGTTCTGATTCTTGAATTCTGTCCCATTGTCTGATCGAAACCGCCTAACCCTTAACTTGTACAAAGTCTCCAATCTGTTCACAAGCAACACAAAATTTTCATAAGTTTCTGATTTAGTCTTTAAAAATAAAACCCATGAAAATCGAGAAAAATCATCGGTCACAACAAAACAATAAGATTCACCACCAATACTCTTCACATTAATCGGTCCAAACAGATCCATGTGAAGGAGTTCTAATGGTTTATCAATAGAAAAGACAGTTTTAGACTTATGCGACCTCCTTTTCTGTTTTCCTTTTTTACAAGAAACACACACATCAGGTAATCTAAATGTTTAACATGTACACCATCAACCAAATGATTATGTACAAGATAATTCATTTTTCTGATGTGTATGTGACCCATTCGTCTATGCCAAGACCAAGTATCCTGTTCTGTGGCCTTCGACACTAGACATGTTTCAACTTGATTTACCGTCTCTGCCTTAGCCATGTCCAACACATATAAGTCCTTATACCTGTCGGCAGTCATCAGAATCCAGTCATCAGGAATTTGAATACCTTGTTTGAGCACATAGCATTTCTTGTCATCAAACAACACCTGATAACCTTTATCACATATTTGTGATACACTTAAAAGATTGTTAGTTAACTCCTTGCAGAAATTGACATTATCAAACGAAACTTTACCGTTAGTCAAACTACCACATCCAGTAATCTGACCACCCTTATCTCCTGCAAAGTTAACGTAACATCCTTTCATTTCCTTGAAATCTCTCAACAATACTAACTCTCCTGTCATATGCCTGGAGCATCCACTATCAACAATCCATCGACTGTTGATATGGCCCGTGAATGCATCCTGCATAATAAATTAAAACAAAATTTGATTAGTACCAAAAGGGATGACTCCCGCCTTTTCGGCGTTGAGTCTCCCCGAACCGCCTCCTGCCGTTCGATCTTGATGAACTACTTGAAGACCCATCTTCCAAGTATTCATCATCTCTCAAATCAAATCTATCTCCTGACCTGTATCTGGATTTCCAATAAGAATTTGAATTTGAATTTTGTTTTGAAAATTGTTTATGATGAAAATTATCATAAAATTCATCATCAGATGATGCTGACCTGTTCAAAACCTTTTTACCTTTGTGTTGATTATCAAAAAAATTGTCTTTTATGAAATTGTTCATCCTTGACCCAGATACCCTCAGAATCAAATTTCCTGAGAATTTTCATCTCATCCTCACTAGGCTTTACCCTCCTAGGAGTTCTATCAGAATGAATTACCCGACTGTCATTAGAAGAGATTTTCTTCTTAACCTTGTGATTTGGACAATTAACAGAAATATGTCCTTTTCCTCCACAAGTGAAACACTGTCGTGTTTCTCGTGGAGTAAAAGTATGAAATCTGTTACACTTATCCATATCACATTCAGCAATGACATGTCCCAGTTTCCCGCATCTGTAGCATTTCCTTGATGACACCTTCTTTGGCTTTTCATCACACCCCTTAGATGAATCCAAAGATTTGGATGCTACAGATGAAGATTGAATCTTTTTCTTCAAATCAGTGACTTTGGTTTTAACATTCTTTTGAAAATTCTTTGAAGTTCCCTTGTTTCCAACCCCACTTTGATTAACATTGTCAACAACTTTGACAAACTTCTTGTCAATTTTTTTGTCAAATTTCTCTGGTTTTTGAAAAACTTTGCTTGACTCTCCTTTTTGTGTTGTTGACTTTTAGGTTTGATTTCAGATTTTGATTTCTGAAAAACTTGACTCTTCTTATCCACAGACTCGTTCTTTTGATGACCAATCATCCTTAGAATATCATCTGGATATTCTAAATCAGTGATGTCCTCAATGATAGGAGCATCATTGTCAACAACATCACTCTCATGATCAGATCCACTCTTTTTTAATGAAATAGGATCAACTTCTAAATCAGGCTCAAGTTGTGGTCTTGATACAAAACTAGAAGGAGGTGGAACAGCATGAAAACCAATCCCAGAACTATCACGTGAATTTTGCAAAGACGCAAAATAATCAATAACATATGCGGAATTCTGATAGTTTTCAAGCTTGGCTTTGTTTAATTCAGCTTCAGCTTTTGCTTCTGCCAATTCCACTTTTAACTTCTGAACTGAGTCTAAATGTACAGAAACTGCATAATTGTTTTGCAAAACCTTGATTTTCAAGTCTTCATTTTCTTTGCTAAGATCGATTATCTTCTTATCAAATGCCTTTTCTTTAGAAATCAACTTTTTGTTTGCCTCTGTGCATTCCCTCAGATCAGAAGTTAACTGAGAATTCATTTCTTTAAGTCTATCTATCATCTCATACAAATCACTTTGTACCTTAGTCAGCTCATCAATTTCCTCTTTTCCTTTGCTAGAATCTTCTTCCAAAGAAGCCATGAACGCACCCATAAGATCATCATACTTGACACCCCAATCATAACCTTCATCTGCTTGACTCACAAGTGCTTTAGACGTTGATTCCTCAGTTTTCTCTTTCTTTTTCTGATATTCTTCCTTTGGCTTGAAAGGATTCAAATTTCCTTGCTTCTTGGGATTCTTACATTCTCTTGCAAAATGACCGTGTTCACCACAGTTATAACACTGTGTAGATTTTGGATTGAATCCAAACTTTGTATTTCGGTCAAAAGTGAACTTCTTTCCAGTTTTCTTCTCATAACGATTTATTCTTCGAATAACACTTGCAAGAGCCCACTGAGTATCAATCAATTCCATCTCGTCCTCATCTATCTGCGCATAGTCTTCAAAAGTCAAATTGGCATTTCCAATTCTTCCAGCTATTTGCTCATCATATGCACTCACTACACATGATAAAATAGACATGTGATCTTTTACTGCTTCAACTGTTACTTTTCCCAAATTTGAAGTATTCAACTGTACTGGTGGTGATACAGATTCAGACTTTTTCTCATTGATCGGACAATGTGAACTAGAACTTGAAGGTACAGAAGAACTCTGAGTAGTTTCAGAAGTTCTAGATACAAAAGCAGTCTGTATCTTTGCAGATACAGCAGGAGGTGTAGCAACTGAACCACCATATAAAGAAGGATCTTGAGTGACATTTACTCTTCTTGCTTTACGTTTGTCCTTCATTTCTTGTTACTCCAGTTTCTGAATAAACTCTACCAATGTCAATCCAGGTAGATTTTCTCTCAATATGAGAACCAAAGAATTCCACTTATCTGGCAATGCATCAGCTAAACAGTCTATCTTCTCATCTTCAGTATATTCAATGCCATATTTCCTTACTTCAGTCAACAAATGTCTGTATCTGGTAATCAAGGCATCTAGAGTTTCATTTCCAATAATGTTGAAATTCTCAAACTCCTTTCTGATGTCAGTAGCTTTCATTTTCTTCAGATTTGTGTTTCCTTCAACTCTGGCCTTCAATGCATTCCACAAACTATAGGCAGTCTTGTGCTCATCAAACTGATGCAAAATTTGATTTGGAATAGCTTGACTTAATAACCAGTAAGCTTTCTTCTCTGAGTCATACTTCTTCCTTTCATCTACATCTAACCTTTCCAAGAGTTGATACAAATCAGTTCCAACTACCCTTGGTCTCTCATAAGGAGATAAAATCCTTTCCCATAAATTTGTATCTGTGCCATTAAGATGAGTCTCAAATCTTACTTTCCAGTTATCATAGTCAGCTAAATCCAATAACTTTGGCACTTTATTGGTATTTCCAACTTCAGTTTCACTGATTAAAATGCTTTGAAGTTTGGAATTCTGACTTGCCATAGCCGCGTACATGTCAGACATAATTTCTGAATTTGAAATCAGCGAACCTTTTCACACTTTGAACTGGCCGAACCTTCAACTAATCCTCAGACGAACCTTTAGACAAAATTCTGTCTCAGCCGAACCTTCAGACGAACCTCAGCCGAACCTATGGACTAAATTTTGCTTCAGCCGAACCTTCAGACGAATCTCAGCCGAACCTATGGACTAATTTTGTCTTCTGAGCAACGAACCTTTGAGCAACGAATCTTTGAAACTCACGAACCTTTGCACAGACAAACTCTTAATACTGACGAACCTTTAGTTCAACCGAACCCTCAGCCGAACTATCAACAGTAATCAGCGAACCTTTTGCCGAACTATCAAACGAACTATTACCACAAACAAGCGAACTATATTGACGAACCTTGCCGAACTATCACCCAAACTAGCGAACTATATTGACGAACCTTGCCGAACCTTCAGCCAATTGTCAAACGAATCCTCTGAAAACTCAAAATAACAGCGAACCTTTGTATTCAGCAAATCACAGGTTCGTGGAACGAACCTGTAGCGCAGATTTGAAATTTTTGAGCGGGAAACTTTTCAAAACTTCAAGAAATCCTTCCAAATCTCTACCAAAATACTTCCAAAACTTCAATTGTTGTAATTCAACAACAATTGACAATATAAACAACCTCAAACACCAGAAAATCAGTCAAAAAGAAAATAGAAAGTAGCCATTGATGATCTTCATATCTTCAAATCTTCAAATGCTTGAAATCCTTGAATTTGTAGTGTAGAACTTCACCAAACGCTCTGATACCACTGTTGGTTTGGTGAAACCGTTCAGGATCGAAATACAAGTTCTACAAACTATCTACTACGTGCGGAATCCATAGTTGATATGTATGAAATTCAACAACACAAGCAATTCAATAAAAACTTCTTGTATTATCAACAAATGATTACAAGATCACTCAATCTAACAAACTTCTCACACAGAGAATATCAGCAGATCTCACTAAAGCACTCAGATCTCTCAAATTACTCGGTCAAATTCCAAAATTTCTACCTAGAAATGTTCACGAAATGATTCTGAATCTAATGATCACAACAAAAGCTCTGGGAGGTCCAAGATCGAAAAAAATGTTTCAAGGGTTCGTCGTCTGTGAACAAGATGAAAGTGACGAACCATTTTCGCGAACCATATATTTATACCTCACGAACCTTTTTCAGCGAACCATTGGAACGAACCATCTTGCGAACTATCTCCACGAACCCTAACTCACGAACTATCATCACGAACCTTACCAACGAACTATCTCAGCGAACCTTACCAACGAACTATCTCAGCGAACCTTACCAACGAACCCATTCAACGAACCTTCTCAAAACATGATGTTTCTTTTAAAAACCAAACAAAATTCATATTTAACTGTTCCAAAGTCAAACAAATAATCAAACATTATCAATTTAACATCAGATTTTTATTCATTTTTTGTGTTTTAGTTTTTAGGGGGAGAATAGTTTTAGAAAATACAAAAACATTAAAAAATCAAAAAAAAAAACACAAAAACAAGAAAAAATTAAAAATCTGAGAAATTGATTTGTTTATGTGAGAAATGATAGTACATTATTTACATTTGGAAATATATCTGTTTGTATTATTAAAATTTATAAAATAATTACAAGTACTATAAATGATGTGTTGATAGGTTTATAACTTAGTAAAGATAAGTTTGAATAAATTTTTGATAATGTTTTATAAGAAACAAATGCTTAGAATGCAGTACTTAGTTTTGTCCTAAAAAAGTGGTAATTTTCTGACAAAATGTTTCTTGAACATAAAGTCAAATTTCCAGTTGATCATGTTTTTAATTTTTAATAAAGAAATTCTGATTTGGTTTTCCTTTTATCTTAGTTTAAAGCTGATACATTCTTTGTGTATACTTACGTATCGACCTGATTGTGTTAGCTTTAGACAATTCAAATTTGTTTTTCTTGGTTTTGTTTAAGATTTGGACAATCTATGTGTATATGTGAATATCGAACTGATTGTTAAATTTTAAACTTAAATTATTGTTTAGTTCATTTTCTGGATCATTTGAGTATACGTAAGTATCAACCTTGATTCCATGATCTTGAACAAATTCAAATTGTTTTTCTATTTTTTTCAAAAAGAAATTCTGCTTTATTTTTGCATGATCAGACTCGGTATAATTGATATTATAAGTTTGAGAACATTTATGTTTGATTAATTATTCACAAATTGGGGATGTATTCAAGTAATTGAATTATTATAAAATGTTTGATAATTTTGTTTAAACTGATTTCTTTACTAAGTAATTAAATTTAAAAGGAGAAGTATATTAACAATAATTGTAGGCTTGTAATTTACAAATAATTGTTATATAATATAAACAGATATGTTGAAAATTGTAATATAATATGATCTCATGTATGAATCTTTCTCAAACAAAAAGATTTTTTAGTTTGTAGTTAATTGTGTTAGATTACATTTTAATTGTTCTAAAAATTTAAAATTCAAAAAGATTTTATTTTTATTTTTTAATTTTTTTAAAAAAATCTGATGTTAAATTGATAATGTTTGATTATTTGTTTGACTTTGGAACAATTAAATATGAATTTTGTTTGGTTTTTAAAAGAAAAATCATGTTTTGAGAAGGTTCGTTGAATGGGTTCGTTGGTAAGGTTCGCTGAGATAGTTCGTTGGTAAGGTTCGCTGAGATAGTTCGTTGGTAAGGTTCGTGATGATAGTTCGTGAGTTAGGGTTCGTGGAGATAGTTCGCAAGATGGTTCGTTCCAATGGTTCGCTGAAAAAGGTTCGTGAGGTATAAATATATGGTTCGCGAAAATGGTTCGTCACTTTCATCTTGTTCACAGACGACGAACCCTCGAAAGATTTTTTTCGATTTTCGATCTTGGACCTCCCAGAGCTTTTGTTGTGATCATTAGATTCAGAATCATTTCGTGAACATTTCTAGGTAGAAATTTTGGAATTTGACCGAGTAATTTGAGAGATCTGAGAGCTTTTAGAATTTTTAATTTTGGATCTGTAATTTGACTTTAATATGGTTAAAATCTAACAATTGGATAAATCATCTTTGTTAAAGTTGTTCATCGATAAGTTTCGAACCTAGGTGTATGATTTGTTTTACATCAGATTAATTTTTTTTTATTCAAGTGTTGAAACTGGATCGATGAACAGGTTCGTTGAACGAACCTTAGGTTCGCCGAACCTTGAGGGTTCGTTGAATTTGTTTAGGTTCGCCGAACCTTGAGGGTTCATTGGATTTGTATAGGTTTGTGGCGAACCTTTGGATTTTAAAAGCAACGAATCTTTTGGTCAAGGTTCGTTTGACTAACAAGGTTCGTTCATTTAAAAGGTTCGTTCAATACAAGGTTCGTTCATTGCAAGGTTCGGTCATTGTAGGGTTCGTCTAGCAATAGGGTTCGTTTAGCAGTAAGGTTCGTCTAAGAAGGATAGGTTCGCTGTTTTTTACTTAGAAATTTTTTAATTTTTTTATTTTGTTAATTTTACTTAATTTTTTGTTTCTAATTTCTTTTATTTCTATTTGTAGAAATGGCGAACTTAGTTTTCGGAGACAAACACAATATTTGTGCACATTTGGATCCTACAACCAAGAATGGTCAAGAATTTCGACCGATGATCGAGTTTCTCAGAAGATCAAGGGTTTATCATGCTATTTCTAGTTCAGTTCAGATATATAGATCTCATATTCAGAGTTTTTGGGGTTCAGCTCGGATTATTTCTGTTGATGATGTGTATACTATAGATGCGAATGTGCTTGGACAAGCAATTCGTATAACTGAGGCTGATATTAGGAGGGTATTACATCTTGGAGGTGAACCAGATGGTGTAACTCTTATTCCTGAGAGTTGCATCAAAGGTTGTTTTCTACGCATTCGATATTTTGGAGCTTACAACTCCATATCAGTCAAGAAGGGAAAGCTACCTCTGCAATACAAGTTTCTAGCACATGTGTTGTTGCATTGCCTTAGCATGAGGAAAGGCACATTTGATGAGTTGAGGGATTTGATGTGATCTGCCATGGTTGCTCTTATATTGAACAAACCGTTCAATTTCTCCGGCATGATCTTTAGATATATGTGTGACAACATCACAAAGGCTAAGGATAGGTTTTACATGTATCCTAGATTTGTGCAAATGTTGATTGATGAGAGGTTTCCTGAAGGACAATTACCCAGGGAAGTTGGAGACTTATTGAAGATTAAACAAATGACTGATTCCAGTTTGGGTCAAGTCAGAGTATATCAAAGGACTGGGGATGCTGTACAAGAGAAAGATTTGATTGCTCATTGTGCCAGGGCAAATTATGTTGCTCCTGAGGGTGATGCATGGAGACATGATGATTCAGAATCAGATACTGAAGATGTTGCAGCTGATGATCATCAATCACCACCTCCACCTCCTCCAAGGCAACAACCAAAGAAGAAGACTCCTGGTCAATCTTCTCAATCTACTTCTCAAGTTAAATCATCTCAAGAACAATCTTCTCAAGAACCTCTGGAAATTGATGTGTCTGAGATGCAGACAGAGACTGTTGCTGCTGATGATAATCAAAGTGAATCTTCTGATACAGAGTCAGAATATGAGATGATTCAGGAAGGAAATCAGATGGTGAAAAGACGGAAGAGAAAATTTGTTGAAAAGGATGCTGAAGAGAAGGAAGAGAAAGATGATCCTATTTTCATACCTGATGAACCTGAATCTTCAAAGCCAAAGAAGATAAAAAGAATGGCCAAGAGAGGGCCTTATGAGAAGAAAAAGACTAAGACTGATAAGACCACTGTGTCTTCACCTGTTATGACTACTTCAGCTTCTGTTTCTGATTCACCAGTCATTACATCAGTTCCTGTGAATATTATTCATGTTTCTACTGTACAAACTCCTGAGTTTGTACAGGTAGCTTCTTTCACACCATCTTTTGTAGAGGCCACTACTGTATCTACTTCAGTGCCAGAGACTTCTATTCCTCAGGATTCAATTCCTAGAGATGACTTATTTTCAGGGCTTGATGATCTGGGTGATATTAATTTTACTGTGAATTATGATGATACAGATCTTAAAAGAAGATTGTCTATGCTTTCAAAGGATTTTGAAGAATACAAGAAAGAAAAAGAAAAGTTTGTTGCTGATAAACCATCTTCTTCTAGTTCTGGGATGAATGAGTTAAAAATTCAAATGGATTTGATGTTGAAATGGAAAGAAGAAGTGGTTGCTGAAAAGAAAGTGATGAAGGAAAAAATTTCTGAGTTGGAATTTTTGGTCAAGCTACAATATGAGGATATTGTTGATCTTAAGAATGAAAATACTGATTTAAGATTCAAGATCAAAGAGTTGGAATCAAAAATCACAAAGTCTGAAGCATCTAGTTCAAAAGTTGATCAAGTGTTTGTTGATATTGATGCAGAAGAAGAGGAGAAGGTGGAGACGGTAGAGAAGGTAGAAGAAGAAGAGGATGAAGAAGCAGTTGATTATGGAGATACTGATGTTGATGAACATCCAGATGATTTTGGTTATCATGGTGATGATGAGACTGATGGTAATGGTGCTGGTGGTGTTGATAGAGGTGCTGGTGGTTTGAATGAAATTACTGGAGCTGTCATTGTTTATTCTTCTCCATAGCTTTCTACTGATGCTGTTCCAGTTTCTTCTGTAGCTTCAGATAGGGCTAAGGATTGTATGACTGTTGAATTTGAAGATTTGGACTTAATAGAATATCCTAAAGGGATTCTTGATTACTCTCTGTCTACTTTTCTTGATTTATTTAAAATGCATTCTGATATAGATTTGCAGAGAAACATTGTTGAAATTCAAGTGAATCAAGAAATAGAAGAAGGAGAAATTATTGGAGATTATTCTGTTCAAGATTTTCAAGAGTTTATAGAAGATGATGATGATTTGATTTTTGATTTTGAACAAGATGAAGATGATGAGGTTTCTGATTATGATAAAGATATTATTGATGAAGAGTTGCTGAATTTGAATACTTTAAAGAAAATTTTTGAAGTTGGAAGTATGTCAAGTACAACTATGAATCCAGTTAAAGTAAAGACAAACATAGATTTTTGGAATGAGTTTCAAGATGAAACAAAATATATTATTGATCACTTGCATTCTTTCAAGATTATGAGGGAAGTGTATGAAGATAAAGATCCAGACAACCTAACTAAACAATCTACAAAGTTTAAGATTGGATCTAAATCCAAGATGATTGGAAGGATTATTAGTTATGGTTATTTTCATTACATTCCTGGAAGTTTGTCTGATAAAGGTTGTTATGTAGTAAAACGGGTTGATGGATGCCAATATTTTGGAAAGGCTACTGATTTGATGAGTCTACCAGCTTTTGAATGCAAAAATCTTTCAAGATTAAGAATGATAAAGCCTATTCAGACTCGACACAATGAAATTTTTGAGAATTTGTTAAAGAAAGAAGCTCGTTTTGGATGGAGTTTGTTATCTCCTCAGTTCAGAGAAAGATTTAAAGGATATGAAAAGCCAAAAGTTTTCAAAAGACCAAGATTAAGGAAGATTGAACAAGATTGGAATCCATACTTTAAGTTTTGGTTTTATGATGAACGAACTTCAGAGGTGTGATTGTGTTGAAGCAGGAAGATAACTGGAGGGTGATACGAATGCTTGATCCTATATGGATTGTGAATTGCTCTAGAGATGATATTATTTTGTTGAATTCATCTCAGATATATGCTGAAGATGGATATCATGATGTGGGAGTAAGTTTTACAGACATGGCAATTCAATATCAAACCATTGCACAAATGAGTTTTACTTTGGGAATACATTCTGGTTGCAATTGGAATGATGTGAATTATCTTTATACTGAATTGATGCAAGTGCAAAAGGAGAGAGATGATAGAGATTATAGATTGGAAGCAGAAAGACTTGCGAAGATACCACGTTCGGTGGTGATACGAGCGGTGGATAATATGGTTGCTGAAGTTGGTGAATCGAGTGGATTAAAAGACAAAGTTGAAGAATCAATTGAAGATAAAGTTGAAGAAATAACTGAAGTCAAAGATTGAAGATTTTGATAGCAAACATTTAGGGGGAGTTTGTTAGTACATATTTGAAATGGTTTGCTATTCAAAAGTTGTATTTATTTGAATTGTAAAGGGTTCGGCTAGGTTTGTCAAGGTTCGTTTGGCCCACGAACCTAGGCAGGTTCGGCGAACCTATTGTGTCTAAAGGTTCGGCGAACCTATAACCTTGATAAGGTTCGTTTGTCAAACCTAAAGGTTCGTCTAGCAAACCTTAGGGTTCGGCTCACGAACCTAAGGTTCGCTGGTTTTGTTACTATATATAGTTGTTTTGTTTGTTATTTCAGTAGATTTTTGCTGAGTGCTATAGTGAGATCTGCTGATATTCTCTGTGTGAGAAGTTTGTTAGATTGAGTGATCTTGTAATCATTTGTTGATAATACAAGAAGTTTTTATTGAATTGCTTGTGTTGTTGAATTTCATACATATCAACTATGGATTCCGCACGTAGTAGATAGTTTGTAGAACTTGTATTTCGATCCTGAACGGTTTCACCAAACCAACAGAGCGTGAGGATCATATGAAGACAAAAGTATCCCCACCTGTAAGTACAACAACTCACGATAAACAACAGTTGTTTGTATTTAGGTGAAAACCTAAGTACAGTTAATACAACAAATCAAAGGAAACAACAGTGTGCAAACAGATGACAAGAACATATCGGTTGCGATCTGATATCCATAGATGACAGGAATCAGATGGCCGACAACTCAGTATGAAAACAGTATGAATTCAAGGTAAACAATGTGAAAACAGGAAGTTAGTTGAGTCTGTCAGTGAGGAAACACAATTCAAAGCATAAGTATAGTGTCATTTCAGAATAACGAACTGACAGTGTGTTGCGTGGGTGACGATTCACACAAACATATCTGTGAGTTTAAAGTTCTGAAATGATGACTGAAAAGTAGAAAACAAGAGTCAGAAAGTGAATCCATCGTCGTGTTCGTTCGAGTGACGATTCGAACGAATACGCACGAAGGTGACGTGATCTGACAAAACCTCTAAAATAATCGTTTTCGATGAAATAATTTAAGAAAAACAAATTAGAAGATTTACTAGGAATAACCACCTTTTAAATGTTCAAAAAATAATCCTTTTTATTTGAAATCCGTAAAAACGCGCGTAACGTTCCGGAAACGCAACGAAGATGAGAACCGAGCAAACGAAACGAACCCGAACACCTTCGGGGTATATAAAGACTAAATGAGTCCATCTTCCTCATGTAATACCCCCACTCTCTCTCTAAAACCAATTTCCGGATTCTCTCTCTCTCTACAATTTGAAATTTCAAATCACTAGAACTTACTCATTTCTTGATGAAATCGAGTGATCCTTGAGCCTAAACGAAGCCCTTAATCTCCTCCACACGAAAGTACAAGGGATCTACCATAACAGCCACGAAATCGGTGGTAAAATGAGCTTGAAAGTGGCGATTTTTAGGGTTTTCAACCTTGCGTTTGAACCCATGAATAAGTCGGTGTTCCCGACTGTTCAACCTCTAGAAAGCAACCCCAAACCAGTCTTTAGAAGTGTGGTGACATGTGTGGCATCTATCTCGACCCTTGGACCATGAAATGAGGAGAGCCTAGCCTAGACCGCCGCAATGGCTGAATGAGGGCCACTCAGGCCGGCTGAAAGGCCTAGGGCCGAATGGTCTCATTCTCTCGGCTGCCACACATTCGCCCCTCTAGTCATTCGATCGGCCAATACTGCCATTCGCCGACCCACCTTATTCGGTCAGGCTCATACTCGAACCAACATGCCTTCATTCGGCCATGGACATTCGGCCTAGGGCCATGTCCTCATTCGATCGAGCAACCTTTCATTCGGCCAAACAAGGTGTTATCCCAGTGAAGACCATGTAGTCAACAAAGACCATCACCATTTGGGCCACAGCATCATCTCAATCGGCACATGCCCAATCATTCGGCCCATATACATAACATTCGGCCCACTTGGTTCAAAATGCAAACTAACACATGAAACTAAATTGTTAAGGATGACATGCATGGGATTTTGGGTTATTACTACAAAGGTGGTGGGAACTTGTTAAGTTCATGTTATCATAAACCCGAAAGTTTTTAAATTAAGATGCCAAGTAAACAAACTTTGAGATTTGCTATATTATATGGGCATTTCTAAACAAAAAAGAATTATTTCAAGGTTATATGAGTGCAATACAGAGAATCCAATCAACAAGTCTAATTAACACTCGGAAATTATCATGGGTTTTAAATCTTCACAACTAATTATGATGAAAATTCAAGCTAAACATGCAACATAAAGGCGTGTTATCATAATGATCTATGTTGGTTAAGTGTGAGTATGGGTGTTAGCCAAGTCTAGGGCTAACACATACACGCACATAAATCACTATAATTTATACTTATAAGTTGCAAACATTGTGAAATCAACACAGGATTGTGAAAACAACATCAAGAAAAAAAAGAGCGCATGCATTCTTGTTTAAAACTAAGTCAACCACAACAACTACAAGGTGAGTTCATACGCCCCCTTTTCTAATCTTAATTGATTTTAAACTCTCGGGGCTGAGAAACATGCTAAATGATTTATTTACTTAAAAGTTTTAGTACAACATATCATTTATACTCTGATTTAGATAATATTGCTTGACTTATTATCGCTTATCATTGTATGCATGCTTGTATAATCATAACATGACAGAGACAACTAGGATGAAACATGATAATGTAGCTTCATGACTCATCAACATAATAGAATAAGGTAGTTGTAAGATTTTATCTTATGACACTTAATTATTCTTACAAGAACAAACAATGAGATTATCACAGGTGAACACGATGACAACAACAAGAACAAACATGAATGATATGAAGATAATATATCTTCATAATATCATTCACCACTGGAGTTAGCTAAGTGTTATAGGACAAGTTCTTATAACATTATGCATACAACTCGGTGAGGACTATGAGATAACACGAAACAAATATCATCCACCACCCGAGTCGACTAAGTGTAGTAAGACTAGCTCTTACAACACTGTAGTGGCAATAGGGTAACCATATGGAACAACAAGAATGATAATCATGATAACGTACCTTCATGATAACAACATCATTCGCACAACAACTAACATTGTATAATAAGACAAGTTCTTATATAACTTTGTTAATAACAACGAGAACACACAACATTGAGAACAAACAACATTGGTGAACACAACAACAATTTATTACTATTGAACTGTCTGTATTATATCATGACAATCATCTGCCATGCATTCAAGTTTATCATCATAAGTCCCTTACAGAAATCGTTTACCAGTTAGTTTGACATGACTAAACCGACGATATCATAGTGGTACCATAGGTTTGACAAACCCCCAGCTTGTAGGGCTGGTATGTTGATTGTATTGAACATTTGGCCGGTAATGTATGAAAGGTGACAGGGCGACTACAAGTCAGTGTCTGGTAAGCGACACATGGTGATATTAATCTACAGTGATAATTGTAATTAATCCATCGATGCTGTTGACTAGTAGACTGAGGAATTGATTTTCTCTCATGTCACATTACTGGTAATAGTTTCGGTGAGGCCTATGGGAACACAAAGTGGTAGAGGTAAATCGGATGCATTGTAATCTGGTTACGTGAGGATTGCAGTGAATTCCTTTTAGGCTCTATGCACTTCAAGTTGAGAACAGATATCAGTTGGTTAACTAACACTCTTATTATTAAAAGTGATTAACAGTTAACCCCACAAGCGAAAGAGTAATAACAAGGATCAGATTAAATTAATCTATTTTCATTAACTCATTGAGGGTTCATCAATATTTTGGTTTGATAACTAAAACCCTCTTACCATATTATTCTACATATAACACTGGGTGATGACCACAAACAGATGGGTGAATATCAAATGAGATGAACATGTGAGATGAAAATGGGTATCTATAGTTGTATTGCAAGTGTTGTTGACTTCTATTAGGTATGTGGTGGGATGGTTGCTCGGGCTTGTTCCCCTACATATGCGCTATATATAAGCATAGCTAATAGGATGAGATACTACTTGTAAATATAACTATGCAGATGCCATTGTGTGAACAGATGAATCAAAAATTTACAAGTATCATGTATGACATTGTGACTGTGTATGTGAACAAATCAATGTTTTCTATTATCAAACTTATGAACTCACCAACCTAGTGTTGACTTTGTTTAAATGCATGTTTTCTCAGGTGACGAACAATTTAATCACCAGACATCAGGGACATAGCTAGTGGACTTTTAGAAGACCTAGCTACATTCTGTGTTGTGCATACTTTTGAAATGACAAAACAATGAATCATCTTTTGTAGATCTTGTACAGTTACAAGATAGAAAATCCTTGATTCTTTTGGATAGATTTACTTGGTTAAATTATGAACGAAACATTGTAACTTAACTTTGTAATTCTATATTATTGTTATGTTAGCATTTCTCATTTATATATCATGTGCTATGCAAACAATCTGATCATTTCGATTATCAAGCGATATCGCGCCCCGAGAACCTTCCGCCCGACGAGAAAGTCGATCCAGCCCGCCGGCTCGGGGTGTGACACCGCTCCGTAACAACGAAGATACTACAAACCCACACGATGGAGATGCTAACAGCAGTAATGCCAACAATGTCTTGCAAGAGTTAGCAAATCTTATATCCAGGTTGGCGACTCAACTGAATCAAGCCAACCAAACTCTCTACCAAAACAGGGGTGGTGCAAACCCACCAGTTTGCACATTTTAGCACTTTAACTCCTGTAACCCAACAAAATTCACGGGTTCTGAGGGAGCCACTAGTCTGTTTCTATGTTTTGAGAGTATTGAGAACACCTTCATCAATAGTGACTGCCCTGAGAACTTGAAGGTGCGCTATGCCACCAGTGTTTTCCAAAAGAGAGCACTAACTTAGTGGAATGGCGAGAAACGAACTAGGAGAGTTGACGCAGCCCCAGCACTGACTAGGACTGAAGTCAAAACTCTGATGACCACATAGTTCTGTCCTCGCAGTGAGATGAGGAAACTCGAGGCTGAGTTCTGGGAACTCAAGCAAGACAGCGGTGAGAATGTGATCAATAATTCTCGCTTTCATGAGCTCAGTTTATTGGTACCTCATCTGGTGACACCACTTTAAAGAGCAATTGAGAAGTACATAGGCGTTCTACCCATGCAGATACAAGACATTGTCTTTGGTAGCAACCCTACCACACTAGAAGCTGCAATCCGCCTGTCTGCTACACTGACGGGTAATCATCTTAAGGCTGGAACTCTTACGAGGAAGGGAACAAAGAAGACTGACACAAAGATGACTGCAAAGGAGACTTCAACTGAAGTCAAGACTGAACCAGCTAGTTCGTCCAAAAGCAGCAATCGGAAGCGAAAAACCAGAAGTTTCGCTGTTACTACTTCTGCTGCAAAGACTACTCAACAATCATCAAGCAACTCAAACACCAGAAATTATGTTGCGGCCAATCCTCAATGTAATGTCTGCAGATATCACCATGCACCTAACTTTCCATGTTGTGTCTGCAACAACTGTGGCAAGTATGGTCATTTTGCTAATGTGTGTCGAAGTGCACCGCAAGCACAAAGGATGCAACCTGCACCGCTTGCACTGTCAGCTCCACATGCACAACCAATTCAAGCTATACATGTTCGCCAAGTACCTACACAAACAAGAGCATGTTATGAGTGCGACGATGTGGGTCATTTTAGAAATCAATGCCCAAGACTGACGGGAATAAACAGAGGATGGCGAGAGGCAGAGCTTTTCAGTTGAATGCTACAGCCGCTCAAGCCAACCAAGATGTCGTCAATGGTATGTTTCTGATTAAAAATTCCTATGCATCCGTCATATTTGATTCTGGTGCTGATAGGAGTTTTGTTTCTCATGATTTTGAATGTGTGCTTGGTAGAACACGTACTAAGTTAGACAAACCGTTTAACATAGAGGTGGCTGATGGTAATACTATTGATATTGACACTATTATTATTGGATGTGATGTGAACTTAAATGATCACATTTTCCCGATTGATCTTGTACCTATGCAACTTGGTAGCTTCCATGTTATCATAGGCATGGATTGGTTAGCCACAACAGAGCGGAAATTATTTGTCATGAGAAATATATTCGTATTCCCTTACCTTCGGGTGAAAATCTAAGAGTTTTTGGGGAAACCTCTAGTAAAGGCCTTAGGAAGCAATGCATAGCATTTTTAGCACACGTTGTGGAGAAAAAGGAGAAAGGAAAGGGCATTGAAGACGTTCCTGTGATAAGAGATTTTCCTGAAGTATTTCCAGACGACTTGCCGGGTATTCCACCAGAACGTCAAGTAGAATTTCGGATTGACTTAGTACCTGGTGCGAACCCAGTTGCCAAAGTTCGCTACAGACTTGCGCCTTCGGAGTTACAAGAATTGGCGGGCCAACTTCAAGAACTGTCTGGGATAGGATTCATTCGCCCGAGTCATTCGCCATAGGGTGCACCGGTTATGTTTGTCAAGAAGAAGGACGGGTCATTCCGAATGTGCATAGACTACCGTGAATTGAACAAGCTGACCATTAATAATCGATATCCTTTGCCACGCATCGATGATCTTTTTGATCAACTTCAAGGCTCGGCATGGTTTTTGAAGATCGATCTTAGGTCTGGGTATCATCAGCTTCGAGTACATGAAGTTGGTATTCCCAAGACAGCTTTCAAAACAAGATATGGCCATTATGAGTTTCTGGTAATGCCCTTCGGCCTTACCAATGCACCTGCGGTTTTCATGGACCTCATGAACTATATATGCAGGCCGTACTTAGATAAATTTGTGATTGTGTTTATTGATGATATTTTGATATACGCTAAGAGCAAAGAAGAACACGAGCAACACCTTAAGATGGTTTTGGAGATCTTAAGGAAAGAACAATTGTATGCCAAATTCTCCAAGTGTGAATTTTGGATTAAGGAAGTTCAATTCTTAGGACACATAGTCAATGAAAAGGGTGTTCACGTGGATCCTGCAAAGATCGAGGCTGTGAAGCATTGGAATGCACCGAAGACACCAACAGAAATTTGTTCATTTCTTGGACTTGCAGGTTACTATCAGCGGTTTATTTCGAACTTCTCCAGGATTGCAGTCCCTCTCACTTCTTTGACTCAGGAGGATAGGCCTTATGAGTGGGACAAAAGCAAGAAGAGGCATTTCAGACCTTGAAGCAGAAACATTGTGACGCTCCTATCTTGACACTGCCTGATGGAAATGATGACTTTGTCGTTTACTGTGATGCATCCAACCTATGTCTCGGATGTGTTCTCATGCAACGAGGAAAGGTTATGGCATGTGCATCAAGACAGTTGAAAATCCACTAGAAGAACTACACTACACATGACTTGGAACTTGGTGCAGTCGTGTTTGCTTTGAAGATATGGAGACATTATCTTTATGGCACAAAGTGAATAGTATTTACAAACAACAAGAGTTTGTAGCATATACTTAATCAGAAACAACTTAATATGAGACAACGGAGATGGGTTGAACTATTGAATGATTATTACTGTGAAATTCGCTACCATCCTGGAAAAGCTAATGTAGTAGCAGATGTGCTTAGTCGCAAGAATCATGTTCAAATCCATAGTGTCCGAGTGCACACTCATTGGCTCAAGGTAGCCTACAAGATGAGATGTCTTGTGGGGCCGAATTACAATTGGAAACTAACGATGCTGGTTTGATGTATTTTTTGAATCGGTTGTGGATACCGAACAGAGATGGGCTTAGGATCACGATTATGAATGAGGCACATAAGTCTCGTTACTCAATCCATCAGGGTGCTGACAAGATGTATCAAGACCTTAGAGTCTTGTACTGGTGGCTTGGAATAAAGAAGGATATCGCTGAGTATGTGGCCAAATGCCTTAACTATGCAAAAGTCAAGGCTGAACACCAGCGACCTTCGGGATTGTTGGTACAACCAGAAATACCCATGTGGAAGTGGGAGAACATATCCATGGACTTTAACTAAATCGGCTCATTTCCTACTGATAGTATATGGGTGATAATCGATAGATTAACTAAATCGGCTCATTTCCTACCGATACGCGGAACGCACCCTGTGCGGAAACTTGCTCGTATCTATGTAGATGAGATTGTTAGCCGACATGGAATTCCCTTAAGCATAATATCGGATCGTGATGCTCGTTTCACGGCACGATTTTGGGAATCACTTCATGAAGCTTTTGGAACAAGATTAAATCTTAGCACCGCTTATCCTCCTCAAACGGATGGACAGACGGAGCGAACAATTCAGACATTAGAAGATATGTTAAGAGCTTGTGTCATCGATTTCGGTGCAACTGGGATAGCCATCTACCATTAGTCGAGTTCTCGTATAACAACAGTTATCACGCGAGCATTGGTATGGCGCCGTTCGAAGCTATTTATGGTAGAAATTGTCGGTCACCTATTTTTTGGACCGAGATCGGTAAATCGCAGATCGCTGGTCCGGAGATTATTCAAGCAACGACTGACAAGATTCACCAGATTCGCGACAATCTGTTCGCTGCTCGTAGCCGACAGAAAAGCTACGCGGATAAACGTCATAAGCCACTGGAGTTTCAGGTTGATGATTTAGTATTACTTAAAGTATCACCATGGAAGGGAGTTGTACGATCGGGAAGAAGGGTAAGCTTGCTCCACGTTATGTTGGCCCTTTTAAGATTCTTGAACGAATCGGGAAGGTTGCCTACAAGCTGGAACTTCCTCCTGAGCTTAGTAATGTACACCCGACTTTTCACTGTCCAATTTGAGAAAATGCTTAGCAGATCGAGATCTTCAGGTACCACTCGATGACATTCTCATCGATGATACCATGCACTTTGTTGAAAAACCAATTGAGATAATGGACCGTGAGGTCAAAAAACTCAAGCGCAGTAGAATTCTAATTGTGAAAGTACGATGGGAGTCGAAGCGTGGTCCAGAATTCACCTGGGAACGAGAAGATCAGATGAAGCTTAAGTATCCACACTTATTCACTGCGGTCACTCCAAATTGAATTTCGGGACGAAATTCCCTCAACTAGGTGAGACTGTAACATCACTGTATTTCAGGTATATCCGTACATATTTAATTGTATTGATAAAACCTGATACGATAATTTGATAATTTTTGATTTATTTGATGATATTATCACTGGTATACATTGATGAGAACGTATGATTGTCACGCATAAACCATGGGAAGTTAGATTGAAATATAACTATACTGAACCACAGTGTTTCTTGCAATTGATTTATTTAATATGATCTGATTTGATGGAAATGGATAAAGGTTGTTGGTTGGGTCACTAAATATAGTCAAGGACACATGGTCATGGTTTATCGAAATGGTGGTGGTACGGTGGCTGGATAGGTTGCGACCTACTCCTGCATATGCCCTATACATAAACTTATTTTGGTCTATCATGGATGTGTCAGTGATATGATTTAGTGGGGTTTGAATTGGAAAATTGATAATTTATAGAAATATTTAATAAAAATAATGAAATCGTTATTTAAAATAATTACGCAATGGTGAGGACGCGAATATTAAATAAAACGCGAATATTATTTTAGAAATATTAACTTAATAATGTATTCGAGCGAGTGTGATTGACACGAATATAATTATTAAGAATAATATACTGAAACGATATTCCATAAATCGTAACTCGAATCGAAATACGATACGAACGATGGATTCGGAAAGGTGACGATCTTTACGTATTCGTACGTGAGTAACACGTTTCGATGAGATAACCGACATAATATCAAATGATATTAAATTAAGAAAACGAGTTTAAAAACAATTATTAGGAATCACGACCTTAAACGAAAATGAATAAAATAATTTTATAAAACAAATTAAATTAAAAACTATTGTATTAAACGGAATTGAATAAAATCGTTTTATTGAACAAATAATTAAACGAGCGTGAATAAAATTATTTTATAAAACGAAATCATTTTTATAAACGTTTCGTATTTTTAAATATACTTTTCATGAAAAACCGAATGATTTAGAATGAGTAACGCGAAATAAACGAGACCGAGCACACGGGATTAAGACGTGGTATAAATATGGGAAGATACACCATTTTCTTCATTTCACAAACCCTACTTTCTCTCTCTAAGCCTAAAATCCGGCCACCCACTCTCTCCAAAACTTCTCTCTACCATAACATCTTCATTTCTTAACCATTTCACTTGATTCTTGGCCTAAATCATTGGTATAAGCAAGGAGATAATAAACCGACGAAGAAATCAAGCTTTTAATCGAGTTTTGAAGGTAAACCCTGAGTTTTACTTTTTGTTTTTCTCACTCTAAAACAATCGGTTGCATCTTGTTGTAAATCGATTTTAACAAGTTTGAAAACACTAACCGAACCTGTACAAGCTAGCATTAACGAGTAAACGGACCTGCAACATGAAAAACTCGATGGAGAAGAAGATGAACAGCGAGGTTCGGCTCAGTCGTGTGGATCAGGGGGAGGGGCGACCGAACCTGAGGTCCACCGAACCCAATTGCTGCCAAGAGGTTCGCCGAACCCGGGGTCTACCGAACCTATGTGTGACCAAACCTAAGAGGTTCACTGAACCTAGAGGGTGCCGAACCTAAGGGCTTTCGAACCTAGAGGGTGCCGAACCTAAGGGCTGTCAAACCTAGAGGGTGCCGAACCTAAGGGTTGTCGAACCTAGAGGGTGCCGAACCTAAGGGCTGTCGAACCTAAGGAGCCCAAACCTGAGGTTGCCAAACCTGATAAGGCTGAACCTAAGGAGGCCGAACCTAAGAGGATTGCCGAGCCAAGGGACTACCGAACCTAGGGTTTATAATTGTTAGCCATAACTAATTTAGATAAGCTTTTGTACAATAATAAAGGATAATACATACGTGGGTCCTCTATCACACCCTGAGCCAGGGGTTAGATCGAAGTCCCCGTCGGGCGGAAGGTTCTCAGGGCGCGATATCGTAAGTGATAATCGAAATGATCAGATTGTTACATATCATCAATGTTAAGAATAACTAAAGCACAATCAAACATTAAACTAGGATTACAAAGTTAAATTACAATATCAATATTCAGTAATTTAACTCGGTAAACCTATCAAAAGAATCAAGGGATTTCTATCTTGTAACTATACAAGACATCCAAAAGTGATTCGTATGAATAACAAAACATGTGCTTCCCAAATCAAGTAGATCCATTATCTGGGTAGCCTAGCAATGCAATCCAAAAACCTTAGCTTAAACCTGTTCATCACCTGAGCAAGCATGTAAGAAAAACAAATTCAACACAATGGTTGGTGAGTTCATAAAGTTTACAAGTTTAAAAAAATAGCTTTAACAAACCTCTTTTGGTTAAACCTTAATCTTATTAACTCCACATGTGATATCCAAATCGGTATGCTTATATATAGGGCATACCCCTGAGTCGAGCCTACAACCCGCCCAGACGCCGTCCCACAACATACTAATCCGCTTATAACACTGTTGTTAATAATAATTAAGCATTTTACCTACCATTCAAACCATTCCTCGTCATAGCTTTAGTTTACTTTTTCAAAGTTTAGATGTCTATAGAATTCGTAAGTATTAGCTTCCAAGTAAGTTTAACAAGCATTATAGTTTCACACGCACCATAGTTTCTCTTTCACTAATCTCAAGTGTGAGTACAAGCCCAGCTAAAGTAGAAGTTTAGCAATTACGTAGATCACGGCTAGATACAAGCCCTACTCTAGCAGAAGTTTAGCCATTACGTATCTCATGAATTAGTTAAGCCTAGTCTAGCAATTACGTGTCTCCTATACAGGATACAAGCCCTGCTATAGCAGAAGTTTAGCAATTACGTATCGCATACATAGACACAAGTCATGCATACACAAACAATCCAGCATTTACATATCTTATATAAGCAGACAAAAGCCCTGCTATAGCAGAAGTTTAGCAATTACATGTCTCTTATATAGATAACAACTTAGCCTCGTCATAGTTTAGCTTTCACGTATCTCAATACATGGGTACAAGCCCTGCTATAGCGGAAGTTTAGCAATTACATAGCCCATGATTAGATACAAGCCTAGCATTTCGCACACAATCATAGTTTCCAACATTTAGATTCAAGCATTCACATATAGTTTCATCATGAGTTTCATAGCATAAGCATCAAGTCTCAAGTTTAAGCATTTAGTTTCTAGCATAAGCATCAAGCCTCAAGTTTAAGCATTTAGTTTCTAGCATAAGCATCAAGCCTCAAGTTTAAGCATTTAGTTTCTCACATAAGCATCAAGTCTCAAATTTATAGCTTCTCAAAGTATACTAGATTACAAGCATAAGCTTCATTGTAAGCATCATGTTTAAGTTTAAAAGCATCAGATAACATTTCAATAATTTATTAAAATGTTTAACATGCTTCTCAGTCCCGAAGTAAAACAAATAAGTTTGAAAAGGGACAAATGAACTCACCTTGTTGTTGTAGTGGTTGACTAAGTAATGATACAAGAATATGCGCGCTCGTTGTTGTGTTGGTAGTAGTATTCATGTTCCAGTATTGATTTCATGTTGTTTGCAATTCATGAGTACAAGTGTAATAATTCGTGTTCGTGTTTGTGTTAGCCAAAAGTGGGCTAACACTTGTGAGTCCCGGTCATTGTTTGGCCCCGTTTGTGTATTGTTATGATTTCCATCTTAATACATAGTTTTGAATGCTTCCTTGTATTTAAATTTCTTTCTCGAAATTCCAATCATACCATGTTATACTATTAAATTGCATTGATAAAGCGTTTGTAATTGATTTACCATCATTGTTTTACATGTTAGGCCTTTGTGGTTTTAGTTCTTGTGTCTATCCCAAATTAACCATATTGTGGGCCAAACCAATTTCTAAATGGGCCGATCTACATGAGTTGTTGGGCTGATTATCTTATACAAGTTGGTCCAATTAAAAGATGATCAATTTGTAGTTATTAGGCCACCTAGGATAAATGGGTCAACGATTTGGGCTTGTTCAAGAATAAATTGGGCTGAAGGGTTTATGTTGGATCAAGTAGCAATTAGGTTGGACCAAGTGGTGTATTTCAACGAAAATGGGATATGTCCTACTCTATGCTTTCTGGTCATTCGTTGGAACCAACGAACCTCTCACCCTAGGTTCGCCACTCCTTGTGAGGTTCGTGATCCTCCAACTGGTTCGTGTCTTCCCCCAAAGGGTCGTCCCCTGTGTCTGCCACGATGGTTCGGTGAGGTATAAATGGTTCGTCTGCTTCTATGGTTCGCGTATGCTAACCAGGTTCGTCATGGTGGTTCCTACCTCAAAGGTTCGGCTATGATTCAATAGGTTCGTCTCTGGGTTCGTGGCTCAAGCGAGTAGGGTTCGGCCCTGACAGCAGGTTCGTGGCCATGAGGTTCGGCCATATGAGCACCAGGTTCGGCTGAGTTACATAGTGATAGGTTCGCCGATTGATGTCCTGGGTTCGCCACTACAGGTTAGAGAGACACAGGTTCGCCCATACCAGCTGCAAGGTTCGGTTTAGGAGCATAGGGAAAGGTTCGGTGGTCGTCATAGGTTCGCCTGCAAGATGTGAGGTTCGACACTCAATCGTGGGTTCGTGAATGGGCATGTCCGGCCAGCAACAGGTTCGCCCACTTTACTCCTTTCACGACATAGTTTCATCATCATCATGAAGTCTCCAAGCTATAGCAGATGCTCCCACGTTGGTGATGTACAAGGGAGAGTTGTCGAGAGTGTAAGGTTGGGATACAAAGGTTCTAAATCGGTTTAGGGTTTGGGTCGCACCACACACACACAAAAACCTTATTTTTCAGCAACTTTCAAGCCAGATACCTCGAAAATGGCTGGGTAACTTTGTAGATCCGTTGTACTTCCTGGTAGAGGGCCTCAAGAGCTTCGTGTAGGTCCAAAAATCACCCGATTTTGTTGAGAAACGAATGAGATATGGAGCTTCAAAGGTTGAAAATGGTGGTGAGATGTGGGATCCGGAAATTGGAGTTTGAGAGAGAAAGATGAGGATGAAAATGAAATAAATGAGCTCATTTAAGATTTTTATACCCCGGGGGTGTTCGTGTTCGTTTCGGTGGCTCGGTTCGCGTTTTCGTCGTGTTTCCAGAACGTTATGCGCGTTTTTCGTAATTTATTATAAAGAATTACTTTAGGATTTTTAGAATACGATTATTACTAGAAATTATTTTAAATATCATTGTATTAAATTATTTATTGAGTTATATCGTTTTTAAGCGTTTAGTTTATTTGTTCGCGAATTAATAAAATAGTTTCGTTTAATCTTACTTATGATGAGTTTCAAAATTGTAAAATAGGAAATATTTTATTTCCTGAAGTTTATGATTATTCGTATCGTTTTTCGTGTTCGTTTTCGTTTCGTCAGAATGCGTCGCCATCGCGCGTATCCGTTCGAATCGTCATTCGAACGAACACGACGATGGTTTGGCTTTCTGATACTTGTTCTCTACTTTTCAGTCATTATTTCAGAACGTTAAACTTTCAGAATCATTCGTAAAGATCGTCACCTATACGAATAACTCGTCGGTTTAGCATTCCGTAACAACAACCGTTATAGTTTCGTTCTGTTTAACCTCACATACGTTTATACACAATAGCATCAAATCAAATATCTGTGTTTCAACATTGTGTTGTCTGATATGTTTTCTGACTGTAAAACCCTAAGATTTTAACCAGATTTCAGACAATCGCATAATAGTTTCATGTTAAGCATAATGTATCAATAGCATAAGCATAGTTTCACGTAATGTGTACCTGAGTTACTGTACGAATTACTGTTGCGATCACTGTTCCGGCACGTGTATGGCACTGATGTTATAGTCTCCCCTTGTTAGAGAAATTTCGTCCTGAAATTTAAGACTCGTTATTCGGTACGGCTTCCTCTGTAAAGAGTTGGGGATACTTGTTCTTCATGTGATCTTCACGTTCCCAAGTAAACTCGGGTCCGTGCCTTGAGTTCCTACGAACCTTAACGATCGGAATACGGCTTTGCCTCAGTTTCTTAACCTTGCGATCCATAATCTCTAAAGGTTCTTCAACAAAACGTAAGTGTTCATCCAATTGAATTTCTTCAACCGGTATGATAAGAGTTTCATCGGCAAGGCATTTCTTCAAGTTTGAGACGTGAAACACGTCATGTACACCACTAAGTTCATCCGGTAAGCTTAACCTATATGCCATAGGACCAATGCGCTCGATTATTTCGAACGGTCCCACGTACCATGGTGTTAGTTTGCCTTTCTTTGCAAAACGGACTACGCCTTTCCATGGGGATACCTTTAACATGACACGGTCTCCCACTTGGAATTCCAACGGCTTGCGCCGTTTATCGGCATAGCTCTTTTGTCTGCTTCGAGTTGCTTGTAGCCTTTGTTGTATCTGAGCAATTTTGTCTGTAGTTTCTTGAATAAGTTCTAGCCCGGTTATTCGATTATCTCCCACTTCCGACCAACAGATTGGTGACCGACATTTCCGGCCATAAAGAGCCTCGAATGGGGCACAACCGATGCTGCTGTGATAACTATTGTTGTAGGAGAACTCGATTAGTGGCAAAGTCCTTAGCTTGTCCTCCACGGTCTGGATAGTACGTTCGCTTTGACCATCCATTTGTGGATGATAAGCTGTACTTAAGTTTAATTGTGTTCCCATAGATTTCTGCAATGATTGCTAGAACCTTGAGGTGAATCTGCTATCACGATCAGAGATGATTGACAATGGCACACCATGACGTACCACAATCTCGTTGATGTAAAGTTTCGCTAGTTTATCCATCGTGTAATTTTCTCGCATCGGCAAGAAATGAGCAGATTTGGTTAATCGATCAACGATAACCCAAATAGTGTCATGTCCACTGGAAGTGCGGGGTAGCTTAGTAACAAAGTCCATAGCTATCTGTTTCCACTTCCAAAGTGGAATTTCAGGCTGTTCCAGTAAACGTGACGGTTTCTGGTGTTCCGCCTTCACTTTAGCACACGTGAGACATCAACTAACATACTCAGCTATGTCTTTCTTCATACCCGGCCACCAATAAAACGCCCGTAAGTCTTGATACATTTTATCAGCACCGGGATGCACTGAGTACTTGGTCTTGTGTGCTTCATCAAAAATCAGCTTTCTTAACTCATCCACTGCAGGAATCCATACACGATCCTTGTAGTAAACGAGTCCATCAAGTTTTGTTTCCAAATGCTTTTCCACTCCACAATCCAATTCTTTCTTAAAATTTGCTCGTTTAACCGCCTCTTGTTGTGCTTGCATAATGTTGTCGTGTAAGCTTGTCTGCACAGTCATTCCCACTTCTCTGACGCGCAAGGGTTTGACTCGTTCCTTCTGGCTCAAGGCATCAGCTACAACATTTGCCTTGCCCGGATGGTACTTGATTGCACAGTCGTAATCATTCAGAAGCTCAACCCAACGTCGCTGTCGCATGTTGAGTTCCTTCTGATCGAATATGTGTTGCAAACTTTTGTGATCAGTAAATATGGTACACTTGATGCCATATAAGTAATGTCTCCAGATCTTTAAAGCAAATATCACGGCTCCCAGTTCCAAATCATGGGTAGTGTAATTCTTCTCATGAATCTTTAGTTGTCTCGAAGCATAAGCAATAACTTTGTCTCACTGCATTAGCACACAGCCAAATCCCTGATGGGATGCATCACAATACACAACAAAGTCATCACAACCATCTGGGAGAGATAAGATCGGGGCATCACATAGCTTTTGCTTTATAGTCTGAAAGGCTTCTTCTTGCTTCTGTTCCCAAATAAACGGCTCGCTCTTCTGTGTCAGCTTGGTGAGTGGCAGGGCTATCTTAGAAACGTTCGATATCAACCTCCTGTAATAGCCTGCTAAGCCTAGAAAAGAACGTATCTCCGTAGGTGTCTTCGGAGTGTCCCAATCCTTTATTGCCTCGATCTTGGCAGGATCAACATGTATTCCCTCACTGTTAACTACGTGTCCTAGAAATTGAACCTCTTTTAACCAAAACTCACACTTGGAGAATTTGGCATAGAGTTTCTCTTCCTTTAACAGTTCCAAGATCGTTCTGAGATGTTGCTCGTGCTCTGCTTTGCTTTTTGAATAGATCAATATGTCATCAATGAAAACAATAACAAATTGATCTAAGTATGGCTTACACACTCGGTTCATGAGATCCATGAAAACCGCGGGTGCATTCGTCAACCAAAAGGCATCACCATAAACTCGTAATGCCCGTATCTGGTACGAAATGCTGTCTTTGGTATGTCTTCGTCTTGTACTCTGAGCTGATGGTATCCGGAACCAAAATCGATCTTTGAAAAATATTGAGCTCCTTGCAATTGATCAAACAAATCATCAATCCTTGATAGTGGATACCGATTCTTGATGGTTAGTTTGTTTAGCTCCCTGTAGTCTATGCACATGCGAAAGGATCTGTCCTTTTTCACGAATAAAACCGGAGCTCCCCAAGTTGAGTAGCTCGGTCGGATGAAACCTTTGTCAAGTAGCTCCTGTAGTTGATTCGACAGTTCATGCATCTCCGAAGGTGCTAACCTGTAAGGAGATTTAGCAACAGGTGTCTCTCCAGGAATCAGAACAATACGAAACTCTACCGGTCGCACAGGTGGCAAACCAGGTAGATCTTCAGGAAACACTTCAGGGTATTCCTTCACTATCGGCACGTATTGTATCGTTTTCTTGTCTTTCTCTTTCTCCACCACGTGAGCCAAGAAAGCTATGCACTTCTTTTGTAGACACTTACGCGCTTTTATGCATGATATGATCTTTACGTTTCGCTTTGCTTGATCCCCACGAACTTCCAATACACGATCATTCGTCACTAGAATCCGAAGTAGCTTTTCAGAACAGATGACTTCAACTCTATTGAGTGATAGCCAGTCCATCCCCACAATGATATTGAAACTGCCCAACTCCATCGGTAAGCAGTCGATGGTAAATGTGTGATCTGTGAGTGTAAGTGGGCAATTCGTAAGTATAGTGCTAACTGTAACTTGCTTTCCGTTTGCTACCTCGATAATATAAGGGGAGTCTAAAGTTTCCTCAATAAGACTAAGTTGTCGTGCAAAATCAGATGAAATAAAACTCTGGTCTGCGCCAGTGTCAAACAATATAGATGCATAAGAGTCATGTAAAAGAAATGTACCAGTGACCACATTAGGGTCTTGGCGTGCAGCATTGGCTCCGATAACAAAAGCTCGTCCGCGAGGTGCTTGTGCTCCTGGTTGCACTCTCTTTGGACAGTCGCGGGAGAAATGACCCATTTCCCCGCAGTTATAGCATCCCCTGTTGTTATTGTTTTTGTTTCCTGGTGGTGGTGGTGGAGGTAGTGCTCTAGCAGCAGTGTTGGTAGCTTGCATCGCAGGAGCGCGGCAATTTGCAACTCCGTTGCCAAATCGACCACAGTTAGTGCACTTCCTACACTGTGCAGCAGGTGGATGATGATACTTGCAATGATTGCACTAAGGATAGACTCCCACATAGTTCTTGAGTGTAGTGTTGACAGGTGCTGCAGGAGCCTGTCTCAAAGGAGTAACTGCCGCATAGTTCTTAACGACCTTTTGTTTCTTCTTCTGGTGGTACTATGGTTTCTTTGTTGTTGTTTCCTTGGCCTTTCCCGTATCGTCTTTTAAAACTCCTGACTTTACCATCACCTTGGTAAGTTTGGCTGAAAGGGAGATGGCTGACTCCAGAGTAGCAGGATATGCAGCCAGCACAATGCTTTGAATACAAGAAGGTAATCCTGCTACATATCGATCAATCAGCTTTTCCAATGTTGGCACCATCTCTGGCACCAGGGCTACCAGTTCGTGATAGCGGTTGGTAAAAGTCATATGATCGGCTCCCTTCATCACATGGTTCGAGAGCTCAACCTCTAGCTGCTGCAGTTCATGTTTCGGACATAATTCGTTCCTCAGAAGAAGTTTGAATTTTGCCCAAGGCATTGCCATCGTTTCATCTCTTACTCGGGCTCTGATTTGAGCGTGGAACCATGTCAAAGCTCGTTTGCTGAAAGATCCAGCCGCATAGCGAACCTTGTGGTGTTCCGGACAACTGCTTATGTCCAAAGTGTTCTCCATTTTCTCCAGCCAATGGATCAGTCCAACAGCTCATTCCACACCAGTGAAGCTTGGTGGTTTGCATCCTACAATGGATTTGTAGGAGGATTCTGTAGTATAACTAGTGTTTCCACTAGCCTCTCCCGTAGTATGGCCAGAGTTGTTGCCATGTCCCTGAATACGGTTTATCATCTCTGGGATGACATCTTTCAGTTGACTCGTCAGTTGGGTGCTCAGAAGGGTCCCCAAAGCGATAGTGGCAGGATCAATAACTGGACCCGCATTCGGGTTCGGAGGGGGGTTTAGCATTCCGTAACAACAACCGTTATAGTTTCGTTCTGTTTAACCTCACATACGTTTATACACAATAGCATCAAATCAAATATCTGTGTTTCAACATTGTGTTGTCTGATATGTTTTCTGACTGTAAAACCCTAAGATTTTAACCAGATTTCAGACAATCGCATAATAGTTTCATGTTAAGCATAATGTATCAATAGCATAAGCATAGTTTCACGTAATGTGTACCTGAGTTACTGTACGAATTACTGTTGCGATCACTGTTCCGGCATGCGTCTGGCACTGATGTTACATCCTCGCATGCACGCATGTATGCATGTGTATGGGTATTTTAAGCTATCATCTTTAAAATGAAAACCTAATATGCATAATTACTTAAATTCATGAATTCGTACATGTCTATATATAGATATATGGACATGTTAACATACCATGATTTTCTAATTTTAAATCATCTATTTATTTAAAACTAACAAGTTTTAAAACTTTGGATGTAATAATGATAATTGGTATAATAACAAGTGTTCCTTATAACTTAGGTAGAATAAACTAAGTTAGTGACACCTAATGATTGAGGTAAACACGTGTGAACAATTAATAGTAATGAAATACATGTACTTATGAATACGAATACGCGATAAATACAGGTTGTTAAGTCATCGTTGATTTTATTTTCGTGAGCACGCATCCTACAAAATACTAAACCTGAGACATTCAGGTGAGTTCTCATAACCCCCTTTTAAATCATTTTGCTTTTAAACTCGGGGGGTGGAACATGTATACCAGATTAATATTATTTTGATAACACATGGGTGACACCTTGATTATCAATATGATATTCATATTATTAAACTATTATTGATTACGGATTGACACAGATTATCACAACTCCGTGAGTCATTGTTCGTCGAGTTGACTTCGGTCCTCTACAATGACTGAGTTACTGTTGTCGAGTTGACTTCGGTCCTCCTCGGTGTGACAACACGCGAATCAGGTTTATATTAAAACTTTAATTACGATGCATTTTGTTAATATGTTTCGATAAACCCACTTCTTAGAAACATTAAGTAGAGAAATTATGTCATTAGTTGAGAACAATAGAACACCGATGCCATAAAGGTTAGAAACAAGAATCCTTCTATGAAACATAATATACCTATGTGACACAATGAGTGAAAATAAGCAAAACAATGATTTCACATATTCATATATATATATATATATATATATATTTTCATGCATGCTTAAATTTATGATAATTATATTATCTAATGCAAAACTACTTCTAATAAATAATTATCATATTAAAATTTGTATGTATGTCACGACATACACACACATACATCTTTGTTGAGGTGATTATAGGAACATGCAACTATAAATGATTTCATGCATAGATTAACCCATTTAAAACACCACTCTTTACATTATTTATATATATATATTGGCATGTATACGTTCCAATTATATACATGCACTCATTAAAAATATTATAACTCAACAAAATACAAGCCTAATATATGTATACACATACATGCATACGTGCGACACACCCATATATACATACATGCATAGATTATTTAGGTAAATCAAACACAACTCTTTTACACTTCTACATATATTTTATATACAAGACACACACATATATATATACACATACACGGTTCATATGCACACACATGTACACAACCACAAGACAACAAAATAATACATAATCCCACACTTTCACCTTAGTTTCAACCAATCCATCCCTTTCCTCTCTTCCCCACACACATCAACCACTCACCCCTCTTCTTTTTCTTACACACCACCGCCCAACCCCTCTCCTCTCTCTCTCCCTATATTCGGCCAAACCCCATCCCACACACACTTCATTCCATTTTCTTTGAAAATCAAGAATTCCATCAAACACTCTCTCTTCTCCTCTCCTTGGCCGACGGTTCCAGCCCTCCCCCACCAAGGAAGTCGACGGTTTAGAGATCCAAGCAAGAAGCCACTACGAGTTCAAGGTTCGAGTTGGCAACAAGGTTGGCTATACACTCTCTAAAACTTTCTATCTACTCCTTTCTTCCCCCCTACAACTCGTAAACAGCCCTAAAACTCTTTTTCTTGACACTCTAAACCATTGAAATGATGGCCAAAAACTTCTAAGTTGCGAAAACACACATGCATGTACATGCATGTGTGAAAATTCGATCCTTCTAAACAAAAACCATGATTTTCGCTACAATGACCATTACATCTTCTAAGAAATCAATTTTAATACCTTTCTAAAACACCCAACTCTATGGGGGACGAGTATTTAGATCCATGCATACACATGCAAGCTTTGCATGTGTAAATCCATAAGTTGGAAGCTCATAACTTCCATTTTCGTATGTAGCATGAACTCTAAATCCATTCTATGCATTCTACATTTCTTAACAGCCCTAATATCATCTTGGGAAGTTATTCACAAGTTCACAACATAAGGGTATGACTCACAACTCTTAAAAAGTGTAATATCTATGCATGCATGTATGTAAAAATGAAAACTACAACTTTAAAATGCTTATATGTATGTCTCGAAATTTTGATCAGGTCTAGATATGATTTTATTGTTGGAAATATTTTATAAAAGATTGGGTTTTGATGATAGGAATGTTATATTGTTAATTTTGCCCCAAAAACCCAATTTCTAAGGCTTATAAGTATTTAAAATATCAAAAATTATGTTAACAGTTTTCTGGACAGAATGTATAACTAAAATGGACTCATAATAATGTTGGGATAACACTCAAAAAGTTTGAGTATTTATTGTTATGTCTAGAATAAGTTATGAATTTATTAAAATCCTTATAAATCTTGGTAAAATCATTAACAATAGCTCCTGAGTGACAAAAATCCTAAGTATAATTTATTTCGGTATGAATATAGTTAGAAGACCTGGGAAAAATATTGAAACTAAAAATTTATAGTTTAAACTAATTATTTACCATTTAAAATGTTTGTAAAGGCTAAAAATACGAATTTAATTTGTTACTGTCCAAAATATGAAGTAATTATTTTTCCCAGTATTCTAATAATACTGGGAGGTCTCAGTTAAAATATGGTAATTTTTAGTGACTGTTAAGTATTTATTTGTTATTTAAAATAATAAATAGTGCAAAAATAATTTTATATAGTAAATGACCTCCTAAAATTCTGAAATTCCTACAGTAACCTTAGAACGTGATTTTTATACTGTATAAAAAGTTTGGTAATTTGTACATATCGAGAAGTATTTATTATAATATTAATGGGATTTAAAATATTTAAAACTGTTTAAAATAGTAAACGAGCTTTAAAAATTCTGAAAATTTTACAGGAGTTAAATAACATCAGTATGAGACTATATAAATATTTTCGGAATTTTTAGTGATCAGAATCATTATCTGGGAATTTTTGAGGATTTTAAGCATATAAAAACAATTTGTAATATAAGTAGTTAATATAAAAATAATAGGGAATGAGTAAATAAAAATTTACCCAGACCCTTTACTAATAAAAAGTAATGGGGAAAAAGCTTATAAATATGTAAACTTATATTCTCATGTAATTTTGAATACTTGAAAATAAAGTTAAATGAGAAACAATATCACATCAATGTTTATGGCATGGATATTTACTGAAATCTAAACATACACTAGGCAAGTGAACCAATCAAGATTTACCATCAACCCCTTCAATCGACAGATAACCAAACATCAGTAGCAGGTGAGTTCATGTGATCCCTTTTCTTTTTACTATTTTGGGATACTGAAAGCATGCTCCATAAACTGTTTATATAATTTTATTTATGTGATAATGAACGTCCGTTTCAATAAAATTGCTTCCCCTAGGCATTAAACATAATTTACAACCATTAACTCATAAGTAGAGCCGGTGAGTATATGGGTAGTACTACTTGGGGAATCCCCCACGCACAGTGGCCCGAAAGGGTGGCCTTGTAAAAGAAAGGTTGAAACCCCACTGAGGTTATTGTCAACCGTTGTGGCATATATTCTTATGATACATAAATGACCGAGAGCAGGAACGGGTCTCGGAATTGGGAAGTATATTTGGTTTGACCATGTTGTGGGCTAACAGTGTATGAGGCAAACGCCCGAGCATGGGACAGGGTTGGTTGTATTGTTATTGAATTATCACATGTTATACTTATTGTTACTATTGTGTCATATTATTAAACTCATGTTCTCACCAACTATTTAGTTGACGTATTTTAGCATGTCTTTCAGGTTGAATTGGTATAAGTAGGAGAACTGGAAGAGCTTCTAGAGGAATAGTGTGGCTTTAGAATGGATTTGATTTAAAAACAATTTATGTTATTGAATTATGTTTTATTGGGCCCTGCGTGGCAGTTTAGACAATTGTTGTGTGTTTGAGACTTTATTTGCTTTAGTTTGCTTTGGGCTATGAATTATTTAAACTATGCTTCCGCAAAGTTAGTTAAATGATTTGAAATCAATCGTCATGCCCTAATCCCCTCGGGTCGGGGTGTGACAGGTTGGTATCAGAGCCCAAGGTTATAGAGAATGAGGTGCCTTAGCATACCTAAGACTATAACCGAGAGATTGGGACAAATAGGTAAGAAAATAGGATACTTAGGAAATAGGAAATATTGCTTTAGGGAATCTAGGACAAATTACATTATCAAATATTCTAATTAATTTATTGCAGGAAAATGGATGCGAAAGGTAAGGGAACCAGTAAGAGCGGACCATCGAGCCGACCAAGAGCCTTTGCGAGGAGAGACTTCCCTCCAGCTGTTCGTGAGGAATTGCATCGACAGTTCCCTCAACACTATAGTCCGCTGCCAGAGGATGCATACTTCTCTTCATCAGAGTCGGAGCCAATGGAGTATAATGATGCTGCATCTACTACGCCCAGTAGATCTCGCACTAGATCTATGTCTCCTCCCTTACCCCGTATTGAACCTAGTGACGGACCTGTTAGGAGACCCACACCTGTTATGGGAGCGAGGCCGGGAGCCTCCATGTCTTTTCGTATGCCCAGGAGTGGACCCCTTTATCCTACCATGGGAGAACCTGATCTGGTTCAGCCCGCGCGTCATAGCGTGCACTTAGGGCATTCTGCTCGCCATGGGATGGATATGGCGGGTCCGAGTAGGGGCAGAGCTGTAGATGTCAACCCGCAGAGAGAAGAGAACTACATGCTGTGGTCTGCTATGTTCGAGCAGGAAAAGAAGGCAACCCAACTAGCGGAACAATTCCAAAGGCATATAGGAGCAGTCACCCTGCAACTGGAAATGACACGCAAAGAATTGAAGGAGACCCGTGAGGCTCGACAGGCAACAAAGAAGAAGGGATTCTTTGCAACTGTGTGGGATTCACTACGTGGGAAGAAGACTTAGGGGACTGATTTTTATTTTTTCATTATGAATTATGTCATTTGATGTATTATGAGACAATATGGGATTGCATGCCCAAATCTTGATGTATTATGAAACAATTGGGATTGATAGGGATATTTTCCCTGATGGTGCATTGGAAACATGATGGTGAAACATTTTGAATTATGTAATGAATGGGTTGAAACATTGAGAAATTTGGTTTCTATGAATTATTGCTTGGTTGTCATGATGAATGAATGTGATAATATGATACATCATGAGATATTTTGGATGCATGATTTTAAATGTATGGATTTGAATTGGTTGCCTAAATATATTTTTGTTTTCTCTTTAATAATTGTTAACTACGAATATGACACAATACTGAAACTAAATTAATTGCTCAATAATGACTAATAACAATAATTTTCTCTACGTGTGAAACTCATGATATAGAATGCCTCCCCGACGTAGCCAACGACTGAACCGTGGTCAACTCAATGCGGGAGCAAATCCAAATCCGCGAGCTGGACGAAGAAGGAATCCACCACCTCCCCCGGAAAACTCAGTAAATCACGCTGAAAATGGAGAAAACCCCTTGGAAGGCAACCCAAATGCAGGAGGAAATGAGGGAGACCGGAACAGGGAAGACAGAATGACTGATCTTATCACTAGACATATCCAAAACGCAATACCGACCATCGCAGCGCAAATCAGGGCAGATATGAATATAGAAAATCAAAACGAAAATGCCCACGGAGCTGGAGGGCCAGAAATCGAACAAGTAGAAACAGAAGAACGAAAGGGGTGCTCATACAAGACCTTCATGGCCTGCAAGCCCAAAGATTTTGAAGGAAGGGATGGTGCTGTAGGAGCAATAAGATGGTTGGAAGATATGGAGGCAGTGTTAGATATCAGCGATTGCAAGGAGGATAACAAGGTGAAATATGCAACTCACTCTCTTAAGGGATCTGCGTTAACTTGGTGGAACACCATTGTCAAGACTAGGGGACGAAACGCCATTAAAGCCATGAAGTGGAAAGATTTTAAGGATATTGTTACTGAAAAATTCTGCCCGATTAATGAACTGGAAAGAATCGAAGCGGAATTTCTAGCACATGAAATGGTTGGTTTGGATCACACCAAATATATCAATCGATTCAATGAGATGGTGTTACTTGTACCACACTTGGTTACCCCTGAGACTAAAAGGATTGGAAGGTACATCTGGGGTTTAGCACCACAAGTTAGGGGATATGTCAGGACAGCAAGACCAGCTACTTTTCAGTCTGCAGTAGAGCTAGGAGGAACGCTTACTGATGAAATAGTGCGATGTGGGAAGATAAACCAAGAAAAGGTGGGAGATAAGAGGAAGGGGCAGGATAACAGGAATGATAGGAAAGGAGATCACAAGTTTAGGAGATTTGAAGGAAAGAGAAATGACTTTGGCAAGGCAAAGGAATCAACTGTACCCAGACCAGGAAGAAAGCTATACCTAGGAACTAGTCCTTGGTGTGACAAATGCAAGATACATCACCAAGGAGAATGCAACCCAAAGTATTGCTACAAGTGCAAGAAAGCAGGACACCTCCTCAAGGATTGTAGAGCCAAGGATGTAGCTAGGTGTTATGAATGCGGAGACCCTGGGCATTTGAGGAATGTGTGCCCGAAACTGAAGAGAGATAAGCCGCAGAAAGCAACCGGAAGAGCATTCGTACTTACCGCAACTGAAGCACAGAAGGATCCGGAAATGATAACGGGTACGTTTCTTTTAAACAATCATGTTGCTAGTGTATTGATTGATACGGGTGCCACATTTAGTTTTATATCAACAAAATTTCGATCCTTACTCGATAAGCAACCTACTTGTTTGAAAGATATATGTGAAGTAGAGATAGCCACTGGAAAAGTGATAAGTATAAAAGAAACGTTGAAAGATTGTGAATTAGTTATGGAAGGACAAAAGTTTAAGATTGATTTACTGCCTATTGAATTAGGAGGCTTTGATGTAGTTATTGGAATGGATTGGCTAACCATGAATAAGGTAGAACTTAACTGTGAACATAAGACTATGACAATTCCCTTAGTTAACAATAAGAAGGTAATCGTGATTGGACATAAGGTGAGAAAATTACCGCAAATCATTTCGTATGCAAAGACGGAGAGGTATTCAAGGAAGGGAAACATGATTTACTTGGCCTATGTAGTCATCAAGAAAGAAGAAACAGTACCCAAGGAAATACCAATTGTATCTGAATATATGGATGTATTCCCTGAAGAGTTGCCAGGAATGCCGGCACCAAGACAGGTGGAATTCCGAATTGATTTGATACCAGGAGCAGCACCAGTAGCTAGAGCACCTTATCGCTTAGCGCCCTCCGAAATGCAAGAAATGGTGATTCAAATACAAGAGCTGATGGATAAAGGTTTCATAAGACCGAGCTTTTCCCCATGGGGAGCCCCAGTACTATTTGTGAAAAAGAAGGACGGGACGTTGAGAATGTGCATCGACTACCGAGAGCTAAACAAAGTCACTATAAAGAATCGTTATCCACTCCCCAGAATCGATGATTTGTTTGATCAACTTCAAGGGGCAAGCTATTTTTCAAAGATAGACTTAAGATCGGGATATCATCAATTGAGAGTTAGGGATGAGGATGTTCCTAAAACCGCGTTCAGAACTCGTTACGGACATTATGAGTTTATGGTAATGCCCTTCGGACTTACAAACGCACCTGCTGTGTTATGGATCTCATGAACCGGGTGTGTAAACCATACCTGGATAAATTCGTGATAGTATTCATTGATGATATACTAATATACTCGAAGAATGCGAAGGATCATGAAGAGCACCTACGAAAGATGCTAGAACTCTTAAGGAAGGAAAAGTTGTTTGCTAAGCTGAGCAAATGTGAATTTTGGATGAGAGAGGTACAGTTCTTGGGGCACATTATAAACGAAGAAGGAATACAAGTAGACCCTTCAAAGATAGAGGCAATTAAGGAATGGGAGACACCGAGAACTCCTACCGAAATAAGACAATTTCTGGGATTGGCTGGTTATTACAGAAGATTTATTGAGAATTTCTCGAAGATAGCACTACCGTTAACTACGTTAACTCAGAAGAAAGTGACTTTTGAATGGGGAGAAAAACAACAAGAAGCATTCGACACTCTTAAGCAAAGGTTATGTAGTGCACCCATATTATCCTTACCAGAAGGGAATGAAGATTTCGTGGTGTACTGTGATGCTTCTAGAATGGGACTAGGTTGTTTGTTAATGCAAAGGAAGAAAGTGATTGCATACGCATCACGACAATTGAAAACACATGAGAAAAACTACACCACCCATGACTTAGAATTAGGAGCTGTAGTGTTTGCTCTAAAGATATGGAGACACTACTTATATGGAACGAATTGTGTAATCTATACTGATCATAAGAGCTTACAACATATACTGGATCAGAAAATACTGAATATGAGGCAAAGGAGATGGGTAGAATTGTTAAGTGATTATGACTGTGAAATCAGGTATCATCCGGGAAAGGCAAATGTGGTAGCAGACGCCTTGAGTCGAAAAGAAAGAGTGATTCCACTAAGAGTAAAAGCCCTGAAGATGACAGTAGGGATTGATTTAAAGGAAAAGATACATAAAGTGCAACAGGAAGCCTTGTCCAAGGAAAACTTAAGGGAAGAATCATTGACAAAAAGTGAGAAACAATTTGATGAAGAAGATCAAGGTAGATTAAAGGCATATAAAGGGAAGATATGGATACCCCTGCATGGGGGTATGAGGGAAGTAATTTTAGAAGAAACCCATAAGTCTAGATACTCAGTGCATCCCGGTGGTGACAAGATGTACCATGAGTTAAAAGAAAAATTCTGGTGGCCTGGATTAAAAAGATCAATAACAGAATATGTCAGCAAATGCCTGACTTGTGCAAGAGTAAAAGCAGAGCATCAAAAGCCATCTGGATTGTTACAACAACCAGAGATACCTGCATGGAAATGGGAACAAGTTACTATGGATTTTGTAACCAAGTTACCTCGGACCACCAGTGGTCATGACTCAATATGGGTAGTCGTTGATAGGCTAACAAAAACAGCACACTTTTTACCCATAAGGGAAGATTTCAAGATGGATAAGTTAGCAAAGATTTATATGAATGAAATTGTGTCGAGACACGGAGTGCCAACATCAATAATCTCGGATAGAGATAGTCGCTTCACCTCAAGATTTTGGCAAACTCTTCAAGAAGCTCTGGGAACCAAATTAAAACTAAGTACGGCTTACCATCCTCAAACGGATGGGCAAAGTGAAAGGACTATCCAGACATTGGAAGACATGTTGAGAGCGTGTGTAATAGATTTTGGAGGAAATTGGGACACCCACTTGCCATTAGTTGAATTCTCCTATAATAACAGTTACCATACTAGTATTCAAGCCGCACCGTTTGAAGCATTATATGGGAGAAAGTGTAGATCACCACTGTGTTGGAATGAAATAGGTGAGAACAAATTAACAGGGCCTGAGATTGTGCAAGAAACTACTGATAAGATTCATAAAATCAAGGAAAGGATGAAAGCTGCTCAAGACCGACAGAAGAGTTATGCAGATAAGAGACGGAGGCCGTTGGAGTTCAGTGTAGGAGATAAAGTCATGCTAAAGGTATCACCATGGAAGGGTACGGTACGCTTTGGCAAACATGGGAAACTGAACCCCCGGTATATTGGACCCTTCAAAATTATAGCGAGAGTGGGACTTGTAGCTTATCAGCTAGAACTTCCATTGGAATTAGAAGGAATACATGATGTGTTTCATGTGTCAAACCTCAAGAAATGTTTAGTGGACGAAAGTTTGATCATACCTTACAAAGAGGCAAAGGTCAATAAACAATTACAATTCATGGAGGAACCCGTAGAAATCATGGACAGACAAATCAAGAAGCTGAGACGTAGTAAGATACCGATTGTGAAAGTACGTTGGGATTCCAAATGAGGGCCTGAATTTACTTGGGAAAAAGAATCAGAGATGCGTAAGAAGCACCCTCAACTATTTCAAACTACAAGCTGACTATGACCAATCAAATTTCGAGGACGAAATTTCTACAAGTAGGGGAGACTGTGACAACACGCGAATCAGGTTTATATTAAAACTTTAATTACGATGCATTTTGTTAATATGTTTCGATAAACCCACTTCTTAGAAACATTAAGTAGAGAAATTATGTCATTAGTTGAGAACAATAGAACACCCATGCCATAAAGGTTAGAAACAAGAATCCTTCTATGAAACATAATATACCTATGTGACACAATGAGTGAAAATAAGCAAAACAATGATTTTCATGCATGCTTAAATTTATGATAATTATATTATCTAATGCAAAACTACTTCTAATAAATAATTATCATATTAAAATTTGTATGTATGTCACGACATACACACACATACATCTTTGTTGAGGTGATTATAGGAACATGCAACTATAAATGATTTCATGCATAGATTAACCCATTTAAAACACCACTCTTTACATTATTTATATATATATATATATTGGCATGTATACGTTCCAATTATATGCATGCACTCATTAAAAATGTTATAACTCAACAAAATACAAGCCTAATATATGTATACACATACATGCATACGTGCGACACACCCATATATACATACATGCATAGATTATTTAGGTAAATCAAACACAACTCTTTTACACTTCTACATATATTTTATATACAAGACACACACATATATATATACACATACACGGTTCATATGCACACACATGTACACAACCACAAGACAACAAAATAATACATAATCCCACACTTTCACCTTAGTTCCAACCAATCCATCCCTTTCCTCTCTTCCCCACACACATCAACCACTCACCCCTCTTCTTTTTCTTACACACCACCGCCCAACCCCTCTCCTCTCTCTCTCCCTATATTCGGCCAAACCCCATCCCACACACACTTCATTCCATTTTCTTTGAAAATCAAGAATTCCATCAAACACTCTCTCTTCTCCTCTCCTTGGCCGACGGTTCCAGCCCTCCCCCATCAAGGAAGTCGACGGTTTAGAGGTCCAAGCAAGAAGCCACTACGAGTTCAAGGTTCGAGTTGGCAACTAGGTGGGCTATACACTCTCTAAAACTTTCTATCTACTCCTTTCTTCCCCCCTACAACTCGTAAACAGCCCTAAAACTCTTTTTCTTGACACTCTAAACCATTGAAATGATGGCCAAAAACTTCTAAGTTGCGAAAACACACATGCATGTACATGCATGTGTGAAAATTCGATCCTTCTAAACAAAAACCATGATTTTCGCTACAATGACCATTACATCTTCTAAGAAATCAATTTTAATACCTTTCTAAAACACCCAACTCTATGGGGGACGAGTATTTAGATCCATGCATACACATGCAAGCTTTGCATGTGTAAATCCATAAGTTGGAAGCTCATAACTTCCATTTTCGTATGTAGCATGAACTCTAAATCCATTCTATGCATTCTACATTTCTTAACAGCCCTAATATCATCTTGGGAAGTTATTCACAAGTTCACAACATAAGGGTATGACTCACAACTCTTAAAAAGTGTAATATCTATGCATGCATGTATGTAAAAATGAAAACTACAACTTTAAAATGCTTATATGTATGTCTCGAAATTTTGATCAGGTCTGGATATGATTTTATTGTTGGAAATATTTTATAAAAGATTGGGTTTTGATGATAGGAATGTTATATTGTTAATTTTGCCCCAAAAACCCAATTTCTAAGGCTTATAAGTATTTAAAATATCAAAAATTATGTTAACAGTTTTCTGGACAGAATGTATAACTAAAATGGACTCATAATAATGTTGGGATAACACTCAAAAAGTTTGAGTATTTATTGTTATGTCTAGAATAAGTTATGAATTTATTAAAATCCTTATAAATCTTGGTAAAATCATTAAAAATAGCTCCTGAGTGACAAAAATCCTAAGTATAATTTATTTCGGTATGAATATAGTTAGAAGACCTGGGAAAAATATTGAAACTAAAAATTTATAGTTTAAACTAATTATTTACCATTTAAAATGTTTTTAAAGGCTTAAAATACGAATTTAATTTGTTACTGTCCAAAATATGAAGTAATTATTTTTCCCAGTATTCGAATAATACTGGGAGGTCTCAGTTAAAATATGGTAATTTTTAGTGACTGTTCAGTATTTATTTGTTATTTAAAATAATAAATAGTGCAAAAATAATTTTATATAGTAAATGACCTCCTAAAATTCTGAAATTCCTACAGTAACCTTAGAACGTGATTTATTTACTGTATAAAAAGTTTGGTAATTTTTACATATCGAGAAATATTTATTATAATATTAATGGGATTTAAAATGTTTAAAACTTTTTAAAATAGTAAACGAGCTTTAAAAATTCTGAAAATTTTACAGGAGTTAAATAACATCAGTATGAGACTATGTAAATATTTTCGGAATTTTTAGTGATCAGAATCATTATCTGGGAATTTTTGAGGATTTTAAGCATATAAAAACAATTTGTAATATAAGTAGTTAATATAAAAATAATAGGGAATGATTAAATAAAAATTTACCCAGACCCTTTACTAATAAAAAGTAATGGGGAAAAAGCTTATAAATATGTAAACTTATATTCTCATGTAATTTTGAATACTTGAAAATAAAGTTAAATGAGAAACAATATCACATCAATGTTTATGGCATGGATATTTACTGAAATCTAAACATACACTAGGCAAGTGAACCAATCAAGATTCTGATCCCTTTTCTTTTTACTATTTTGGGATACTGAAAGCATGCTCCATAAACTGTTTATATAATTTTATTTATGTGATAATGAACGTCCGTTTCAATAAAATTGCTTCCCCTAGGCATTAAACATAATTTACAACCATTAACTCATAAGTAGAGCCGGTGAGTATACGGGTAGTACTACTTGGGGAATCCCCCACGCACAGTGGCCCGAAAGGGTGGCCTTGTAAAAGAAAGGTTGAAACCCCACTGAGGTTATTGTCAACCGTTGTGGCATATATTCTTATGATACATAAATGACCGAGAGCAGGAACGGGTCTCGGAATTGGGAAGTATATTTGGTTTGACCATGTTGTGGGCTAACAGCGTATGAGGCAAACGCCCGAGCATGGGACAGGGTTGGTTGTATTGTTATTGAATTATCACATGTTATACTTATTGTTACTATTGTGTCATATTATTAAACTCATGTTCTCACCAACTATTTAGTTGACGTATTTTAGCATGTCTTTCAGGTTGAATTGGTATAAGTAGGAGAACTGGAAGAGCTTCTAGAGGAATAGTGTGGCTTTAGAATGGATTTGATTTAAAAACAATTTATTTTATTGAATTATGTTTTATTGGGCCCTGCGTGGCAGTTTAGACAATTGTTGTGTGTTTGAGACTTTATTTGCTTTAGTTTGCTTTGGGCTATGAATTATTTAAACTATGCTTCCGCAAAGTTAGTTAAATGATTTGAAATCAATCGTCATGCCCTAATCCCCTCGGGTCGGGGTGTGACACTCGGTGATTCCACTGTTGGTTGAGTTGACCAAGGTCCTCCGTAGTGCCCTGTATTGTCACTTATGATTATTAGGAATGTCATTGATCGAGTTGACTTCGGTCCTCCACGATGATTCCATTTACCATTGGTTGAGTTGACTAAAGTCCTCCGTGGTACATTATATTGAGATAATTATGATGAATGATGGTTGTTGATGATGAACGTGGAATTTCTCTTGATTTATCTAATTGATGTGTTTGATTGTGTTTAATTGACTATACTTGCATGAACATCTGTGATTACTTAGTTTATATGATTATTGTGTTTGTTGTGTATTGGCAGAGCTGGTTCACATGTGTATTTTCTCAAAACTATGAACTTTTATAAACACTCGTAAACATTTTTTGAAAAATTAAACTTATGATTACTCACCAACTACATAGTAGCTGACAGTTGATTTTCTACATGTTTCAGGGAACAAAGAAAAGTAGGTTGAGAAGGATGGTCTCACACTTTTGGACATCATCACTTAGGATCTTGGACTTAGCTAAATTAACTGGATTTCTGAAGACTAGAGTTTAGTCAATTTAGCTAAATCTTTTGTGTAACTTGTTGTAACCAACCCATGACGAACATGATTTTTTTGTAATTACTTTAGTTGAATTAATTGATTTGTGATGATTTATTTAGATGCCCACGAGCTTATTAACAATCTACACATCCCTCGTGGCATCCCGACGTTTCCGCCATCATTCGGGGTGTTACATTATGCAAGAGAAGGTTTTCATGATGTTGGAGTTAGCTACAAAGATATGGCTTTGCAGTTTCAATCCATTACGAGAATGTGTTTTACTTTGGGAATTCATTCAGGATGTGATTGGGATGTGAATTATTTGTATGTAGAGTTAATGGCTTTACCAAAGGAGATTGATGAAAGAGATGAAAGAATTGAAGTTGAAAGATTATCAAATATTCCAAGATCTGTGATTATACATGCTGAAGACAATGTTTGTGAAGATCAGTCATTGAGTGGGACTCGAGCTGAAGAGTGAAGATTAAATATCAAAATTTTGAAGACTTGAAGCAATTATTAAGGGGGAGTTTGTCGGTACGTTGTAATAGATTGCTTTCAAGTTGTTCTGGTTAAGTTAGAATAGGTTTGTCCTAGGTTCGTCTGACCCACGAAACTATGCATGTGTTTAGTTCAAACGAACCTGTGTTGTGTGCTTTGTAAAGGTTTGTCCAGCGAACCTATTGTTCGTCTGGCGAACCTATAGGTTTTTATAGGTTCGTTTGAGTCTTGTGTATATTTGCAGGTTTTCTGATTTTGTTAGTAGTCTTAACAGACCCTGTATTTCTCATATTTGTTTTGTGTAACAGAACTGTGTGTTCTTGCTGTGTGCAGTTGTAATTGATCTCAGTATCGATGAAAAGGATATTTACAAGCATGATGGTGTTGTCTTTGATTCATATAGATTTTATCTAGATTTCACATAGATAAAGTTGTTAATAGAATTCAAATTACAGATCCAGAGCTATCAACATCACATATGTGCTTTAACAAACAAATTAAATATTATCAAATTCATATGTATAACTCCTGACATATTGAAAATTTTAGTCACCTAGAAATTTTAATTCAAAAAAGTCAAATTCCTATCATTTTTCATAAAACTTGGATGCAATTTTCAAAAATTTTATATTTTTCCAGAAATATGAAAAATCAAACTTGAAACATAAAAAGCTAAAAATTTAAACTAAAAATTCAAAAAAAAACTTTCAAGTGCTATTTTTCAAAATGTTTCACTCAAAATTGATCATTTCGAGTCCTTATACAAGAGAAGAAAAACGAGTTGAATTAAAAACTTTTGTGAAAATGTCAGCAATGTTGGCAACTGTATTAATTTTCAAAAGTTGAATTAACATTTTCTCTGCACAATCTCGAATAAAATGATGACGAATATTAATGTGTTTTATTTTCTTATGTGAAACAGGATTTTCAGTAATGGCTATTGCAGCTGTATTATCAACAAAAATAGGAGTTGTGGTATATTTTAAACCGTAAATTCGCATTTGTTGTTGAATCCACAAAACTTGTGAACAACAACTTGAAGCAGCAACATACTTAGCCTCACATGTAGAGATGGCTACAGTAAATTGCTTCTTACATTTCCAGGTTACTAGTTTAAAACCAAAGAATTGACAACCCCCTGTTGTTTACTTCCTGTCAAGGTTACTGCCACCATAGTCAGAATCTGAAAAAGCTATAAAATTCATGCTATCATCATAAGGGTACCAAAGTCCAAGACTTGGTTTCCCCTTCAAATAGCAAAAAATTCGCTTCACAGCCTTAATATGTGAGTCTTTAGGCTTTGCCTGAAATCTAGAACACAAGCAAACAACAAACATGATGTCGGGTCAGGAAGCAGTTAAATACTTTAGGAAACCAATCATTGAACGATATACATGTTGATCAACTTCTATACCATTCTCATCATTCCCTACGTAATAATGAATACAGATAGGAGTAGAAATAGATGTACAATCATTCATCTTGGACTTGTTCAAGATGTCATGTAAATATTTACTGTAATGTATGAATAAGTCGTCCTTTAGATCTACTTGAATTTCCAGAAAGAAAGCTAATTCTCCCATAGCACTCATTTCAAACTTCTGCTTCATAACCGCTTCAAAATCCTTGCATAATTGTTCATTTGTAGCTCCAAAGATAATGTCATCCACATACATCTACACAATCAAAATGTCATCATCCTTTTTCAAGATAAACAGAGTACTATCGATATTTACCCTTGAAAAACCATTGTCCAACATATGAGTTGACAATGTCTCATACTACGCCGTAGGTGCTTGATGTAATCCATACAAAGGCTTATCAAGACGATAACACTTTGTAGGATTATTTGGATCTTCAAACCCAGGTGGTTGAACAATATATACTTCTTCTTTCACTTTGCCATATAAGAAAGCACTCTTGACATCCAGTTGAAATACTTTGAACTTTTTGAAGCTAGCATAAGCAAGGAACAACCTAATTGCTTCAATTCTTGCAACGAGAGCATATGCTTCATCATAATCAATGCCATCCTATTGATTAAAACCTTGGACAACTAGTCTAGGTTTGTTCCTTACAATGATTCCCTTATACTCTTTTATGCATTATTACACCCGTCTGGTACCTATAGGAATAGCATCTTCAGGACAATCTACTAACTGCCAGACTCCCAGCTTCTCAAACTGACTCAACTCTTCTTTAATAGTTGTTATCCAGGAAGACTCCTTCAATGCTTCTTCAACATTCTTTGGCTCTATCTGACTTATAAAGCATGAGTATAAGCATGAATTCATCTTCTCCTGAATACTTGACAATATAATCTCATCTCCTTCAACTTGAACATGCTGACTCCTTGTTTTGACCCCAAAATTCAAATCACCTATGATGTTTTCAATTGGATGATTTATATTAACTCTACGAGTCGCAATATTCTTCACAGTTATCTCTTCCTCAATATTTGTAATATGAGTATCTTGTTCTGGTAAAATCTCCCCCTAAATTTCAGATTCAACAATAACAGATGGATCATTAATTGAATCATGATATTCATCTTCAGAATGTAAGTCTTCAGAACTTTCAAATTGTTCAGGAACAAATGAAGAAGAAGAATTATCATGAAAAACAAGAGCATTTCCTTTGGAAGATGCAAGAATAAATCTTGGAAATAAGGAACCATGAACATTTATAGTATCACTTAAGGATTCAGAAAGATCATCTGAAGAAGAAGGAAACACGTTATGAAAGCAGTCAAAGACTGATTCATAATCAAATAGCCATTCTAGACCATTTATAGTTAACGTTTTGGTGAATCTGCATACATTGACTTCGTATGCCTCCACAATCACTCTTGTAGCTAAATTAAGAACTCCTTTGTTCAAGGAGTTAATTGAATATTCCAAAAATATTCCTTCCACTTCCTTAGGCTCAGATTTTGGTGAAGTCATCTTCAAATAAGTACATGTAGCTCCAAATGGCTCCAAATGAGCAAAATTGGGCTTTCTGCCTTTGAGCAATTGATACGATCTCTTGCCATGCTTCTTGACAGTGCGAACATGGTTTAATGTATAACATGTCGTATTAACCGCTTCTGCCAAAAAGTGATGAGATGATTAGAATCAGCAAGCATAGTTCTCGTAGTTTCTATCAAAGTACAATTCTTCCATTCTGCAACACCATTTTGTTGAAGGGGTATAAGGAGCACTTAAGTAATGAGAAATCCCCTTTTGAATACAGAACGACTCCAGATTTTGATTTTTGAATTCATTGCCATTATCACTCCTTAGAAACTTGACTGTGTAGAGAATTCATTCTCAACTTGATAATCAAATTCTTCAAAATATCTGGAGTTTCCGATTTAGCAAGTAAAAAGAAAACCCAAGAAAATCTGAAAAATCATAAGTAACCACTAAAGAAAAAGATCTTCCACCAACACTCTTAACTAACACTGGACCAAAAAGATCCATATGTAACATACTTAGAGGAGTATTGATGGAGTTTTCAACTTTAGGCTTATGTGATTGCCTGTGTTGTTTCCCCTTTTTACAAGAAATACAGTGATCAGTCATCACAAAAGACTGAGATGGGACACCTTCAACTAATCCATTTCGAATTAAAAAATTCATTTTACTTAAATGAACATGTCTCATTCGTGTATGCTATGAAATTGGATCTTTTTCAATAGCCTTAGAGAAGAAACATGTAACTTGAGAAGATGAAGTGGCAGAAGACATATATAGTAGATATGTATTATTGTGTCTTGGATCTGTCACCATAATCCAATCGTCATGTATCATCACTCCAGGCTTTAATATGTAAAAAGCTTTGTTATCAAAGATGACAGAATAATCTTTATCACATACTTGTGAAACACTCAACAAATTATGTTTGAGTTGTTCCACAAAGATGACATGTTCAAAACTTATTTTGTCATTCGATAACACCCTCTCTTTTATGATATATCCACAATTGTTTCTAGCAAATTTAACAAATCCACCATTAGTGTGCTTGATATTCTTCAGAAGATCCAAATTTCCAATCATGTGTCTAGAACAACCACTATCAATGTACCATGTATTCTTTGAAACACTTGATAATGAGTCCTGCACATACAAAAATAAATCAATTAGAAACTGGATTCCATGTCTTGGTCATATGACTGTTGACATGGATAGAAGAAACAACTTGTGTTTCATCAATAGAAACTTTTGCCTTAACAGTCCATATTTGATTAGGAATAGGTTTGTAAGGAATAGTCTCATTTTGATGATGCACTATTGGCTTTGCAAATTTAATTATTTTCTTTGGAACACATTTTGATTTAACAAAATTCATCAGTTTGGAATATCCAAAAGTGGATTTAACATTATGTTTAACAGATTTCTTTTCCCCAAGTGGAAAAGAATGAACAGACTTCACTGGTTTTGAATGGTGTTTTGGTGCTTAGCTATGTGCAGTGAATGCCGTGGTGATGAAATCAATCAGATTAATTGGCTTAGTATGCATTTTCTTCCTACTCCTCTTGGAATGAACAACTTGTGATTGACTGCCATCCTTTGGTAGACTTATTTTCTAAACATTAGACTTTGAACTAGACCCTTATGAAAATGAAGCTACAGTTCCATTGCTACCAGACTGCTTAGACTCAACAGATTTACCACTATGTACATTCTAATTTACACATGGTAATACTTGTGAAGAATAAGTTTGTGATGAAGACAATGCATTCTTATTTTTGAAGAAAACATCATTTGATTGACATAATTATTTGTCAAGATCATTTTGATCAGTTTGTCTTTTAACATAATTATGTTTACCTTTGGTTACCTAATTCTTTTCACATACCCGATCTGGTTTTTGTAAAATATTTGAAGTAGGCTTCTTAAAAACTTTATCAATCAATGTTGGCTTAATCAAACTTAAAGGATGAACATCATCACAAAAGATCTCATATTTTCCTTTACGAGTTTAATAGATTATGTTGTCTGGTTCAACAAAAAGACGCCTGTCTCTAGGTATACCAAATTCCTTTTTAACAGTTTCATCACTAATGTCAACATATTCAATTATGAAAAACTCAGAAATATTTTTATTTTCAATCAAATTTGTTACATCAGATTTCTGTATAACATGAGATTTTAAACCAGCCACATGTCTATTATCTTCTTCTTCATCACCATCACAAACTTCTTTCTTGATTCTTGGATCTTCTATCTTTGTTCCTGATGTGTTAGTTTAACACATCCGTTTTTGTACATAATCGAGTTCTTTTTCGTTAGTTTTGTTAGTATTTCGAGTCGTTTTTAGTTCCGTTTTACATTTTAGTGTTTTTGTCCAGGATTCTGTCCCGAAGTAGCAGAAACGAGGGCAAACAGGCATCGGAATCGAGTGCAGTTGATCGAGCGAAGAAAACGAAGAAAAAAACCCTAGGCGGTACGCCCCAGGCCACTGCTTGATGCCAGGCGATGTGCCTGGGAACATTCTCTTATTCCATAGCATCCGTGCGCACCGCCTAGTCAGGAAGACCGACTGCAGGCGATGCGCCTGCCAGGCTCAGCCGCCAGACTCTTTTGTCTCTTGCGTACCGCCTAGCTACACGCAATCCCACTAGGCGGTACGCCCCAAACCATTTTTAGCTCCAGAACCCTCATTTCATGCCTTCTATAATTGGGACGCTTCCAGATCGATTTGAGGGTCTTCTTCTGCGATTTTGGAACCCTAATCAAGCCTGGGAGCTGCTGGAGCTTAACCATTGAGTTGAAGGCTTCATTAGAGCTTGTTAAAGTGAAGTAGAAGGAGGAGCTTATCCCTTATCTTTTCATGTTTTTAGTTTAAATCAGTAGATAATGATGTATTTAGACATTTTATCAGATCTGTTTTGCTACTGTATTGATGTTGGTTGGCTAGATCTAGGGTTATATCTAGGTTCGGGATGATAAAGTTGTGAACTTTGATGATTTTGGACATGATTTATGTTTATCGATGATATATGCATTGTTATTAGCTGTAAAGTTATGATCTTTGATGGTTTATGCATGTGTTAAATGATGATACTTGATGAATGTTGGATCCATGTGTGTCTAGAAAGGTCTTTCCACAAATAGATGCATGTTAGGCCTACTACTTTGTGTTTTAGGTTAGTTTATGGGTTGTTGATCACATTCACAGGATTAGACATCATTAAGAGTTGTGATTTGCATGTGTGTCTTAACCTAGAAATCTGGGAGGTGATAGGTTTGATGGTTGGTCTCTTTCATTTGGGATATTTTGAGTTAAACGATCCGGGAGGGCGTTGTCATAGATTTACTTAGTGTTGGTATCAATCCATGTCAAACTTGTCACCTTTATAGCTCTCTAGTGTCTTAGGATATACGCGGGTGGAGAAATACGGGAGGTGATCCACCCGTTGGAGTGCAATTGCATATCGGAAAAATCCGGAAGGTGGCCCGGTAGACTATAGTGCATACATTACAGTCTTAGGATTTCCATTGGAGTTGCCTGGTATCTGATCTGGGTCCCATAAGGTTATCCTTAGTCTGTTCCTTAAGATCCTAGTCTTCATCCTTAATAAGTCAGTACAAGTCAGCACCTGTCACACTTTTGATTCCCAGCCTAGGTATACCAGCATTTCCTTATTACAGTCAGATTTCATTTATAGTCTCGTTTCTAGTTGCAGTTCTTAGAGTTCAGTCGTTAGTTTAGTTGTTTAGTCAGTTTCAGTCTGAATAGGTTTTCAGAGTTGCACCAAACCCCCCCCCCCCCCCCTCTTTTACTTCATTTTGTCCACAGTCTAGGTTAGTGTGTTAAACTAGTGTCCATTGGTAGCGGTCTAGTTTAGGATTTCCAATTATTACTAGATATTTAGTTCAAGTCTAGGTCTAGGATTAGTTATTGTGTCTTTAGCTTAGGATAGACAGCTTTAATTTAGTCTTGTTTTCAGGTACTGACCGATGCACATCAAGTTTTTGGCGCCGTTGCCGGGGACACTAGGCAATAGCAAAGATTACTTAGTATGTGGCCATTACTTGCTTATTTTCTTATTTTCTCCCCCATTGGCTTAATTTTCATTTTTAGGTTTAGTTCTATTTTCTTTCTTAGTGCCTTTACTTGTTATTTGTTATTTGTCCCTTAGATTAGGTTTTTCTATGCATATTTGAGTCTTATTTGCTTGTTTGATTAGGGTTTCGGTAGTTGTATGCCCCACATCCGTTCGCAGGGAGCGCTGGAGTTTGAGCTTACTTCACTGGAGCAAATTTTGTGTTCCCGTCAGCAGGTAAGTTTTCCTGACCTTACTCTTGTTATGGAGCCACCACCACCCCCGCCACTGAGGCGGACTATTCATGAGCTTGCCAGTCATGGAGTTGTTGGAGCCCGATCTGGCATCACACACCCGGGAGTCAACAACAACAACTGGTAGATCCCTTCACATGTCATGTCTACGATCACGAACTCGACGCAGTTCCATGGCCTTGACGACGACGACGCCCCCGGCCATCTTTCTCTCTTTGTGAGTATCTGATATACTTTTCGCATCAATGGCATTTCGGAGGAGGCCATCTATCTTCTTTTGTTTCCCTTAACACTCGTGGGCCGAGCGGCGACCTGGTTGAATTTACTTCCCAGGGACTCTATCACCACTTGGGCTGATCTTTAGACCAAGTTTTTGAAGAAGTATTATCCTCCTTCTAAATCTGCTAGACTGAGAGATCAGATCCATTCGTTCCGGATGGATGATGATGAGCCATATTATTTGGCGTGGGAGAGGTTTAACTCACTTCTGAGCAGATGCCCCCATCATGGCCTGTCCGATTGAGCCTTAGTTGAGAAGTTAACGGACTGACCTTGGAGACGAAGAGGAGGTTTAATAAAGCTGCTGGGGGACATATCATGGATAAGAAGCAGCCCGAAGAGTGCGAGGCTATGTTTGAAGATTTTGCCTTCGCTGAGTATGAGGACCCATCATATGTGAGGAGAGCTGCACCGACCTTTAAGCCCACTGTTGCACCGCCTATCCCTACTCGAGGGATGAATCATGTCACACCCGACACGAGCACTGCTGCAGCCTTAGAAGCACTGGCTAAGGATATTAAGGAGTTGAAGATGGCAGCTGCTCTATGTGAGATATGTCGGGGTGGACTTACTACTGATGAGTGCCCGATTACCGATCACGCACAAGTTGAGGCTATCAATTCTAGATGAAACAGATCCTTCAATCCCAAACCTAATTGGAACCAGGATTCAAATTGGCGAGGCCAGAATCAGGGACATCACCAGAATCAGTATCAGCAGCAGCACTCAAATAGGCAGGGGAACAACAGCAGCTCCTATGAGAAGCCACCGACGCGCCAGATCCCTATCACCGAGAGAGACGCGCCCGAGAGTTCAGGCAGCAGAGATCGCAATATGAAGCTAGAGGACATGATGGCCCAGCAGATGAAGATGCTTCAGTAGATCATGGATAAAGGCAAGTTGCATGACCAGAAGATCGAGGAGCATGACACGATATTGAGGAATCAGCATGATGGATTTTTGGATCTGCAGCGGTTGGTGGGAGAGTTGGCGAAGAGGTTCGATGAGAGATCGGGAGGTTCGTTTAGGGTGAACACTGATCCTAACCTGAGGGGTCATGTGAAGGTAGTGACCACACACAGTAGTCGAGGAGGAGAGGTAGAGCTGCCACCACCGGTCATTCCTAATGATGATGAGCCGGTGGATGAGGAGATTGAGTTGGAGACTCCTGCAGGGGTGCCACTGAGGCTAGACCCAGCAAGTACCGCACCGAGCAGTGAGTCTTCAGTTGAGAGGTTGAAGAGGGAGAAAGTGGAAGAGAAGAAGAAAGGTAAGAAAGTGGCTGAGGAGCCTGAGATTGATTTGACTAAGCTTCCATACCCTGCACGCGCATTGCAGTTGAAGCGTGATCAGGAGTATGGACATTTTTTGGAGATGTTTAAGCAGCTTAAGATCAATCTCCCATTTGTAGAGACCCTCTAGCATATGCCCAAATATGCTAAATTCTTGAAAGACCTTGTGTCTAACAAGAAGAAATTTGAGACACTCTCTACCGTTACTTTGGGAGCTAGGTGCTCGGCATTGGTTCAGAACAAACTGCCAGAGAAGCTCGAGGATCCTGGGATTTTCACGATTCCCTGTCTGTTTGGAGATTCTTCTGTGAACCATGCATTGGCTGATCTAGGTACTAGCATCAATTTGATGCCATACTTGATTTATAAGCAGCTAGATATTGGAGAGCCGGCACCTATGTCACACCCCATGCGCTGCGTGCGGAATCCTCGGCGCGGTGACGATCGATGGTTGAATCATGCGCAAGTATTGAATAAGAACAACCACAATGCATTACTAGATTTCATAGAGATTAGACCATTGTTTAATTACAGACAATTTATCTATCTACCAAAAGAATGACAACTACAGACCCAAAATATAGTTTACAAAATAAGACTTCAAACAAGAGAATTAAACAATCAGGATTTTAATGTGTTTCTAAATCCCTCCTAGCATGTTTCTTCATCTTGTTCTATCTTAAAATGGTCCCCTTAGTTGTCCTTGAGAATGATCTAAACCTGATTACCTGAAACTCGTGAAAAGTAACTGTCAACTACAAAAGTAGTTGGTGAGAACAATAGGTTTAACATTTGTAAATAATGAATCTGCATTGTAAGGCATATGTATAAAACAATGAATGAAAATACATGGATGGTTGCAACCCAAACTAACATCAAGTATGTATAATGTGTCCAAACAGTCATCAGACTGTTTGCTAGAAACCAACATATAATCAGGTCCCAAACTACGTTTGGAGTCAGAAAATTAGTCAGCAAATGCATCAACACGAGCTGTACCAACGAGTTTACTCAGAAGACAACTCCGTGTTGACGTAACCCGGTCAATATGACTTATGCTGGTAAACTAAATTAGCAGCAATTTCATATTACCGTAATGCAACCAATTCTGCAATTAGCTTTTAAAACAAATTTAAAAGCTAATTCCAGCTTTGGCGTAACCAAATGTGTCCGCTTTCCCTTGTTGTGATCACCCAGTACTAACGCTATATGAATATGAATTTTTAACTTGATGTATGTATAAGTTTATTCACAACGATGAACACCATGTTTTTGAATACTATGACTTGAAACCATTGATTGAAATGCCTTATTTGATTATCATGATTTGAAAACCTTGCTTGAGTACCATGAATGAAAAAAACCTTGCTTGAATACCACGAATTGAAATCCTTTGAATGAATACCGAGAATAGAGTCCTTGTGTAATAACAAGGTTTAAAAATATCATTTTATTGAAAACACAAGATTTTAGTAAAAGAGTTTATAAAACTTATTCCTTAAAAGTATTTATCAGTTATTAAAACCATTTAAGTAAAATTGGTGTAAAACAATTAGTGAACCTTTTATAAAACATTTTAGTAGAACTTGTTTAACGGTTGATAATACCATTATAAACAGTTGATAATCCCTTTGAAAATAGTTGAGTAATCCCTTGGATTTCTAAAGTGAACTTTTAACAGTTGAACAGTAGCATAAATCCTGTATATGGAATATGATTTGCATAAAGAGAGTTTGATCACGTGTTCCACCCCAAAACAGTTGAAAACAGTAAAAGAGGGGCTAAAGTTCTCACTTGTCTGCAGTAGACTCTGAACTATAACAAGTAGCAAGTAGCAAACAAGACTTCTATCTGGTTCCTATATCAATGTAATCATACATAGAATATAAGATTTATGATTGTATAAGCTTTGATTTATTGATTGACTTTGGTTAACCGGTTGACTTAGGTTATCGTATTAATGAATTCCTCTTGTAACATGCTCAAATGTTTAAAAATATAGTATGTACTTGAATAACATGATTGAATCGTTTGAATTAACCCTTGATTTATGAAAATTACATGTCATGTTCTTTTATGAACAACTGGTACACATAAAAGCGACATGTGTTTATGAACGTGATAATTCTTGTCTATCTTGCAATGGAGTGATATGTTAAAACGCTCTAAGCCTTTGTGTTTATGACTTGATCACATAATTGGGTTAAGTTAAACTTAAATCAATCATGATCCCCACATAACACTTTAAGTTGTATTAGGCATTGACCACTCTTAACCATCCCTTTAATCCAAGTGAGTCATATGATTTTAGGTGACCCGATTCATAATTGTTGGGCCAAATTCATTTGAGGTGGGCCGAGCATTGGGCCTTGGGTCACATGGTTATCCCGTTCCAATCCATAGAGTGGGCCGCATCTATTGTTATTGGGTCGAAACAATCACAATGGGCCGAAAGTGATCTAATTGGGTCGGGAATCACGTAGGCCTAATTATACAAAGGTTATGGGCAGGTTAAGTGATTTGTTAGGTCGAGACAACAATGTTACGGGCCAAAAGGGTGCTATTGGGCCTGTGGTGTGGTGTGGTGTGGGCCGATTGGTGCTTAAGCCGTTCAAGAGGGAAGACTACATTAGTTTCCAACGAACCTTTCTTCCTTCAAACTTGAGGTTCGGCCAACCATGGACTCAACGAACCTAATGGTTCGCCTATATCGAGGTTCGGTGGAATAAGTTTGTTCAGGGTTCGGGAGTCTCTCAGGTTCGGCTGAGATGTCGAGGGTTCATTGCACTGCACAAGGGTTCGGGAGTGGTGTCAGCCTAAGGGTTCGTCCGCATGTAAAGGGTTCGGCCGACTAATTGGTTCGGCTTAGGTTCGGTGTTGAAGGTTCGTGAGTAGGAGGGTTCGTTGTCGAAAGGTTCGGCCATCATCAAGTTGGCCATGCAGGTTCGCTAACCGATGGTTGGCTCATCATCAGGGTTCGGCTGAAACCAAGCCACGAACCCTGTACCTGAACCTTCGACCTCGAACAACCCAAACTCCTAAGCTGTGCCGTGCTGCTATTGTGCCAGAAAATCACTCTCGTAGGTATAAGGCCAACATTACTATGATTCTAAACCGGTTTCTTGAGTTGGTTGACAAAAACACACAAAAAACCCTAATACTTCAGTCTTTTGAAGCTTCTTACCTCGAAATCAGCCGGACAAATCCACATATCTCTTGTACTTTCGGGTAGAGGATGTCGAGAGCTACGCGTGGACACCAAGAACGCGTGATATGGCCAAGAGACGAGCAAGATACGCGCGTTTGAAGTTGGATTTTTAGAGAGAGGAAGGTTTCACGAAAATTGTAGAGAGAGAGGGTTGTGGCTGCAATGAATGAGAGAAATGAAGGAAATTAAGGGCTTTTATGCCCCGAGTATTTCCCCGCGTGTTCGGTCTCGCTCGGTGTCGGTTTCGCGTATTTTTACATACGCGTCAACACGATTATAAAAATAATATTTTGAATTGTTCTTGATGAGTTTCAAAATAGTAAAATGTAAAATAAATTATGTTACTTATTATTACTCGTTCGTTTGAAAACCAACCGTTAAACGATTACAATTACGTGTATACCCGCAATCGCGTACGTTTTTCGATCATATTATTTATTTATTTTCGTTTACTCGTAATTATAAGTTCAGTATTCGTATCTTTGTGGATCGTCACCCACAACTATACTCAGTCTCGCTTACGCATTACGATTTTGTTTGATTAAATGCTTGTCATACTATTCGTCAGAACACTACGCACTAACACTATCCCATTACACCGAACGCGGTATATGTATAGGGCATACCCCAGAGTCCAGCTACCTGCCTTATCTGACGCCATCCCACCACTGTTTCGATATAATACGATATTGTTCTTGCCTAGCATAATTGACTGTAAATAAATAATACATACTTGTTCCAAGTCAAAGAATTCCTATAACACACAAACACAATTATAAACACTTGAATTACATTGACACTGAATCAAGTACATATTGTACTAACACTGTTTATGTCTGCTATGACTATATGCATAGATGTTACAACCTACACGCATGAGCCTAGCATTGGCTGATTGGTCAGTCAAGTATCTTAGGGGGATTGTTGAAAATGTCCTGGTGAAGGTGGACAAGTTTGTCTTCCCCGTGGATTTTTTTATACTTGACATGCAGGCTGATGACCGAGTTCCCCTCATTATGGGACATCCTTTCCTTCGCACGGCGAAGGCGATGATTGATGTTTATTAGGGGAAGGTCTCATTTTGTGTTGGAGATGATACTGTCACCTTCGATGTGGTGAAGTCCATGAAGAACTCCTGTGGTCAGGATGATCAGGTTTACTTCCTTGATGCATTTTTCTCTACTATTGATCGTTGCCTGGACTACATCAGTGGAGTGGATCTGTTGGGAGATCAGGACTTAGGTGACTGGGATGAGAGAGTTGAGGATGTGGGAGATGAGCTCCATGCTGCTGCTATTGAGGCTTATCTTGATTACATCCCGAGCAGTTTAGCAGTGGAGCCTCATGTTTACCCCACAGTGTTTGAGGTTGAGAGTTCTGAGCCGGCTGAAAAGCCATCTGTTGAGGCTCCACCATCATTAGACCTAAAGGAGTTGCCAACTCACCTTTAGTATGCATTCCTTGATGGGGACTCTGATCTACCTGTCATTATTTCAGCAGCTCTGACAGATGTAGAGAAGAGTAGACTGATTAGTGTGCTGAGAGAGCACAAGCAGGCGATAGCATGGAAGTTGATGGACATCAAGGGTATTCACCCTTCTTTCTGTACGCATCACATACTGCTTGAGGAAGATTTCAAGCCAATGGTTTAGCCACAGAGACGGCTTAATCCTAACATGGGTGAGGTGGTGAAGAAGGAGGTCCTTAGGTTATTTGATGTTGGGCTCATATACCCCATTTCTGATTCTTCGTGGGTGAGCCCAGTACATGTAGTCCCTAAGAAGGGCGGTATGACTGTGGTGGTGAACGAGAAGAAGGAGATAGTTCCCACCAGGACAGTCACCGGATGGAGGGTGTGCATAGATTTTAGGAATTGAACGACACCACCAGGAAGCACCACTTCCCCCTCCCGTTTATTGATCAGATGCTAGAGCGTTTGTCAGGGCAGCAGGTTTACAGTTTCCTTGACGGTTTCTCAGGTTATTTCCAGATCCTGATTGCACCAGAGGATCAGGAGAAAACCTCTTTTACATGCCCGTACGGTACTTTTGCATATCGCTGTACGCCTTTCCGGTTATGTAACACTCCAGCCACTTTTCAGAGATGGAAGGTTTCCATCTTCCAGGACATGATCGAGACTTCTATGGAGGTTTTTAGGGATGATTTTTCTGTTTTTGGAAGTTCTTTCGATCAGTGTTTGACTAACCTGGTGAAGATGCACAGGAGATGTGTTGAGACCAATCTTATGCTCAACTGGGAGAAATGCCATTTCATGGTCACCGAGGGGATTGTTCTTGGACATAAGATATCCCGTGATGGCATCCAGGTTGATAAAGCTAAGATTGAGACGATTAGCAAACTTCCTCCTCCCATGAGTGTTAAAGTTGTTCGTCGCTTTTTAGGTCATGCGGGATTCTACAGACGCTTCATTAAGGATTTTTCTAAGATCACCCGACCTATCACTCGTCTTCTTGAGAAGGATGTGGAGTTTGCTTTTGATGATGAGTGTATGAGCGCCTTCAAGTATCTGAAGGAGAGGCTGGTCAGTGCCCCCATTCTGATAGCCCCCGACTGGAGCCGTCCAGTCGAGCTCATGTGCGACGCGAGTGATTTCGTTGTGGGGGCTATTTTGGGGCAGAGGGTGGATAAGCATTTCCACCCTATTTATTATGTGAGTAAGACCTTAGATGCCGCCCAGGAGAATTATATGACTACTGAGAAGGAGTTGTTGGAGGTAGTCTACGCATTCGATAAATTTAGTTCTTATCTCGTCCTCTCCAAGACTGTTGTCTATACCGATCATGCGGCTCTGCGTTACCTTCTCGCTAAAAAGGACGCAAAGCCAAGACTGATTAGGTGGATCCTCCTTCTGTCCGAGTTTGACAACTAGATCAAGGACAACAAGGGAGCTAAGAACGTAGCCGCCGACCATTTGTCGCGACTTGAGGATCCGGAGAGGCAGTTCATTCGCGAGGGAGCGATGAGGGATAGGTTTCCCCAGGAGACGCTGATGAGCATGGGGATAGGTGAGATCTGCCGCACGAAGAGGCTAGATGAAGGATTACCGTGGTTTTCATACATTGCCAACTATTTGGCCAATGGTTTCCTTCTTAAGGGTTTGACATCCCAGCAGTGCAAGAAATTCTTTGCCGACACGAGGCATTACATTTGGGATGCGCCTTACCTCTTCCGTGTGGGTGTTGATCAGGTTTTTAGGAGGTGTATGAGCAGAGAGGAAGGATTTGAGATCCCTAGGCACTGTCATGAGAGGATAACCGACGGGCATCACGGACCTTCTTCCACCGCAAAGAAGGTATTTGATTCCGGTTTTTATTGGCCTACCATTTTTAAGGATGCTCATGAATTGGTTAGGAAGTGAGACTCCTGTCAGAGGACAGGAGTCATCTCATCCAGGAATGAGAATGAGATGCCCCAACATCCTAATCAGGTTGTTGAGATCTTTGATATCTGGGGCATTGATTTCATGGGACCTTTTTCCAGCTTCTCGTGGGAACAGGTACATCCTCGTAGCGATTGACTATGTTTCTAAAGCACTTGTTTTACAGGTTCGGGACCTCTAGAGCGTTGATCAGTGACCGTGGCACGCACTTTTGCAATGCACAGATGGACAAAGTGCTGGCCAATTACGGGGTCACCCACTGACTGTCAACTGCATATCATCCGCAAACCAGCGGTCAGGTGGAAAACACGAATCGGGGAAGTGAAGAGGATTCTGGAGAGGACTGTCGGCCATACTAGGAAAGATTGGGCCGACAAACTAGATGACGCCTTGTGGGCTTTTAGGACCGCGTTTAAGAATCCGATTGGGACGACTCCCTATCGCATGGTCTATGGAAAAGCCTGTCATCTACCAGTAGAGCATGAGCATAAAGCCATTTGGGCTTTGAAGGATGTGAACTTGGATTTGTCATAGGCCACCAAGCACCGATTCCTCCAGATGCACGAGTTGGATGAGCTACGCGACGCTGCGTACGCTCGGTCGTGGAATTATAAGGAGCGCACGAAAGCGCTGCACGACAGGAGGTTGAAGAAGGTGAAAGAGTTCGCGATGGGCGATCGAGTCCTGGTTTATGACTCGAGACTAAGGCTCTTCCCAGGAAAGCTAAAGTCTAGGTGGAGAGGCCCGTTTGTTATTCGCGAGGTGTTCCCGCATGGTGTGGTGGAGTTGGAATCGGGGGACCATACGTGGAAGGTCAATGGGCACCGTTTGAAGCCCTACCTTGAAGGCCCAATTCCGTATGATGAGGAGGTTGTTCTCCTCGAATCCCGTGCAGATTAGGGATTCAGGCTTCTGCCCAACTTGTATATAGTGTACATAGCTTTATTTTAAGTTTATCGAGTTTTGAGTGATTGGTGATGCATTTGTGTTTGCACGACCGTGTCATATTCAAGTGTGGGTATATCATGACGTTTGATATTACCATTTCGGACAATTTATTTCCTTTAATTGCTTAGAATTTGATTTATTTATACATCGCTATTCATTTAACTCGATTTTTTATTTTATTGCTATTGAGTTAATTTTGGTTTACATTTTTTATTTGAATTTCGTTTCGTTTTAATCTTATTTGATTTCAATTCTTTGTGACGTTTATTAATTACTAGAATTTAGTTTCAATTTAATTTTCTAGTTTAATTTTACTTTATTAGAATTTTAATTAAATTTTAGATTAATTTAATTAAAATTTAATTAGTTTAATTTTTATTAGAATTTCTTTTAGTTATATATATATATATATAAAACTGAAAAATTAACCCAAGGCGCTACGCCTGACTACCGTAACAGGCCGCAGGCGGTACGCGCGGAATGCTCCCAGATTTCAAATCACTTAGATCCGCGCGCTACACCCCAACCCAGTGCATGGCCTAAGGCGTTACGCGCTACTGGGAATTCGAAAAAAATATAAAAGATAATTCAAAACCACCGTTCACCACCACTTTCCACTACAACGCCTACAATCACCACTACGCCAAAAAACCCTCTTCTGCTTCGGCTAATCCATCTTTTTCGCAGCCGCTCAACCAACTCCGCCGGTCGCCATCATCACCAGCACTGCCACTCCAGTCACCACCGCGGTACTACACCCACCATCTGTCACCGACGCACCTGTGTCCGCCGCTGCTTCTGCTATCACCACGGATACCTCCGGTCATAGTTCTAGCATCACCGCCGCTGTCTCACATCACCCTCATCATCACCGTTACTGCTTAGGTCCACCACCTCTACTCCACCGTCTGCTTCCAACACCATAACCGCCGCACACTTCAGGTAACCCTTTTCTTTTTCTTTCTAATTTTTCGATTAGATAAGAATATGTTAGATTAGGGTTGATTTGGGAGTGATTTTGAACATATATACATAGCCTTCATTCTTAATCTCCTCTCCAAGCCCCTCAAAATTAAAATATTCTAGTAGATCACCGAATAAATCAGAGTATTCATCTATAGCCTTGCAGTAGCGAAGATTTCCTTGGTCATCACTGCCCTGGTCGTCACAGGGCTTTTCATCCCTGTTGCTTTGAACATCTTTTCTTTGACTATCTCCATTGCCATCATTGTCACCATATTTCTTGTTATCGTCTTTTTCATCATCCTTTTATCCTCTTCATCATCCTTTTTCTCCTCATCTTTCTTTTCATCTTCATCTGCAGGCTTAGCTACTTTGAGAGCTTCGATTTCCTTCCTCAGCACTACATTTTCTTTCTTCAAGAGACTGGTATCCTTTCTTTGATGGTTGACAGGCACAGTGAACTTAATCATCCCTTCCCTGAGATTGTCAATCATCATTGTCTTCGTTGCAGAGTTTTGTTCTAGAATAAACACTCTCTCCAGCAGCCACTCCAGGTTTACTAGCACAAAATCAGGCACATAGGGAGATGGGGTGTCCATAGGAACCTTTCCCTTATCAATCTTGGCTTTTGGTGGGGATGGAGGTTCGGAATAGTTGAGTGGTTAAGGTGACTGAGGTGGTGAGGTATATAGGGTGGAGGTGATGGTGGTTTTAGTGGTATGTGGTGGATGAGAGACATGTGGTGGTTGGATAGTTTGTGGCCGGGTGGTTTGCGGTTGGGTGTTTTGTGGTGGTTTGGTGGCTTGGGGTGTTTGAGTGGCTGGGATGGTTTGGGTGGTCTGTGGAGGAGTCTTTTGTGGTGGAGGTTGTCCAGCCTGAGAAGATGTGCCTTTTCAGGCGTGGGTCCCTCGGTCTCCTGGAAACCATCTTCAACCACTTTTTCTTCGGGGTTGAATCAAGAGAAGGAACATAATCGACATCCATGTCGTCTGAGGTGGCCCGAGCACGTTATGGAGACACAACCTGTCACACCCGGAGCCGGCGGGCCGGATCGTGTGTCCCACCGGGCGGAAGGTTCTCGAGGCGCGATATCAGGAGTGATAATCGTGCTGATCAGATTGTTTACATAGCATCAATATTGAGAATAACTAAAGCACAAATAGCATTAAACTAGGATTACAAAGTTAAATTACAACTGTTAATGTGTGATAATTTAACTAAGTAAACCTATCAAAAGAATCAAATGTTTACTATCTTTGTAACTGTACAAGATATCAAAAGTGATTCACAACAATCACAAAATATGTGCTTTCCAAAATCTACTAGATCCTCTAACTGGGCATCCTAGCATGCATTCCTGAGACTTAGCTTAATCTTGTACGTCATCTGAGAAAGCATGAAAGAAAACAAGGTCAACACAATGTTGGTGAGTTCATATAGTTTAGTATTTGAAAATAGCTTTGCAAACCTTTCTTCGGTAACAACCTTAACCTCATTAACATCACATGTAATATCCAGATCGATATGCTTATATATAGGGAATACGAAAGGGTCGAGCCTACAACCCGCCCAAACGTCATCCCACCACATACTAACCCACATATGAAATTGTTGTTAATGATAATTAAGCGTCTTACCTACCATCAATTTCCATCATATTTCAAGCATCCTGTTAGAAGTTTAAGACACGTACACAATAGCATTTACCAACCCTTTCGGTAACAACCTTAACCTCATTAACATCACATGTAATATCCAGATCGGTATGCTTATGTATTGGGCATACGAAAGGGTCGAGCAACAACCCGCCCCGACGCCATCTCACCACATACTAACCCACATATGACATTGTTGTTAATGATAATTAAGTGTTTTACCTACCATCATTTCCACCAAAGTTTCAAGCATCCTGTTTAGAAGTTTGCAACATGGGTGGACAATGAGAAATCACTGTATGTCAAGCACAGAGAGGCCAACAGTCTGCACCTCAAAGTCTTGACTTTGAAAAACACCCTATGGTAATCACTGAGAGGCCAGTCGGTCTGTTCTACAATAGTCCTGGCTATAAAGAACACCCTATGGTAAGCACTAAGAGGCTAGTCGGTCCGTTCTACAATAGCCAATAGCTTTAGCATACAAGTTTATAGCATTCACATAGCCTGGCATTCACGTATCTTGTGCCCAGATACTAGCTTTGCATTAGCATAGTTTAGCCTTTACGTATCTCATGCACAAATACTAGCCTTCACATTAGCATAGTTTAGCCTTTACGTATCATGTGTACAGATACTAGCTTTGCATTAGCATAGTTTAGCCTTTACGTATCAGGTGTACAGATACTAGCTTTGCATTAGCATAGTTTAGCCTTTACGTATCAAGTGTACAGATACTAGCTTTGCATTAGCATAGTTTAGCCTTTACGTATCAAGTGTACAGATACTAGATTTGCATTAGCATAGTTTAGCATTTACGTATCATGTGTACAGATACTAGCTTTGTTATCATAGCATTTCAAGCACTTCGAGCATTCGAGCATATCAAGCGTATCAAGCATATCAAGCATATAAGTCCTTCAAAGTTTAAGCATTCAAGCTTTCAAAGTTAGTTTATAAAAGCATTTCATCATTTTAGCCTCTGCATTCTTTGCACATTAGCAGCATCCAAAGTTTAAGCAAATTAGTTTAAACGTATGTAGCATTAGCATATAGTCTTAGCATGTAGCATTAACATGTAGTCTTAGCATGTAGCATTAGCATGTAGTCTTAGCATGCAGCATTAGCATGTAGTCTTAGCATATAGCATTAGCATGTAGTCTTAGCATGTAGCATTAGCATGTAGTCTTAGCATGTAGCATTAGCATGTATGTAGTCTTAGCATGTAGCATTAGCCTGTAGTCTTAGCATGTAGCATTAGCATATAGGTTAAGTGTATGAAGTGTTAGCATTTAGATTAAAGCCTTAGCTTTTAGCTTTTAGAATTTAGAATAAGTGTAATAGACATTAGTATTAGCATTATGAATACGTATAAAAGAATTTTTGAACATTTAAACATTTGTTTAAAATGTATAACATGCTTCTCAGTCCCGAAGTAAAAATTAAAATAGTTTGAAAAGGGACAATGAACTCACCTGTGATGCTAATTATGAATCACAACAGATAATGTGCGCTTGTTAATTGTAGCTTAAGTATCCTCAACACCTGAGTTGTTTTAAGAGATTAGAATACTATAAGTCTTTATAATAGACGCAAACTAGAGTTTTTGGTCTCGGTGTGCAACTAAGTGTCCTATGTTACTAACGTGTTCTTTAGAATTCTCTCTAATTAATCTAATGTATTACCCATTCATAGCCCTTATCCCGTAGATAATCATTACAAGTCTTTGATTAAAACATTTTGAATCATTTAGTTAAAGTTAAACCGTTCAGTTAAAGTCATTTAATTAATTTAAGAAAGTTTATCATCAATTTCATTTATTAAAACCGTAATTTATTTTAAGAAAAACAATAATTAGCTTGTTAGACTTAGATTAATTTCAGTAAATTAATCTAAATCCTTTGTTAGATCCTTGTATGTCCATGGTTTCTGCATCAATTTAGTGTATAACCCAACTTAGAGAATCCAATAGGGCTCTCTAACTTAGTTATGTAATTGCATAGAACTCTTTAAGTATTAAGTGTTAGTCATGAACCAACTCCCAGACTTGGTTGGTTTTGTGATTTCTACTCATTTCTAGATCTTAGATCCTTTCAGTGAAAGTAGTTTTTAGTTTTTGGTAACACGTGCCTCGACTTAATAAGTTTAGACCATTTGTTTTATTGACGCTTACCTTTTGTATGCCAATATGATTTTGAAAGGCTTTGGTATTGGTAACCCTAATCATGGTTTCCTATTGTGAACTTATGCATCTTAAACCAACCCCCATGCAACAACCTTCTTGTTGCTACAACTCATTTTTAAACTTTAGTTAATACAAAGTTGGCTTTATGTTACGAAAACCCTAACACTTCCCATGCACACACGCACACACATACCATGCATGCATAGAGTTTGTGTGTGTGTGAGTGTTTAAAGCTTCCCGTATGTCTCTTAGTTAGTCGTCTTCTTCGTTAACGTTTGACCTAAGTCCTTGGGCCGAAGGGCTTGGCCGAATGGGGTCTTGGCCGAATGGGCTTAGCCCGACTAGCTCAGCTGACCGAAGGAGGGTAGCCGAATGAGGGTTAGCCGATTGAAGCTGTCCCGATCAAATAGGAGAGTGGCGGAGCGAATGGGAGTTGGGCCGAACTAGCATGGCCAAAAGAGGGGTAAGCCGACCGAATGTGACCCAAGGCCATTCGGCTGAATATGTACTGAGTGTGGCTCATTCGATGAGCTGGAAATATCATTCGGCCATGTCGGGTTTCAACATCCCCAACTCTCCATTTCGAATTAGACATCAAGACCTTGCTTTCTAACTTGTTCCTACACATCGTAAGCATGTTTGGGTGCAATTTCTACGGGTTGTAAGGGTGTAAAACCGGATTCAGGGGGTTCAAACTCAAGGGTGTGAAAACCTTAAAAACCGAATAAAGATCTCATTTTTACCTCAAATCAGATGGTTCCAAGACCAGATCGATTGTACTTTCGTGTTCTACGAGTTGTGATGGTCGTTTGGACACCAAGAATGCTCGATTTCGTGAAGTAATGAAGAAGTTAGGGTTTTGAAATCTAGAGAGAGAAAGTAGAAGGAGAAAGTGATGGTGATGAGGAGAGAGAGGTGGTTTTTGTGGAGAAGATGAGGCATTTAATGCCTCATTAAATGCTTTCAACTTACCTGCGTGTTCGGCCTCGTTCGGTTTTGCTCGATTTCGCGTAACAGTGTCGTTTTCCTTCGTTTTCGTAAAGAAACGTTACGGTTTTAAAAACAAATTTTACAAATTTAATTTAGGTGCTAATTCCTAGTAAATTAACTAAATATCTTCTTTTTATTTTAAATTTCTGAAAATATTTAATTTACCGTTTAAATCAAATCGTACAGTCGTCGCGCGTATTCGTTCGAATCGTCACCCGTACGAACACGACGATAACTACACTTTTCAATATGGTTTTCTAATTACTGGACATCATTCAGAACATTAAACTTTCAGATATATTCGTACAGATCGTCACCTATACGATTAATCCGTCCATTTAGCTTTCTTGTAACAACGTCCGTTATTGTTTTGTTATGTTCAACATCGCATACATTTATGCATAATAGCATCTTAACAAGCATTTATGTGACAGTTCAGTGTTGTCTGATATGTTTCAAATCGTTAAACCGTGAGATTTAATCAGGTTACTAAAACAATTGCATAATAGTTTTGTGTCAAGCATTACATGATAATAGGATACAAATAGTTCACATGCAGCTAAAGACTGCAGGGGTGAATTGCTTGAAAAGACCCCACAACCACAACAAAAACTTGAAGCACCGAAGGGTTGCTTCGAATGTGGAAAACCGGGGCATTTCAAAAAGGACTGCCCACATTTGAAGAACAATAACGGGAACAACAACGGCCCGAAGGGACAAGCCTTCGTGATCAGGGCTAAGGAGGCCAGAAACGATCCAAACCTTGCAACTGGTACGCATCTCTTGAACGATAATTATGCTTCTGTATTGTTTGATATTGGAGCTGAGAAAAGCTTTATATCTAAGGATTTTAGTGAGATACTTGCCATTACCCCAACACCCCTAGAGTTTGAATATACAGTAGAGCTAGCTGATGGTAAGTTAATTGTAACTAAGCACAGCCTAAGGGAATGCACCCTAGAGCTAGCAAATCACAAATTTAAAATTGACCTCATGCTGGTTACACTAGGCAGTTTTGATGTCGTAGTGGGCATGGATTGGTTGTCTGATAATCAAGCTGATATCATTTGCCACGACAAGGTTGTGCGCATACCCTTCCCTAGTGGAGAAACCTTAAACATCAATGGCGAAAGGAGTGACACTCCTCTGAACATCATCTCGTGCATGAAAGCCCACAAATGCTTACGAAAGGGATACACAGCCATTCTGGCACTTATCACCGACAAGACTGAAGAGGAGAAACGAATAGAAGACATCCCAGTCCTATGCGACTATCCCGACTTTTCCCTGAGGATCTACCAGGACTTCCACCGCCTCGACAAGTGGAGTTCCGCATAGACCTTGTGCCAGGAGTAGCACCAATCGCACGAGCACCCTATCAATTTGCACCTTCGGAGATACAGGAACTGTCCAATCAACTGCAGGAGTTGATGGACAAGGGTTTCATTAGACCAACTTTCTCACCTTGGGGAGCTCCAGTACTGTTCGTAAAGAAGAAGGATGGCACGTTTCGGATGTGCATCGACTACCGTGAGCTAAACAAAGTGACAATCAAGAACCGTTACCCCTTACCTCGCATTGACGATTTGTTCGATCAACTGCAAGGATCGAGTTACTACTCTAAGATCGATCTGCGATCTGGTTATCATCAGCTACCGGTTCAGGAGGAAGATATCCCCAAGACAGCTTTCCGCACACGGTATGGCCATTATGAGTTTTTGGTCATGCCATTTGGGCTGACAAACGCACCCGCAATATTCATGGACCTCATGAATAGAGTGTGCAAACCTTATCTGGATAAGTTTATCATTTTCTTTATAGATGATATTCTTATCTACTCGAAGACCCAAGAATAACACAAAGAGCACCTTCAATTGGCTCTTGAACTGCTATGGCAGGAGAAGCTGTACGCTAAACTCTCAAAATGCGACTTCTGGATTCGAGAAGTCCAATTCTTAGGTCATCTTGTGAATGAACAAGGGATTCATGTGGATAAATCCAAGATAGAGGCGATCAAGAACTGGGAAGCACAAACGACCCCAACTAAGGTGCGGCAATTCCTAGGCTTGGCAGGCTATTATCGACGATTTATCAAAGGATTTTCCAAGATAGCCTAACCCCTTACAGCTTTAACTCATAAGGACAAGAAATATCTCTGGACTGACAAACAGGAGGATGCATTCCAACTTCTCAAACAGAAACTCTATAGTGCACCTATCTTATCTCTTCCTGATGGAATAAACGACTTCGTAGTATATTGCGATGCCTCAATACATGGACTCGGCTGTGTGCTGATGCAGCGAGAAAAGGTGATCGCATATGCTTCCCGACAACTGAAAGTCCACGAGAAGAACTACACCACTCACGACTTGGAACTTGGAGCAGTCGTATTTGCACTCAAAATCTGGAGACATTACATGTATGATACAAAGTGTACGATATACACTGATCACAAGAGTCTCCAACACATATTCAAGCAGAAGGAACTGAACATGCGACAACGTCGCTGGCTCGAACTCCTAAACGACTATGAGTGTGCTATCAAGTATCATCCAGGGAAGGCCAACGTTGTGGTCGATGCCTTAAGCCGGAAAAACACTTCGAAACCCAAGAGGATACGAGCTTTACAAGTCACCATCCATCCCAATCTCCCTAAACAGATACGCAGTGCCCAGGTGAAGGCACTTAATGCAGAAAACCTAATGGCTGAATCACTAAGGGGAATGGAAAAACAACTAGAGGTTAAAGCCGATGGCTTACATTATTTCATGGAACGCGTCTGGGTCCCACATCACGGGAACTTACGAGATCTTGTGATGGATGAGGCTCACAAATCCCGAAATTCCATTCACCCTGGATCTGATAAGATGTATCATGATCTAAAAGTCCTTTATTGGTGGCCAAACATGAAAGCTGATATTGCCACATACGTTAACAAATGCTTGACTTGTGCCAAAGTCAAGATCGAGTACCATAAACCCTCTGGATTACTCACACAACCTGAGATTCCCATGTGGAAGTGGGAACAAATATCCATGGATTTCATTACCAAATTACCCCGTACTCCTAGTGGATGTGACACTATCTGGGTAATTGTGGACCGACTGACTAAGTCAACACATTTCCTTGCGATCAAGGAAAACGACAAGATGGAAAAACTAGCCAGGATCTATGTCAAGGAAGTAGTCTCGTGACATGGAGTGCCAATCTCCATCATTTCTAATCGAGACGCCAGATTCACTTCTAACTTTCGGAAATCATTTCAAAAGTCGCTTGGTATTCGGTTGGATATGAGCACAGCATACCACCCACAAACTGATGGCCAGAGCGAACGCACAATACAAACACTCGAGGATACGCTACGAGCGTGCGTAGTAGACTTCGGAAACAGTTGGGAAACTCACCTACCGTTGGTAGAGTTTTCCTACAACGACAGCTACCAGACCAGCATCAAGGCAGCGCCTTTTGAGGCACTCTATGGCAGGAAATGCCGATCACCCATCTGCTGGGAAGAAGTTGGCTACAGTCAGCTCACTAGCCCGGAACATGTACATGAAATGACGGAAAATATTGTGCAAATCAGAAACCGTATGGCAGCAGCTCGAGATCGTCAAAAGAGCTATGCCGACAAACGCCGCAAGCCTCTAGAATTTCAGGTAGGAGATAAAGTCCTTCTGAAAGTTTCGCCATGGAAAGGCGTCATTCGTTTTGGTAAACGAGGCAAACTGAACCCACGGTATACTGGACCTTTCGAGATCCTCAAGAGGATTGGTCTAGTGGCATACCAACTCAACTTGCCAGCCGAACTCGACGGAGTTCACAACGTATTTCATGTCTCGAACCTGTAGAAATGTTTATCAGATGAGACACTTGTAGTTCCCCTGGATGAGATCCAGATGGATGAACAACTACGGTTCGTGGAAGAACCGGTAGAGATCATGGACCGGAGGTCAAACAACTCAAACAGAGTAAGATTCCGATTGTTAAAGTCCGATGGAACTCGAAACACGGACCTGAATTCATGTGGGAACGTGAAGATCAGATGATGCGCAAATATCCCCATATCTTCAAACAGACAACGTCGAACACCGACAACAACGAATAAATTTCGGGACGAAATTCCTTTCAACAAGGGGATGATGTGACAACCAGAAAATTTTTGTTTCTCAAACACTTTTGCTACTCAAACACTATCAACAATAACCAATTTCGGGACAAAATTTCTTTCAACAAGGGGATGATGTGACACCCGGCAATTTCAGGTAAATTGCAACTCTTACATTCTTTACATTTCACATTCATACTTGTTGCATTTCATTTAATTATGTTTAATTAGATAAGTTGAACACAAACAACTGCGAAACGATAGTTCGAGGAACTATCGAATCGTACATTGCACGTTGGTTTTGGAAACCAAGTGTGGCAAAAACAACACTAACACAAAACAATAATTCGGGGAATTATTGAATTGTGCATTACACGTTGATTAGGATTAAGCAAGCGTGCAAACACTTCGTAAGACACGAACACAAACTATCGAAGATAATTTGAGGAATTATCAAAACACACACACGAGTCTCAGGAACGTTGGAGATCAGTCAAACTATGTGTTATTATTGTATTGTGTGCTAAACATGCATTAGATGTTTAGGACAAACGTTGGGAATAGAGTACGAACGAAATCGAATCATCGAAATCGAAAAACATGAAAGTGAACCCATCGCGGTACGCGAAGGTCCCTTGGCGAAAGGCTTCGCGGTACACAAAGCAAACCGGGAGTTGGGACTCCCGAATCCCATCGCGGTACGCGATAAAACTTTTTGATCGGCCTTCACGGTACGTGAAGGCCGTGCAGATCAAAATTTGTTTTTAAAATCGACCCCATTCATTTCTATCCAGTTCTCTTGCAATTTCCACTAACTCTCTCAACCAAAATTCACTGAACTCACACCCCAAACCTCTGGAATCAACATTGAAGCCATCTACTTCCATTTCTTGGTGATTTGGAAGACATTGGAGCCTTGGAGCTTGGAGAAGAAGCTAGGAGGTTGGAAACCGCGATCAACACATCGGATCACCATAATTAGAGGCTGTTACTACTGAACCTCGTCATCAAGAAGCTTTAAGGTAGTTTTACATGTTTGTTAGTAACTAGATCGTACATGCAAGGGCTAAAAACCCACATGCAACTCCATGTCACCATCGAGCACGAGTTTTTTGATGATTTTGTGGGATATTGTTGTAGCTTTACTGATTTTAGTATAGGATTGATTAGATTTGAGTATGGTTGAGATATGATTGATTTGATGATGATTTTGGTACACTTGCCATAAAAGGAAACTTTTATGTTGCAAGCCACAGATTTGTGATGATCTGGAGATGTTAGACATGTCTAGATGTTGTCAAATGTATATTGGAGTTTTTAAAAATACATTTAGATTTTTGATTTTGTCAAAAACATGATTTTGTATAAACCTTCCATAAATGGAAACTTTTGTAAATCAAAAGAGGGCTTTTGATGTTTTTGAATGATTTGATGATTTGTGATCATTGAAATATGTTTAAAAATGATTTCTAAGCATACTGGAAACTTGGATTTGTGAAAACGAGTTTTTAAACGGATACTTTCCAAATGAGGAAACTTTATTGGGCAAAACGGCGTAAATAATGATTTATGCGCAAACGATGTGTTTTAAATGTTAAAACATGATTTTATAAACATATTAATGGTATTAGTTTTATGAAATGGGAATTCCATAACTACACTTTCCTAAAATGGAAACTTTCCAAAAATGGTAATCTGTACGATTAGGGTCATAGGATGCATGTAAGTGTTCTACTTGTACTTATGTCACATTGGACGGTCATAGACACAACAAACGTGTCACCAACGATTCGTCGAGTCTCACTAGTCAACACACACACACTCGGTTGAGCACACCGACACTTGGAGTTGTATGGATTACAACACACCACAAAACACATACTCACACCTATATGGTTATAGGTACATACTAGCTGGTGCTAGTTTTCGCAAGACACGAATACACACATACTGGAACTGCTGATCAGGTGAGTTCACGACCCATTTTTACATTTTCTACCTTTGGGGGAGAAAGCATACAACTACTTTCGAACAACATACACACTTTTTGGTTACATTTGTACATGCTAATATCGTATATGCATATGTGTGGCAATTATCCACAAAACTGATAAGTCCTCATTAAACACACCTCGAACCGTTAATAGCCCGTTGCGCTTAGCGTGGTAATTCTGAATAGTACTATTTGGGCCTGACAAGCCCCACTGTTGCGCACCGTATGGCCACCCCGACTGGGGGTCGGAACAGTGCATAATTGACCAAACAACATTGCCATATCTTGGATGGATATGGCGGGTGGCAGCATGTTAGCTTTGGTTGCGAACCCGCATATGGTATAACTCATATTGACTAGCTATCAATGGATATTGCATTGTTTTGAAATGTAGACCTGCAAACATTTACTTTAAACATTTTGGATGTTTACTGCTGACATAAAACCTGTGCTCTCACTAACCTTTATGTTGACCTTTTACTCGCATGTTTTCTCAGGAAGCTAAGGCACGCACTCAAGGATAGGATGCTAGGATGGAGTCCCATGCATTGGATTTAGTGTCTCAGGATATTTTGAGAACATTTATAAACTTGTTATGTTATGTATTATTAAACATTTTTAACCGCTTCCGCACTAGTACTCTGTAATATTTTGAAAACTATTTAACAACGCTTCCGCAACTCATGAATTATATCTTTTCAGATATTATTAAACTTCCGCAACACTGATTTTTCTAAATTGTTTTATCCATAATAATGGATGTACATATGCAACCAGACATGTAGGTTTCGCACAGGCCGGGAAGGCCGAGGTGCGAAACCTGTGTTTCCACTAGCTTCTCCTGCAGTATGCCCATAGCTGTTGCTGTCATTTCGGATACGGTTAAGCATCTCTGGAATCACCTCTTTCAGCTGATTAGTCAGCTGACTGCTCAATAAAGTTGCCAAGGCAACGGTAGCAGGATCCAAGTTCACATTCGCGTTCTGGTCATCCGGTGGAGTGTGTGGAGGAGGAGGTGGAGGAGGTGAATCAGCCGGTGATGGTGTTGATGAGTGTGGCGCTGAATTTTGTGGTGGTGGAAGCAGTGGAGGTGGTCTCCTTGGAAGCATTCTGATCATAACAAAAAGTATATTGGATAGTGCAGTGACCGAATGCCGAAGAATGCAAGCATAAATCCCATGTTCTCTATATGAGGGTCCCTAAGTTATAATCTAGGCCAAACCGTTTTAAGTAAATGACCTATTATTCTCTATATCCTTGAGCTCTGATACCAATCTGTCATACCCCGAGCCGGCGGGCCGGATCGTGTGTCCCGCCGGGCGGAAGGTTCTCGGGGCGCGATATCGGGAGTGATAATCGTGCTGATCAGATTGTTTACATAGCATCAATATTGAGAATAACTAAAGCACAAATAGCATTAAACTAGGATTACAAAGTTAAATTGCAACTGTTAATGTTTGATAATTTAACTAAGTAAACCTATCAAAAGAATCAAATGTTTACTATCTTGTAACTGTACAAGATATCAAAAGTGATTCACAACAATCACAAAATATGTGCTTTCCAAAATCTACTAGGTCCTCTAACTAGGCATCCTAGCATGCATTCCTGAGCCTTAGCTTAATCCTGTACGTCACCCTAGAAAGCATGAAAGAAAACAAGGTCAACACAATGGTTGGTGAGTTCATATAGTTTTGTATTTGAATATTTAGCTTTGCAAATCTTTTTTCGGTAACAACCTTAACCTCACTAACATCACATGTAATATCCAGATTGGTATGCTTATATATAGGGCATACGAAAGGGTCGAGCCTACAAGCCGCCTAGACGCCATACCACCATATACTAACCCACATATGACATTGTTGTTAATGATAATTAAGTGTCTTACCTACCATCAATTTCCATCATAGTTTCAAGCATCCTGTTAGAAGTTTAAGACACGCACACAATAACATTTACCAACCCTTTCGGTAACAACCTTAACCTCATTAACATCACATGTAATATCAAGATTGGTATGCTTATATATAGGGCATACAAAAGGGTCGAGCCTACAACCCGCCCAGACGCCATCCCACCACATACTAATCCAAATATGACATTGTTGTTAATGATATTCAAGCGTTTTACCTACCATCATTTCCACCATAGTTTCAAGCATCCTGTTTAGAAGTTTGCAACATAGGTGGACAATGAGAAATCACTGTATGGCAAGCACTGAGAGGCCAACAGTCTGCTCCTCGGAGTCCTGACTATGAAGAACACTCTATGGCAAGCACTGAGAGGCCAGTCGGTCTGTTCCACAATAGTTCTGGCTATAAAGAACACCCTATGGCAAGCACGGAGAGGCCAGTCGGTCCGTTCTACAACAGCCAATAGCTTTAGCATACAAGTTCATAGCATACAAGTTTATAGCATTCACATAGCCTGGCATTCACGTATCTTGTGCCCAAGTACTAGCTTTGCATTAGCATAGTTTAGCCTTTACGTATCTCATGCACAAATACTAGCCTTCACATTAGCATAGTTTAGCCTCTAGGTATCATGTGTACAGATACTAGCTTTGCATCAGCATAGTTTAGCCTTTACGTATCAAGTGTACATATACTAGATTTGCATTAGCATAGTTTAGCATTTACGTATCATGTGTAGAGATACTAGCTTTGTTGTCTTAGCATTTCAAGCACTTCGAGCATTCAAGCATATCAAGCGTATCAAGCATATCAAGCATATAAGTCTTTCTGAGTTTAAGCATTCAAGCTTTCAAAGTTAGTTTATAAAAGCATTTCATCATTTTAGCCTCTGCATCTTTGCACATTAGCAGCATCCAAAGTTTAAGCAAATTAGTATAAACGTATGTAGCACTAGCATGTAGTCTTAGCATGTAGCATTAGCATGTAGTCTTAGCATGTAGCATTAGCATGTAGTCTTAGCATGTAGCATTAGCATGTATTTTTAGCATGTAGCATTAGCATATAGTCTTAGCATGTAGCATTAGCCTGTAGTCTTAGCATGTAGCATTAGCATATAGGTTAAGTGTATGAAGTGTTAGCATTTAGATTAAAGCCTTAGCTTTTAGCTTTTAGAATTTAGAATAAGTGTAATAGACATTAGTATTAGCATTATGAATACGTATAAAAGCATTTTTGAACATTTAAACATTTGTTTAAAATGTATAACATGCTTCTCAGTCCCGAAGTAAAAATTAAAATAGTTTGAAAAGGGACAATGAACTCACCTGTTTTGCTAAGTATGAATCTCAACAGATAATGCGCGCTTGTTAATTGTAGCTTAAGTATCCTCAACACCTGAGTTGTTTTAAGAGAGTAGAATACTATAAGTCTTTATAATAGATGCAAACTAGAGTTTTTGGTCTTGGTGTGCAACTAAGTGTCCTATGTTACTAACGTGTTCTTTAGAATTCTCTCTAATTAATCTAATGTATTACCCATTCATAGCCCTTATCCCGTAGATAACCATTACAAGTCTTTGATTAAAACATTTTGAATCATTTAGTTAAAGTTAAGCCGTTCAGTTAAAGTCATTTAATTAATTTAAGAAAGTTTATCATCAATTTCATTTATTAAAACCATAATTTATTTTAAGAAAAACAATAATTAGCTTGTTAGACTTAGATTAATTTTAGTAAATTAATCTAAATCCTTTGTTAGATCCTTGTATGTCCATGGTTTCTGCATCAATTTAGTGTATAACCCAACTTAGAGAATCCAATAGGGCTCTCCAACTTAGTTATGTAATTGCATAGAACTCTTTAAGTATTAAGTGTTAGTCATGAACCAACTCCCTGACTTGGTTGGTTTTGTGATTTCTACTCATTTCTAGATCTTAGATCCTTTCAGTGAAAGTAGTTTTTAGTTTTTTGGTAACACGTGCCTCGACTTAATAAGTTTAGACCATTTGTTTTATTGAAGCTTACCTTTTGTATGCCAATATGATTTTGAAAGGCTTTGGTATTGGTAACCCTAATCATGGTTTCTTATTGTGAACTTATGCATCTTAAACCAACCCCCATGCAACAACCTTCTTGTTACTACAACTCATGTTTAAAATTTAGTTAATACAAAGTTGCCTATATGTTAGGAAACCCTAACACTTCCCATGCACACACACACACGCACACCATGCATGCATATAGTTTGTGTGTGTGTGAGTGTTTAAAGCTTCCCGTATGTCTCCTAGTTAGTCTCCTTCTTCGGTTAACATTTGACCTAAGTCCTTGGGCCAAAGGGCTTGGCCAAATGGTGTCTTGGCCGAATGGGCTTAGCCCGACTAGCTCAGCTGACCGAAGGAGGGTAGCCAAATGAGGCTTAGCCGATTGAAGTTGTCCCGACCGAATAGGAGAGTGGCGGAGCGAATGGGAGCTGGGCCGAATTAGGATGGCTGAAAGAGGGGTAAGCCGACCGAATGTGACCCAAGGCCATTCGGTCGAATGTGTACCGAGTGTGGCTCATTCAATGAGTTGGAAATCTCATTCGGCCATGTCGGGTTTCAACAGCCCCAACTCTCCATTTCGAATTAGACATCAAGCCCTTGCTTTTTAACTTGTTCCTACAGATCCTAAGCATGTTTGGGTGCAATTTCTATGGGTTGTAAGGGTGTAAAACCGGATTCAAGGGGGTTCGAACTCAAGGGTGTGAAAACCCTAAAAACTTAATAAAGATCTCGTTTTTACCTCAAATCAGATGGTTCCAAGATCAGATCGATTGTACTTTCATGTTCTACGAGTTGTGATGGCCGTTTGGACACCAAGAATGCTCGATTTCGTGAAGGAATGAAGAAGTTAGGGTTTTGAAATCTAGAGAGAGAAAGTAGAGAGAGAGTGACGGTGGTGAGGAGAGAGAGGTGGTTGTTGTGACAACACGCGAATCAGGTTTATATTAAAACTTTAATTTCGATGCATTTTGTTAATATGTTTCGATAAACCCACTTCTTAGAAACATTAAGTAGAGAAATTATGTCATTAGTTGAGAACAATAGAACACCCATGCCATAAAGGTTAGAAACAAGAATCCTTCTATGAAACATAATATACCTATGTGACACAATGAGTGAAAATAAGCAAAACAATGATTTTCATGCATGCTTAAATTTATGATAATTATATTATCTAATGCAAAACTACTTCTAATAAATAATTATCATATTAAAATTTGTATGTATGTCACGACATACACACACATACATCTTTGTTGAGGTGATTATAGGAACATGCAACTATAAATGATTTCATGCATAGATTAACCCATTTAAAACACCACTCTTTATATTATTTATATATATATATATTGGCATGTATACGTTCCAATTATATACATGCACTCATTAAAAATGTTATAACTCAACAAAATACAAGCCTAATATATGTATACACATACATGCATACGTGCGACACACCCATATATACATACATGCATAGATTATTTAGGTAAATCAAACACAACTCTTTTACACTTCTACATATATTTTATATATATATACACATACACGGTTCATATGCACACACATGTACACAACCACAAGACAACAAAATAATACATAATCCCACACTTTCACCTTATTTCCAACCAATCCATCCCTTTCCTCTCTTCCCCACACACATCAACCACTCACCCCTCTTCTTTTTCTTACACACCACCGCCCAACCCCTCTCCTCTCTCTCTCCCTATATTCGGCCAAACCCCATCCCACACACACTTCATTCCATTTTCTTTGTAAATCAAGAATTCCATCAAACACTCTCTCTTCTCCTCTCCTTGGCCGACGGTTCCAGCCCTCCCCCACCAAGGAAGTCGACGGTTTAGAGGTCCAAGCAAGAAGCCACTACGAGTTCAAGGTTCGAGTTGGCAACAAGGTTGGCTATACACTCTCTAAAACCTTCTATCTACTCCTTTCTCCCCCCCTACAACTCGTAAACAGCCCTAAAACTCTTTTTCTTGACACTCTAAACCATTGAAATGATGGCCAAAAACTTCTAAGTTGCGAAAACACACATGCATGTACATGCATGTGTGAAAATTCGATCCTTCTAAACAAAAACCATGATTTTCGCTACACTGACCATTACATCTTCTAAGAAATCAATTTTAATACCTTTCTAAAACACCCAACTCTATGGGGGACGAGTATTTAGATCCATGCATACACATGCAAGCTTTGCATGTGTAAATCCATAAGTTGGAAGCTCATAACTTCCATTTTCGTATGTAGCATGAACTCTAAATCCATTCTATGCATTCTACATTTCTTAACAGCCCTAATATCATCTTGGGAAGTTATTCACAAGTTCACAACATAAGGGTATGACTCACAACTCTTAAAAAGTGTAATATCTATGCATGCATGTATGTAAAAATGAAAACTACAACTTTAAAATGCTTATATGTATGTCTCGAAATTTTGATCAGGTCTAGATATGATTTTATTGTTGGAAATATTTTATAAAAGATTGGGTTTTGATGATAGGAATGTTATATTGTTAATTTTGCCCCAAAAACCCAATTTCTAAGGCTTATAAGTATTTAAAATATCAAAAATTATGTTAACAGTTTTCTGGACAGAATGTATAACTAAAATGGACTCATAATAATGTTGGGATAACACTCAAAAAGTTTGAGTATTTATTGTTATGTCTAGAATAAGTTATGAATTTATTAAAATCCTTATAAATCTTGGTAAAATCATTAAAAATAGCTCCTGAGTGACAAAAATCCTAAGTATAATTTATTTCGGTATGAATATAGTTATAAGACCTGGGAAAAATATTGAAACTAAAAATTTATAGTTTAAACTAATTATTTGCCATTTAAAATGTTTGTAAAGGCTAAAAATATGAATTTAATTTGTTACTGTCCAAAATATGAAGTAATTATTTTTCCCAGTATTCTAATAATACTGGGAGGTCTCAGTTAAAATATGGTAATTTTTAGTGACTGTTCAGTATTTATTTGTTATTTAAAATAATAAATAGTGCAAAAATAATTTTATATAGTAAATGACCTCCTAAAATTCTGAAATTCCTACAGTAACCTTAGAACGTGATTTATTTACTGTATAAAAATTTTGGTAATTTTTACATATCGAGAAATATTTATTATAATATTAATGGGATTTAAAATGTTTAAAACTGTTTAAAATAGTAAACGAGCTTTAAAAATTCTGAAAATTTTACAGGAGTTAAATAACATCAGTATGAGACTATATAAATATTTTCGGAATTTTTAGTGATCAGAATCATTATCTGGGAATTTTTGAGGATTTTAAGCATATAAAAACAATTTGTAATATAAGTAGTTAATATAAAAATAATAGGGAATGAGTAAATAAAAATTTACCCAGACCCTCTACTAATAAAAAGTAATGGGGAGAAAGCTTATAAATATGTAAACTTATATTCTCATGTAATTTTGAATACTTGAAAATAAAGTTAAATGAGAAACAATATCACATCAATGTTTATGGCATGGATATTTACTGAAATCTAAACATACACTAGGCAAGTGAACCAATCAAGATTTACCATCAACCCCTTCAATCGACAGATAACCAAACATCAGTAGCAGGTGAGTTCATGTGATCCCTTTTCTTTTTACTATTTTGGGATACTGAAAGCATGCTCCATAAACTGTTTATATAATTTTATTTATGTGATAATGAACGTCCGTTTCAATAAAATTGCTTCCCCTAGGCATTAAACATAATTTACAACCATTAACTCATAAGTAGAGCCGGTGAGTATATGGGTAGTACTACTTGGGGAATCCCCCACGCACAGTGGCCCGAAAGGGTGGCCTTGAAAAAGAAAGGTTGAAACCCCACTGAGGTTATTGTCAACCGTTGTGGCATATATTCTTATGATACATAAATGACCGAGAGCAGGAACGGGTCTCGGAATTGGGAAGTATATTTGGTTTGACCATGTTGTGGGCTAACAGTGTATGAGGCAAACGCCCGAGCATGGGACAGGGTTGGTTGTATTGTTATTGAATTATCACATGTTATACTTATTGTTACTATTGTGTCATATTATTAAACTCATGTTCTCACCAACTATTTAGTTGACGTATTTTAGCATGTCTTTCAGGTTGAATTGGTATGAGTAGGAGAACTGGAAGAGCTTCTAGAGGAATAGTGTGGCTTTAGAATGGATTTGATTTAAAAACAATTTATGTTATTGAATTATGTTTTATTGGGCCCTGCGTGGCAGTTTAGACAATTGTTGTGTGTTTGAGACTTTATTTGCTTTAGTTTGCTTTGGGCTATGAATTATTTAAACTATGCTTCCGCAAAGTTAGTTAAATGATTTGAAATCAATCGTCATGCCCTAATCCCCTCGGAAAGGGGTGTGACAGTTGTTGTGGGGAAGATGAGGCATTTAATGCCTCATTAAATGCTATCAACTTACCCGCGTGTTCGGTCTCCTTCGGTTTTGCTTGGTTTCGTGTAACAGTGTCGTTTTCCTTCGTTTTCGTAACGAAACGTTATGGTTTTAAAAGCAAAGTTTATAAATTTAATTTAGGTGGTAATTCCTAGTAAATTAACTAAATATCTTCCGTTTATTTTAAATTTCTGAAAACATTTAATTTACCGTTTAAATCAAATCGTACAGTCGTCGCGCGTATTCGTTCGAATCGTCATCCGTACGAATACGACGATAACTACACTTTTCAATATGGTTTTCTAATTAATGGACATCATTCAGAACATTAAACTTTCATATATATCCGTACAGATCGTTATATATACGAATAATCCGTCCATTTAGCATTCTTGTATCGACGTCCGTTATTGTTTTGTTATGTTCAACCTCGCATACGTTTATGCATAATAGCATCTTAACAAGCATTTATGTGACAGTTCAGTGTTGTCTGATATGTTTCAGACCGTTAAACCGTGATATTTAATTAGGTTACTGAAACAATTGCATAATAGTTTTGTGTCAAGTATTACATGATAATAGCATACAAATAGTTCACATAGTTTGTGCCTGAGTTACTGTGAGAGTTACTGTTCCGGTTACGATTCCGGCACTGGTGTTACACAACCATTGGCTCCTTCACAAGCTCTGTTTCTCCATCTGATGAATCTAAGGAAGTGGCCTTCTCTGCCTCAGCTGCTTGTGCAGAAGTGGCTCGATTAGCTTGATCATGCTCTTCAGCGACAAATGTTGTAGGAGTGGCCTACTCGTCTATCTCATCCCCCAATCATGAAAATAATCTTACAAATTTTTCCAATGGCCTGACCCTATTAAAATTCTTCTTTTTCTTGTTCATGACCATGTATGAGAAGATATCAGGATTCATCCATTTCAGGGGCTGCGTGCCAACATCGGGATGAGATTTTGGTGACATATGTTAACGATGATCTGGATGAAACGGGGAAAATCCAGAAACCTCTCCTTTCTCTTACCCTTAATATTTTCATACATGCCCGAGAATATCATGCGTGAGAAGTTGAAATCAACTCCTAGGGATTGGGTCACGCTGCAGGAACCGAGTGTCTGGTTTAGCACGTCATAACCGCCTTTCCGTCCAGACAAACTCTAAACATGATTTTGGTGGATGTAATCTAGACAGGAAGTTGACCATGGGTGGATGTCAATATCTGGGAGATCACCTTGTGTCATGGCAATTCAAGAAGCAAACCATGGTATCTGCGTCCACTGTTGAAGCTGAGTATGTTGCTACATCAAGTTGTCGTTCCCAGGTCATTTGGATTCAGCATCAGCTTCTGGACTATGATTTTAATTTTCTTGACTCTCCTATTTATTGTGATAATGAAGCAGCCCTTTAGATCGTCAAGAATCTGGTACAATACTCCAAAACTAAACACATTGACATCCGGATTCACTTTATTCGTGACTATTTCGAAGGTAAGCTTATTCATCTTGAAAAGGTACACACATATGACAATCTTGCGGATCTTTTCACTAAACCGTTCAACACAGCTCGCTTCCACCACTTGCTCGCCTACACTCAAACTAATAAGTTTTGATTAAAATGGTTTCTGTAAATTCATTAAAATTTGTGTTTTGTTTTATTTTATTTTTATCACAAATTTAGGTGGAGAAAATTTACGAAAAGATTTTCAATTTTTGAGTCCGTATATTAGTTTAGGGGGAGAAAAACACAGAAAAATACAAAAATATTTTTGGTTAGTATTGAGTCAGTTAAAAGCAAATTTAAAAAAGATTTTGTTTTTCAAAAAGTTTAAGAAAAAGACAAAAAGATTTTATTGGAAAGTCAAGTAAGTGGATCAGTGGGAAGTGAAATGATTTATGATACTCAGAAATTTATTATCTTACAATAACTTAAGAATAAAAATTTTAGATAAATATAAATCACTAAAGATTAAATGCATGTTTTCCACTAAGAAAATTAGATGTGATCACTCAAAAAGTTTAAATGAATAAGTGAGAAGTTATGGTAAAATCATATTAACTAGACAAATGCAATAACTATTTGGCTTTTTGTAGAAATCTTTAAATCAAAATAAGATTATGTTATAATAAACTTGAAATTTTTTTACCAAAATCGGGTATTTTCTATTTATTGTGAAAACAAAGAGCTGAAAACACTTACTGAAGCATCTTCTATTTTGGGTAAGCAAAGACCTAGATGTGTGATGTTAAGACCAATGTTTCTACAGATCAGTAAAATGAAAAGATGCCAATGTGCACAAAGATGGAAAAACCCCTTCTTGTTCTTGGCTCTAATCTAATAGATATGTTCTCTCTTTTCTCATCTAAAAGCACTGTCAAAACATTTTAAGTTCATTATAAAAAAATCAAATTTTTAAACAAAAGATTTCACAAAATTGATAGGTTGCATATAGAACTAGATAACACGCCTGATTAATTATTAACTTCTCAAAAGTTTTTAGAAAAATCCATAAAAATTTTGATCATATACCTTATAATTGAAATATCGATAAATAAGCGAAAATCATTGGTGGGGTATAATTATTTTAAGTTGGGTTTATGTAGAAAAATATAACAAGATAGTCAAAATTCTAAAAAATATTTGATCCCAAAAAATTGTCCCAACTTAATCTTGAACCTGTCCAAAGTTCATGTTATTTTGTCTTATTTTATTTTATTTTGTTTTATTTTATTTTATTTTTATTTTATTTAACATAGAAAATTTCAAAATAAACAGTTCACGAAATAAAATATATTTGAACCAGGGGTACACGAATTGGAAGTACACAAAGGTCAAGCACACGAACCATTTAGTGTACTTCCCTTCGCCTATAAATACACCGAGTACCCTTCATTTCGAATACCCTTCTTCGTGAACTGCCAGACCTTGTCTCAGGTGAATTCTTTTTCTATTTACTATTGTACGAATCCACTCCGATCACCTTGTAGATCTACTTAAAATGAGCCTAGGATAGATTTTAACAAAATTTTGACCGATGGTACGAAAGTTATTCTAACTTTTCATTTTCGTATACTTTCTTCTGTAAACTTTTACTGTTCTCGTCAAATCCTTGTGACATAATCAAAATGGGAACCTCATTTTTGAATATATTATTTGTTTTTGGATTCCGAGCATTTTGAGACCAAAATGAACATCTATGGAGCAAAATTGAACATATTATGAAGGAAAAACAGTACACAAAGTTTTGTTTTCAAGAACTCATGTTTTCGGGAACTTTGGTTTCATGAACTCTTTGTTCAAGAACTTAGACTTCATGAACTTCCAAAACTTCGTGAATTGTCTTTCTTTCGGGAACTTTCCTTAGTTCATGAACTTTATAATTTTCTTGAACTTGAATTTAATTTTGAATTTTGTTTTCTAAAGTTTTAACTAACTTAGTCTGTTTGTTTTTCAGATGGCTGAACTATGTTTCGTCGCTAATCACAACATGACTGCATTTCTAGGTGATCGAGCCAAAAAGCATGAGATGTTCAAATCTATGGTTCACAGACTGATCTTGTCTCTAGTAAAATTTGCCATTATGGAGTGTCCAATCATTGTATCCAGCTTCATCAAGAATTTCAGGATCACTGTCACTGAAGGCAAAGACGCCAAAGGGAATGTTGGTTTGATAGGAAAGGTGCAGGAGCAACCAATTGTGATTATAGAGTAGATCATTAGGGAATGTCTACAGTTTGGGGACAAACCCTCATATCCAGCCGAGCTTGACGATCAGCTCGTTGAAGCAACTCTGCTGTGGATGGGATATGAGGTTCTTTACCCTCCCATTGAGAAGAAGCTTTTACACCACTACTGAAGGTACTTGGCACATGTTGTCACCTAATGCCTTTCATGGAGGAAAGTATGATACGATGTGTTGAACTAGACACTCAGCTCATGTGCTGTAGCCATCGCCCTCGGTTTGGACTTCAACTACTCCCGAATGGTATTTCGATACATGTAAAACAATATTAAAGGCAAAAGAAAGGAGAGGTTCTTGGCGTTCCCTTGCTTTACTCAATTTTCATCAAGAAGCACCACCAGAACCTCGTCCCAAATGTAGGCATGTTGGTGCAAAAGAAGATGAACCATGATATCTTCTCGTATACGGTGATGAACAAGAAGGGAAAGAGGATCTTCACAGGCAAGAGGCCTCTTGAAAAGTTTGAAAGATTTTTTGCCGGCTTAGAAGACGAGATTGCCGAGCATGCCATCTCCATGGCCTTTGTTTCCAAGGAACATGATCAGGCACAGGCTACTACTTCATCACATGCTGCTACAACGTAGAAGGCAACTTCCTCAGACTCTTCAGACCCTGAAACAGAGTGGGAAACGAAAATTCTGTGGAGCAGCAAGATAGTAGCCGAAGATTCAAAGCCTTCCTCAAAAGACACATACGAGGAATATGTACCATCTCTAGAGCCAGCTCACAAGAAAAGTCTAAAGATGGTTTCAAGGAGGACCAGGGATCCTCGCCAGAAGAGGATAAAGACTTCTGAAGCCTCACCTGCCACATCTTCACACCCACCTGCCCAAACAACCCAACATGCTCAAACAACCAAACCACCATCACCACCACCACTTCAAACCATCCAACCACAACAATCACCATCACTACCACCTTGTAACCCACATTCACCTCCACATTCACCAACTCCTATTCACTTCTCTCACACTTCATCCCCACCAAAGGCCAAAGTTGACAGAGGAAAAGCTCCTATGGGAACCTCGTCACCATCATCATTCATACCAGAGTATGAGCCAGTAGATCTGAGTCTTCTTGAGGCAAGAGTCTTTGCCTTGGAGCAAGACTCCATATCAAAAGATCTGTTGATTGACAACCTGAGAGAAGGAATGTTGGTTTTTGTATATCACTTCAACAAGCAAAGAAGAGACATCAACTACCTTATGAAGTAGAATGCAAAATTGAGAAAGGAAGTTGACGCTCTTAAGGAAGCAAAGTCTGAATTGGAACAGAAATATGATAAAGATGATGATGATAAAGATGGAAAAGATGATGATGATGATAAAGATGGTAAACATGATGATAAAGATGATAAAGAGAAGAAAAATGATGATGATAATGATGATGGCAGTAATGATGATGCTGACAAAGGTGGAACATCAGAGAAAAAGGAAGACAATGATGATGATGATAAATATGATGATAAAGATGGAGCTGAAAAGAAAGATGACAAACCAGATGATAAATATCAAGGTGGAAGTGACCAAGGAAATGCTTCTTCAAGAAAGACTACAGACGAGTTTGATGACTCTTTGTTCGATGACCTTCCTGAAGGCCTAAACATTGAAGGGCTTGGAGAAGACATGAAGAATGACGGCTTCAATGATATGTTTAAGGATATATACATGGATTCTGTTTTCGAGGATATAATAGATCAAGAGCTTGAAGAGCTTCCTCGCGCCTCCTTGGGAGCATCTAAGGAGGATGAACCAGAGAACATTGTGCTCGGGAACATCTCTATAGATCCATATATTGACTACTTGTACGTTCACAAGTATGTTGACACACAAGGAGAAGAGGTGACTGGTCTCGACAATGTTATTGAAAGCTGGTTTGCTAAACAGAAAGACTAGAAACCCACTCCTGTAGCTGTTCAAAAGACGGATTGCTCCTGACCCCGAAGATAATGTGGAGAATCTAGAGATTACATACACCACCAACTCAAGAGACTTATTTGTTGTCCGCAATGACATATCCAGGGTCTTCTGCTGGATGTATGACAAAGAGAAGCGGTTGTATCTAGTGAAAAGATTTAGCGGGAAGTTGGAGTATTTTAAGCGTCCACAGGACTTCTCCTCCTTGACCAAGATTGATCTGAGGAGCATAAACAACACTGTATTCAAGAACATCTCCGTAGACAATCAAGCTGATATGTTCACGAAATGTTTGAAGGACTAATGTGACAAGATTTTCCCACTATGAGGCCAGTACAGCGGAGAAGATTCACTTCAAAGTACATCCAAGATCATGTCACAATGTAGCCATGGGTCTACACCAAGCATCCACGGCCTAACACTGAGAAGTCTGTTCCAGTTCACATGCACGTGGCTGATAACTCGCTCAAGGACTTAAAGTTTTAGTATTTTGATGAGATATAATATGGAGCAGTTATCGTGCACGAATCAGACGACTTCTTTTTCTTAGAATAGGCCTATAAATGAACCGAACGTTCAGTGAACCGTTCGTTGTTCTTTCAGTAAAAAGTTCTTTCATGTCCGTTTATTAAATAAATGCACATGAACAATTTTTTTTTTGTTCATTTAACTATACGAACAAACATAACCACTTGTCTCGCTTATTCATTTACGTTCATGAATGTTCGTTTATATTCGTTGATTTACGTTTGTTTATGTTCGTTTATTTACATTCGTTTATTTGTGTTCGTTTAGTATCATTTTTTTATGTTCATTTAGGATCGTTTATTATGTTATTGTGTTTAAATTTTATCAATAAATAAGTGATATATTAAATGGAAGATACCATTGCAACATTGAAACCCACGTGATAAAAAAACTCTAAAAGACTATTCTAGTATTCTAGGCTTCTAGATATTGATTTCTCAGCCGACCTTGCTCCTTGAAACCTAAAACAATTCAAATCTTGGAGATCGAGGAGGAGATTAATCGACCAAAACTCTTCACAATCATATAAGAGATTATTTGTTTACAATCACTCTCAAATCCTCATTTTTCTAGGCTTCAAGCAACAATCAAGGTGCAACTCACATTTAATTTAACATCTTTGGATTAGTTTAGTTTAGTAACTTAATTTCTCATTTCTTCTATGATCATTAGTTTTTTTTTAATTCCTTTAACTTGATACATAATTTCAATCAAGTATAGATACAAATATGGATAAAGCTCCTATTATTGATGCGGTTATTGTAGTTAATGATGAAGAAAAGAAAGCATATGCTAATGAAACAACTACCGAAGTCAAACAAGAAAATAATGAAGAAGATGCCCCATTCACTAAAAGGAAAAGAAAGAAGACATCAAATGCTTGGATACATTTTCATACAGTAATAAATGACGATGGAAGTGAAGTCCCTCAGTGCTTGCATTGTGGTGAGAAAATAAAGAAGCTTAAAGATGGAACCACCACACCACTACATTTTTAACATGAGTTGTCCGGAATTAAAAGCAGTCAACAAAGGTCAATTAAATTTAAAATTTGGCCAAGTAAAATTTAGCAAAGCTAGGATGAGAGAGGTGATTTCTCACATGATCATGGTTCATGAATTGGTATTTAATTTTGTTGAATATGACTTATTCAATGTGATGATAAAGGAAGCTAATCCAGCATTTAACAAGATCTCATGTGCAACAGTGAGGCAAGATTGTATTTCTAGTTTTTAAAATAGAAAGAAAAGAATTCAAAAACTACTAAACAATGTCAATCGTGTGAGCATCACAACTGACAGGTGGACATCAGTTCAAAATATTCATTATATGGTATTAAGATGCCACTTTGTAGACTTTGATTTCAATCTTCACAAATTCATATTGAGTTTTGTTGACGTGCCTCCACCATATTTTGGATATCGCATTTATGATAGTTTGTTCAAGTGTTTAAAAGATTCGAATATTGAAACAAAGGTGGCTACTTTGACTGTGGACAACGCTAGTACTAATGATGTGGTGGCTAGTAAGTTAATGGATAATTTAAATCTTCAAAAGAAACTTGCTATTAATAGACAATTGTTTCATGTTAGGTGTTGTGCACATATTCTCAACTTGTTGGTTCAAGATGGTCTATCAGAAATTAAAGACATAGTACACAACGCTAAAGTGTGAAACACGTGGGTGCCTCCCCAGGTCGATTGCATATCTTTACTGAGCTTACTAAACAATTAAAATTAGCAAAGAAAAGCATCATATTCTAGATGTAAGTACTAGATGTAATGTCACTTATGCTATGTTTTCTACAGCAGTGGAGTTTAAAGAGGTTTTTGAGAATTATGCAGATCGAGAAAGTACGTATAAAACATTTTCGAGCATTGATGATTGGAAAAAAGTTTGTTCATTCTTGTCACTTTTCAATGAGGCTACAAAAATAATTTCAGGTACTAATTTAACTTTTTTTTTATTATTCATATTTATCTCATTACTTGGATTACTAATTTTTAATTAAAACTTGTAGGCTCTGAGTATCCTGCTTCTAATTTCTTTATTAGTGAGTTGTATGTTATAAAAGAAGCACTAGATGTTGTAGCTTTGGATGAGAAAGATTGCATGTATTTTATGGAATGTAAGATGAAAGAAAAATTTGACAAGTATTGGGGTTAGTCTAATCTATTAATTTCCATTGGTACTGTTATGGATCCAAGATAAAAGATGAAATTAATAGATTTTTCTTTCAAGACAACTTATTCTGAAGAAGAGGCTCTTGTACAAATCCAAATTGTTCGTGATAAGTTAGACGATTTCTTCAAAGAGTATGTTGAAGCATATAAAGAGTCAAATACTGTTTCTTCAGTGGTGTATCTTTTGTGGATGAACATGAAAGCAGCTTTAGTTATTCAATGGCTTCTTCTAGTTTTATAACTTCTAGATTTGGTAAGGGTTTGAAAACAGGCGATGCTAAATATAATCAACATATTAGAAATGTTGATACTTTTGAAAGTGTGAAGTCAGAATTATCCATTTATTTAGATGAAGGAGTGTATATTTGTGAGTCAGGTGTGAATTTTAATGCACTATGGTGGTGGAAGGAGAATAAACTTACGATTAGAATTTTATCTAAAATGGTTGCTGATATCTTATCTGTTCTGATAACCACTGTTGCATCTGAATCACCTTTTAGTGTCGGTGGGAGGGTTATTGACCCACATCGTTCTTGTTTAGGAACTAAGAGGGTAGATATGCTTGTTTGTGGAGCAAATTGGTATCGTAATTACTACGAACTACATAAAAAGAACACTTGTCACACCCCCTGCGCCGCGTGTGGAATCCACGGCGCGGTGACGATCGAGATTTGAATCATGCACAAGTATTGAATAAGAACAACCACAATGCATTACTAGGTTTCAAAATGTTTAGACCATTGTTTAGTTACAGAAATTCTATCTATCTTTCAAAAGAATGACAACTACAGACCCAAAATATAGTTTACAAAATAAGACTTCAAACAAGACTATCAAACAATCAGGATTTAGTGTGTTTCTAATCCATCCTAGCTTGTTTCTTCATCTTGTTCTATCTTAAACGGTCTCCTTAGTTGTCCTTTAGAATGTCTTAAACCTGATTACCTGAAACACGTGAAAAGTAACTGTCAACTACAAAAGTAGTTGGTGAGAGCAATAGGTTTAACAGTTGTAAATATGAATTAGCATTGTAAGGCATATGAATAAACAACGATTTGAAAGACATGCATGGTTGCAACCCAAACTAACATCAAGTATGTAAAACATGTCCAAACAGTCATCAGACTGTTTGCTAGAAAACCAACATATAATCAAGTCCCAAACTACGTTTGGAGTTAGAAAATTTGTCAGCAAAATTGATGAAACCATTCGTAACCAAATCCTGCAGTTAGCTTATAAAACAAATTTAAAAGCTAACTCCAGAACTAGGTCTACCCAATTGTGTCCGCTTTCCCTTGTTGTGATCACCCAGTACTAACGCTAAAAGATTACGTGTCCGCTTTCCCTTGTTGTGATCACCCAGTACTAACGCTAAAAGAATACGTGTCTGCTTTCCCTTGTTGTGATCACCCAGTACTAACGCTAAAAGAATACGTAACTTGATGTGTGTATAAGTTTGTTCACAACGATGAACACCATGCTTTTGAAGACTTGAATTGAAACCCTTTGATTTAATGCCTTGTTTGAATACCATGAATTTAAATCCTTTGATTGAATACCACTATGAAAACCATTGGTTGAAAACCTTGTATTGAAACCATTGATAGAATACCAAAGATAGTGTCCTGGTGTAATAACAAGGTTTATAAAGTATCGTTTTATTGAAAACACAAGATTTTAGTAAAAGAGTTTATAAAACTTATTTTTTTAAAAGAGTTTAACCTTTATAAAACTTATTTGTGACAAACAGGTATAAAACAATTTAGAGATCCTTTTATCAAACCTTTTAGTTAAATATGTTTAACAGTATATAAAATCCGTTAAGACAGTTGATAAATCCTTTAAAACAGTTGATGAATCCGTTGAATTTGTACAAGGAACCTGTAATGTTTGTAAAGTAACATAAATCCTGTATAATGAAATATGTTTGTAATAAGAGGGTTTGATCACGTGTTCCACCCCAAAACAGTTGTAAAACAGTAAAAGAGGGGCTAATGTTCTCACATGTCTGCAGTAGACTCTGAACTATAACAAGTAGCAAGTAGCAAACAAGACTTCTAACTGGTTCCTATATCATTGTAATCATACATAAGATATAAGATTTATGATTGTATAGACTTTGATTTATTGATTGACTTGTGTTATCATGGTCTTGATTAACTCTTGGCTACTTGTTCTCATGTTTAGGAATGTTGTGTGAATCAAAAAATCATGATTGAATCACTTGATTGATAATTGATTCGTGAAAAGAATATGTCACGTTCTTTTATGCACAACTTGTGTACATAGAAGTGACATGTATTTATGAATGTGATAACCTTTGTTTAACATGTGGTTTAAAGAGAGGTTAAAATGTTTAAACCATTATGTTATGACTTGATCTCGTTATTAGTTTAGGTTACACTTAGACCAAACAAGATCAATTTATAGATACTTTAAGTTGTAGGCCAAACAATAGGCCTTAAGCTCATGAAACCAATGTGGCCTTACACAAAGGTCATGGGCCTCTTAGGTTAGACATGTGCCAATTGGTGGAATACGTGGGCCAATTGGGTTTTGTGTTGAGCCATAGTGGGCCTAAACCATAACTTTGTTAAAGAAAATGTGATGGGCCTATTGGGCCATGCTCAAGTGAGGTGGGCCGCGCATTGGGCCTTGGGTCACGTCTATCGTTATTGGTCCTAAGGTGATCTACTAGGGTTGGTTACAACATGTAATGGACTAGCAAAAAGGATGTTGATCCAACTATAAGTGATGTGGGCCGAGTATCATGAACCAATGAAATGAGATTGAACCGACATAACTTCGTTAGACCAAATTCTTTTTGTTGGGCCTAAACATTTGTTATTGGGCCTGGGCATGCGTATGGGTTGTTCAACTTAGATGACCGATAGATGTGGTGTTGGGTCGCCATTGACTTCGACCGGTTTGCCAAAGATGGCAGCGAACCTTTAGGTTTGCTGAAACTAGGTTCGCCGCATGGCTTGGGTTCAGCTCAAAGCGAGAGGTTCGTCTCATTCCAGAGTTCGCAGAAGGTTCGGGCAGGGGAATGGTTCGTCTATCATGGCAACAGGTTCGTGAACATGGTTCGGGGATGAGGGTTCGTGATGCATGCATAGAGTTCGTCCAACTAAATGGTTCGCCTACAACCGGAAAGGTTCGCCATTTTAAGGTTCGTGCATGATGGTGAAGGTTCGGCTGGTTGTGATCAACGAACCATTGGTTCGTTCCTGATGTGGGGTTCGTTCAACTGGAAGGTTCGCTCGATCACAAGGGACTCGACTGATGCATGGGTTCGCCTCTCATGCCAAGGTTCGTCCCCCGTTAGGGTTCGGCTCCCATGGCCACCGCCGAACCTGTCGAACCTGCATCATCACCATGGAGCATCCCCGACAACCAGGGCCTGTGATCGTGCTGTTGTTGTTCCAGACTCACTCCCGAAGATATAGGATCAATATTACTACATTTCTAAACCGGTGTAAGGAGCATCAAGTATAGATGGTTGTTTATTAAACAGGGGAGCAGTATTAGCAGAGACAAAACTTTTATCAGCACCAGTGTCAAATATGATAGAAACGTAATGATCATTAATGAGAAACGTACCTGTGATGACTGTCGGGTCCTCGCGTGCTTCGAAAGTTCCGATGACAAAAGCACGAGCAGTGGCAGTTGTAGCAGCTGGGTTAGTTTTGGGCACTGGTTTCTGAAGTATCCTTCTACTCCACAGTTGTAACAAACTCTTCCACCAGTAGTAGCAGGGTTAGCGGTGGTAGTTGTAGCAGCAGATAGATGAGCAGATCGACATGTTGCAGCCAAGTGTCCCATTCGTCCACACTTGAGACATTTTCTGCATGGGGTAGTGGGTAAGTGATGGTATTGGCATTTGGTGCAAAGTGGAAAGGGACCAGTATAAGGCTTTCTGGCCGTAGCTGGTTGTGGCATAGCAGTAACAGGAGTGGCTTGTATGGGGGCAGCTGCAGTCAAGGCTGCATAGTTCTTGATCATCCTTTGTTTCTGTTTCTTCTTTTTGGGTTGATTCTGTTCAGGCTTCTTGCCTTCATCAATCTGTGCTCTCTTATACCCCTTTCGGGTGAGCACACCCGCTTTGACATATTCTTCAGTGAGAGTGGCACCAAGATGAATTGCCGCCTCCAGAGTAGTAGGGCTACTTCCCATAACAGTTCCCCTGATGACTAGGGGTAATCCTTCAATGTACTTCTCTATCCTGCGGGATAGAGGAGTAGCCAGATGTGGTACCAGAATACACAACTCATGAAAACGGGTCGTATATTTCGCATTTTCGCCATTATCCTGAACTAAATTCCACATTTCCACTTCGAGCTTTTTCAGTTCACGGCGTTGACAGAACTGTTCCACAAGTAACTTCTTGAAATCCTCCCATGATAAGGCCAATGCAACCTCTCGTCCTCTAGTGTTCTTCTCAGAATTCCACCAGGTGAGTGCGCCTTTATGAAAAGCGCTTGAGGCAATCTTGACCTTCAGATTTTCAGGACATCCTGTGAATTCAAGGATATCCTCAATGCTCTCCAGTCATTGTAGTAGACTGGTAGCTCCCTCAGTATCAGCATACTTAGGAGGCTTAGCATCATTGAACTGCTTGAAAGTGAAAGTAGCAGTTCCGGCGTTGTTGGCATTTGAATTGTGTGCTGAATCACTGGTACTTCCCCGAAGGTTCTGGGTGATATCAGTGACCATACTCGGAATAACATCCTTCATATGTACAGCAATGGCACGGGCAATTTTGTTAATCTCATCATCTTGGCCACTTGTTGAAGCCCCTCCGTTAGGGTCACGTCGAGGAGGCATTCTACGAATAGAAGCCACAAGTGGTTCACTAATGAGAAAGGATACAATTGAATTTACATGATAAAGTTAGTAATATATCCATACTACTAATATTATCATTCAATTGTAATATGAGCAAATACACGTATAAGCAATCAACTTATTAGCATACTTCTCATGTGATTTGTTTATGATGTCTCATGATTTCACTCCACCAAACCTACACACTGACACTTTCCCAGTATACCAAAGATAGCTTATATATAGGGCATACAAAAGGGTCAAGCAAACTGCCAGCCCAGTCGCCAGCCCACCACCGCTTCGATATACCACGATCATGCCCTTGCTAGCATTTGGCAATACAATTGTATTGATTTCCATGTATGTTTCATTGATTAAGAATCCCATGTTCTTTGATCACTGAACTATGATTGAATCTATGATTGAATTATGATTGAATTATGTGTGCACCTACTAACAATCATTAACATGTAGAACTAAATCATATGTGTGCTATACATTTTTCCCGTTAACCTATGTTAGTAAGTACTAAACATGTAATCACTTAAGAATTTCACTTAAGGTTTACATTTAAAGAATGTTCACTACTTGATTGATTCCCACACAACGGTTGTATCTCAAATGATTGTATCTCAAATGTTTGACTAATGTTCAATGATTCCAGTTGCTCCCGGATCTTTACTTCAAATACGAATGCCGAATTCCCCCTACCATACTGAAGATAGCTTATATATAGGGCATACCCTGGGTCAAGCAAACTGCCCGCCCAGCCGCCAGCCCACCACCTCTCCAGTATGCCAGAGCTTGGCCGCCATCTGTATTTGAAGCTAGGATCCCAACTCTTGATTGATTGTGATTGATTCATGATTATTTCTTGAACTATGAATATGATTATGATTGTCAAAACCTAGATTCTTGATTTACTAAAAATCAGGACCTTAGGTTTTAATATATGTGTCCTAGGTTAATTAACCTAGGTTCCCAATACTTACAGTACTGAGTATAATGATCTCCTTGTGTGAACTTCAATTAAAGAATACTGTTACACAGATTCTAAGTTATGAAGTACTAATGAAATGAATTCATGATAATTATATCATGATTAGAATTTCAGATCAAAGATACTAAGAATACAGATCTTTGCCTCTAAAATTCTGCAATGAACTCTGATTGAGAATTTCAGATCAAGGATACTAAGAATACAGATCCTTGCCTCTGAAATCCTTTAATGAACTCTGATTGAGAATTTCAGATCAAGGATACTAAGAATACAGATCCTTGCCTCTGAAATCCTTTAAATGAATATGTGTTGAGGAATTTAGTTCGGTTTCTAAAGTTATAGAATTCCGATTCAAATTCCTTGACTCGATATCTAATCCTAGAAAGTATCCCTAAGATCTTTCAAGCTTAATGTAGACTTAATGTTCACTTAAGTTTACTTAGATCCTAAGTATCCTCAAGCCTATAACACTTAGTCCTATGGGGTAGCTTAGGTTATAGTCTAGGTCATTAAGTATTGGGTTTATCCTAGTTCTCTACAACCTTGGCTCTGATACCAACGATCGAGAGTTGAATCATGCACAAGTATTGAATAACAACAACCACAATGCATTACTAGGTTTCAAAATGTTTAGACCATTGTTTAGTTACAGACATTCTATCTATCTTTCAAAAGAATGACAACTACAGACCCAAAATATAGTTTACAAAATAAGACTTCAAACAAGACAATTAAACAATCAGGATTTAGTGTGTTTCTAATCCATCCTAGCTTGTTTCTTCATCTTGTTCTATCTTAAACGGTCTCCTTAGTTGTCCTTTATAATGTCTTAAACCTGATTACCTGAAACACGTGAAAAGTAACTGTCAACTACAAAAGTAGTTGGTGAGAGCAATAGGTTTAACAGTTGTAAATATGAATTAGCATTGTAAGGCATATGAATAAACAACGATTTGAAAGACATGGATGGTTGCAACCCAAACTAACATCAAGTATGTAAAACGTGTCCAAACAGTCATCAGACCGTTTGCTAGAAAACCAACATATAATCAAGTCCCAAACTACGTTTGGAGTTAGAAAATTTGTCAGCAAAATTGATGAAACCATTCGTAACCAAATCCTGCAGTTAGCTTATAAAACAAATTTAAAAGCTAACTCCAGAACTAGGTCTGCCCAATTGTGTCCGCTTTCCCTTGTTGTGATCACCTAGTACTAACGCTAAAAGATTACGTGTCCGCTTTCCCTTGTTGTGATCACCCAGTACTAACGCTAAAAGAATATGTGTCCGCTTTCCCTTGTTGTGATCACCCAGTACTAACGCTAAAAGAATACGTAACTTGATGTGTGTAACCATGCTTTTGAAAACTTGAATTGAAACCCTTTGATTTAATGCCTTGTTTGAATACCATGATTTAAAAACCTTGCTTGAATACCATGAATTTAAATCCTTTGATTGAATACCACTATGAAAACCATTGGTTGAAAACCTTGCATTGAAACCATTGATAGAATACCAAAGTTAGTGTCCTGGTGTAATAACAAGGTTTATAAAGTATCGTTTTATTGAAAACACAAGATTTTAGTAAAAGAGTTTATAAAACTTATTTTTTTAAAAGAGTTTAACCTTTATAAAACTTATTTGTGACAAACAGGTATAAAACAATTTAGAGATCCTTTTATCAAACCTTTTAGTAAAATATGTTTAACAGTTTATAAAATCCGTTAAGACAGTTGATAAATCCTTTAAAACAGTTGATGAATCCGTTGAATTTGTACAAGGAACCTGTAATGTTTGTAAAGTAACATAAATCCTGTATAATGAAATATGTTTGTAATAAGAGGGTTTGATAACGTGTTCCACCCCAAAACAGTTGTAAAACAGTAAAAGAGGGGCTAATGTTCTCACCTGTCTGCAGTAGACTCTGAACTATAACAAGTAGCAAGTAGCAAACAAGACTTCTAACTGGTTCCTATATCATTGTAATCATACATAAGATATAAGATTTATGATTGTATAGACTTTGATTTATTGATTGACTTGTGGTATCATGGTCTTGATTAACTCTTGGCTACTTGTTCTCATGTTTAGGAATGTTGTGTGAATCAAAAAATCATGATTGAATCACTTGATTGATAATTGATTCGTGAAAAGAATATGTCACGTTCTTTTATGCACAACTTGTGTACATAGAAGTGACATGTATTTATGAATGTGATAACCTTTGTTTAACATGTGGTTTAAAGAGAGGTTAAAATGTTTAAACCATTATGTTATGACTTGATCTCGTTATTAGTTTAGGTTACACTTAGACCAAACAAGATCAATTTATAGATACTTTAAGTTGTAGGCCAAACAATAGGCCTTAAGCTCATGAAACCAATGTGGCCTTACACAAAGGTCATGGGCCTCTTAGGTTAGACATGTGCCAATTGGTGGAATACGTGGGCCAATTGGGTTTTGTGTTGAGCCATAGTGGGCCGAAACCATAACTTTGTTAAAGAAAATGTGATGGGCCTATTGGGCCATGCTCAAGTGAGGTGGGCCGCGCATTGGGCCTTGGGTCACGTCTATCGTTATTGGTCCTAAGGTGATCTACTAGGGTTGGTTACAACATGTAATGGACTAGCAAAAAGGATGTTGATCCAACTATAAGTGATGTGGGCCGAATATCATGAACCAATGAAATGAGATTGAACCGACATAACTTCGTTAGACCAAATTCTTTTGGTTGGGCCTAAACATTTGTTATTGGGCCTGGGCATGCGTATGGGTTGTTCAACTTAGATGACCGATAGATGTGGTGTTGGGCCGCCATTGACTTCGACCGGTTTGCCAAAGATGGCAGCGAACCTTTAGGTTTGCTGAAACTAGGTTCGCCGCATGGCTTGGGTTCAGCTCAAAGCGAGAGGTTCGTCTCATTCCAGAGTTCGCAGAAGGTTTGGGCAGGGGAATGGTTCGTCTAACATGGCAACAGGTTCGTGAACATGGTTCGGGGATGAGGGTTCGTGATGCATGCATAGAGTTCGTCCAACTAAATGGTTCGCCTACAACCGGAAAGGTTCGCCATTTTAAGGTTCGTGCATGATGGTGAAGGTTCGGCTGGTTGTGATCAACGAACCATTGGTTCGTTCCTGATGCAGGGTTCGTTCAACTGGAAGGTTCGCTCGATCACAAGGGACTCGGCTGATGCATGGGTTCGCCTCTCATGCCGAGGTTCGTCCCCCATTAGGGTTCGGCTCCCATGACCACCGCCGAACCTGTCGAACCTGCATCATCACCATGGAGCATCCCCGACAACCAGGGCATGTGATCGTGTTGTTGATGTTCCAGACTCACTCCCGAAGATATAGGATCAATATTACTACATTTCTAAACCGGTTATAGTGGTTGTTTACGTAAACTCAACAAAAACACTATTTTTCATCACATTCATGGCTTCGTACCTCCGATTCTGTTGGTGAAAGTCTCAGATCCTTTGTACTTCTGTATAGGGAATGTCGAGAGCTTCGCGTAGGTTCAAGAATCATCCATTTTCATCAAGAAACGAAGAAGATATGAAGCTTTTAGTGTTGTTTTCTAGTGAAAGAATGTAAAAACCGAAAATCTAGAGAGAGAGGGTTTGTGGCTGGAAATTATGAGAGAAATAGCCTTCTCCAAGGCTTTTATAGTCCGGGCGGTATTCGGGTTCGTTTCGTTTGCTCGGTTCGCGTTTTCGTCTCGTAACGCGTATTTTACGCGGTTTTAAAATACAGAGTTGTTATTCTCATCGTTTTGATGAGTTTCAAAATTGTAAAATGTAAAATAATTTATTACATGTATTTTTGCTCTTCATTCGTTGCCAGATCGTCAAACAAATACAATTACGTGTATACCCGCAATCGCGTATGTTGATACATGTTTTTGTCCCTAGTTCAGTTTTGTAACTCTTATCATGTAAATGTTCAAAGTATTAATGGAAGTTGTCTTTATTTCTATTTCTTAATGTTTGTTACTATTCCTTAATGTCTATTAATGTTTATCTATTTAGTTGATTTGATTATAAACTGAATTGAGTATGAAGGTTACTCATTCGGCGAATGACTCTAGAATGAAGTCATTCGCCGAATGAAGGTTATAGCGAATGTCTGGATTGAGAATGAGTCATTCGCCGAATGACTCATTCGAATGATAGCTCATTCGAGCTTAGTCATTCGCCGAATGAGCTGCTTCGGCCACTCATTCGGCCGAATGACTACAGCCTATAAATAGAAGTTCAAATCATTTCAACTTTAAACTTTCCAGAGCCCTCCTTCTTCCCAGAGACTCCAGTGTCAAAACCCTAGAAGATTTGAGCGGTTCTTGATCATCCAAGTTCGATTCTCAACCCGTGGTGTTCGATTGTTGCTTCCACGTTGTTCTTACAACCTCGGATCACCACGGTTTCTGTTGGTTTCGATTGGAAAACCCTGGAATAGGATTCCGCACTATTCCAGAGGCTGTCGAGTAGTTTTCTATTGGATTCGGATTGTTTCCGAGCTCCCGATCGGTCCAACAAAGTGGTATCAGAGCTTTGGCTCTTGATTCTACTCGATTTCCACTCAAAATCAACAGATCTGAGATTCCCAAAACCCTGATTTTCGTAACTTTCAAAAACCCTATTCTTCTTGCTTCCCAAGTTACTATTTCATTGAAATATCAAGGGTTTTTGTGGTTTGATTGTTCTAATTCTTTCCCAATTGGTTTGTTATCATGTCTTGAACTTCTGTACCAAATTTGGTGGTTAGATCTGGTCAAAATCTCAAGTTATCACGATTTTCGTTGCTGAAAACCCCAGATAGCCGAATGACTCTGGCGGCCGAATAAGTTCAGCCGAATAGCCCCTCATTCGCCGAATAGGTCTCATTCGGCGAATAGCTCCTTCGCCATTCTCATTCGCCGAATAAGCCTCATTCTCACACTCATTCGGCGAAAGAACTCATTCGATCTGCCATTCGCCGAATAGGTCATTCGACTAACCCATTCGCCAGTTGTCATTCTCAGCCTCCATTCGCCAGTTTCAAGACATTCGGCCCCCGACATTCGCTCAATATCAGTTCATTCGCCAGTCACTTCTGAAATTTTTCTAAGTGTTGAATCTTATTACTTCTGATCAAATGGAGGATCTAGCACTCATGGCTAACCAAAACCATCGCATTCAGACTCTCTTGTTGACAGAAAATGAAACCGGGAACTCAAACAAAGCTCCTAAGTTGTTGACTTTAGATGACTACCCTCACTGGAAGTATAGATTTGAAATCCACATCAATGGAGTGGATACAAATCTGTGGATGATGATAGAGGGAGGTTACTTGAGGCCTTTAAACGAGGATGGTACTCCTATGCTTGTTACAAGGATGACCGAGCCTCAAAGGAAGCTGTATGACTATGAGAAGAAAGCATATGCCATTCTGTCACAGTCCATTGCTACAGATATCTTTCATCAATTTAGACAGTTTACATCTTCCAAATACCTCTGGGATGCCTTGCAACAAAGATATGAAGGGAATGATGCATTGAAGAGCATTAAGTCTAAAGCTTTAAGGAAAGAGTTCAACAGCTTTATGTATGTGGGTAATGAGTCCCTTGATGAGCTGATTGCTAGGTTCTATCATCTGTTGAGTGAGTTGTTCAACCACGAGGTCAAAACTACAACTCAAGAGAAGATTCAGTGTTTAGCAGATGCCCTACCTCCAAAGTGGGAGTCCTTCTTGATGGTACTCAAGCAAAATCAGATGATGGCTCATATGGACATCAATGATTTCATTCAGAAGTTGAAGGAACAGGAGATAGAGAACAAGTGGAAAGCCAAGAGGGTTGTGCAAGTTCAAGATCCTTCTCTATACTACTCCACTCCTACAGTTGATAAATCTACAACTCATGCTCCTTTGAAGACTGCTTTTGTTTCTAAAGCATCTGAAGCTCCATCTGCAGCTCAGATGCATTTCAGTCCATCTTCTTCATCAAGCTCACAACAAGAGCATCATCAGCCTACTGCAAGTCTGAAAACAGAGAATTTTGACAAGGTCACAGTAGAGATTGCTAAAGAGCATATGGGTCTTCTGTCAACATTGGTTAGCTCATATGATGGATTAGTTGCTGGTCAGATCGGCAATCCATATTTGACCAATGATGACTACTCTCAGATTGATCCAGATGATATGGAGAGGATTGACATTATGTGGGCGTTGGCTAGTGCAGTTAGAAGAGCAAAGGAGTTTGTAAAAAGGACTGGGAAGGATATCAATCTAAACAAGGAGTCCAAGTTTGGATTTGATATGGCATCTGTTACATGCTACAACTGTGGTGATAAGGGTCATTTTGCCAGACAATGCAAGCAGCCGAAGAAAGCTGGCAACAAGAATCCATTTCAGCATCAGAAATCCTCTACTGCCAATCCAGAAAGGAGATTAGTTCCCATTGATTCTCCTTCTCAAGTTGGATCTTCATCTTCTGGTAGTAAAGCTTTAATGGTTCAACAAGATGAAGGGATGAACTGGGACTTCAGATTTAATGCTGATAAAGAAGAGCAAGATAAAGCTTGTGTGGCTGAGATTCAACAATCTGAAGATCAAGGTGAGGAAAGCATTCGGGAAGACTCAATGGTGAATGATGATAAAGTCTCCAGTTCAGAATCAGATAGCATGACAGATTCAGATACTCAAGATTCTGATGCTGAAGCTGATGACTCCTCTACTCAATTTGCCTTGATGGTAAATTCTTCTGCTTCTTCAGAGTCAGAGCAGGTATACACTGACTGTTCATCTTCACATTCAGAGTGTTTTAATTGTGTTGATCTTAGAAGTAAGGTCCTTGCTTATCAGACACATAACAGTGTTTTGATGAACGATCTCGACTTATGCATTGAAGCTAACAAAATTTTAAAATCTAATGAAAAAGATTTTCAAGCTAAAATTGATCTTTTAAACAGACAATTGCATGAAGCCGAGATCGCAGTGCTGAATAAGCAAGATGCTATCACTTCTTATCTCAATACCATCAATGAGATCAAGAAGAAGTTAGCAATAGTCGAGTGTGACTATGAGACCTTAGGACAGAAGCTCAAGAGCTATGAAAGCTCATCTTATATCATTGAGCACATGATCAGTAGGGGTACTGATCAGGGGAAGGCACAGGTTAATTATAAAAATTGTCCTCCACCAATCCTCAATGCCTTTGTCAATACTCCAAATGACAAAGATGTTAAGGATTTTCAAGTTACAACTCCGTTAGTAATTGATCCAGTTAGTCTGAGTGCAAATCAGAGTTCATCTCAGACTAAGGAGTCAAGGGTGGATGGAGTTGTTGAAGATTGGGTTTCCGATTCCGAGGATGAATCAGAGTATTCACCTAAGCATAGCATTCCTCGGAATCAAACTTCTGTTGTCATGAAAGGTGACCCAATCTCCAAATCAAAAATTTACAAAGAATTATGCTTTGTTAAAGCTTCACAGGGGTCTGAAGCTGACTGTGTTACCAAATCAGCTCAGTTTGGTAACAAAGGAAGAAAGGGTTTGGGTTTTGAGCCAGATTATCAGAAATTAAATGTTTTTAAATCAACTAAAAAGTCATTTTCTGATTTAAAACATTTTCATAAAAAAGGTGATAAAGTTTGTTTTGAGTGTGGTGAGTCAGGGCACATTGTGAGATTTTGCCCTCAGTTGATTAGACCTAAAGTTGTGCCTTTCAAAAACTTAAAATCTGCTTTACCAAAACCGGTAAAGTCTGTACCTAAGTCTTTTCAGCAAAAGTCTAAACCACCCATTCAGTCTAAAAATTCAGACAAGGGAAAAGGAAAATTGGAAACTTTGGAAGTTCCAAATGTAGTCAAAGTTAATCAATCAAAATCATCATCCATCTATCTGAAAACCTCTTTTGATAAAAATGCAATTTGGAAAGTAAAATCATCTGAGGAGTCTGTTTCTCAAATTTCAGATAAACCTATTCCTAAGGGAAAATGGATCGATGTTTGGATCCGAGACTCTATGGGTCAACCCAAGACTGTAAAGGCTTGGGTTCCCAAAGTAAACTGATTGTCTCTTTATTGTGCAGGTTGCCCCAAAAGCTGGAGTGAACAGCAATTGGATCGTTGATAGTGGGGCTTCCAGACACATGACTGGTGATATTTCTCTGCTCACCAATGTGAATGCAGTTCGAGGTGGCTATGTTGCCTTTGCTGGAGACAAAGGTGGTTTTATTACTGGAGAGGGAATTTTGACAAATGGACAGGTTTCGTTCGATAATGTCAGATATGTCAAACAGTTGGAAAACAACCTCCTGTCAGTCTCTCAGATTTGTGACAAAGAGTACAAGGTTCTATTTGATGACTCCAAGTGTTACATTCTCAAGCAAGGTGTGCAGATACCTGAAGATTGGATTTTGATGTCTGCTCCGAGGAAGCAAGACTTGTACGTTCTCAATATGGCCACAGCTTCAACTACATCCTCCACAGCTTCATGTTTTATGACAAAGGCAACTGAGAAAGATTCAATCCTTTGGCATAAGAGGATGGGCCATTTGAGTTTGCGCAAGATGAATCATTTGGTACACAACAGTCTGGTTGAGGGAGTTAGCTTGAAAAATTTTAAGCTGTCTGATATCTGTGTTTCGTGCAAGAAGGGAAAGCAGTCTAAGCAGTCTCATAAGCTGAAAAAGTATCATTCAATCAATGTTCCTCTTGAGCTTCTCCACATGGATTTGTTTGGTCCAGTGAATAGGAAGAGTATAGCTGGAGATCAATACTGCCTTGTTATCACTGATGAATACTCCAGATACTCTTGGGTCTTCTTTTTGAAAGAGAAATCAGAAACGTTTGATTGTATTCAAGTTCTGGTTACTAAACTTGAATCGCTTTATAAGCTCAAGATTCGTCAGTTTAGAACTGATAATGGAACGGAGTTCAAAAATCACAACATGGAGAATTTTTGTAATGCAAGAGGCATTGTGCAACAATTTAGTGCTCCATACGTTCCACAGATGAATGGTGTTGCTGAACGCAAGAATAGGACATTGATTGAGGCTGCTAGAACTATGCTTGCTGATTCTTCTCTGCCGGTTCAATTCTGGAACGAAGCTGTTGCTAATGCTTGTTATACATTGAACCGGGTTCTTATTGTGAAGAGACATGGGAAGACTTGCTTTGAACTGCTCCATAACAGAAAGCCAAATCTTAAGTATCTAGAACCGTTTGGTGCTCCATGCACTATGCTTAAGAAACATGAGCAGGGCAAGTTCAATGAAAAGGTGGAAGAAGGGTACTTTCTTGGGTACAGCACTCCAAATAAACGAGTTTACAACATTTCAACTCATAATGTGGAGGAGTGGTACCATGTGGATGTTCAGAAATATACAATGCCCCCACCTGGAAAAGGGCCAGATTGGATGTTTGATTATTCCAGTCTCTTTGATTCATTCAATATGCCCCCCATGTATTCAGATGAAGATGTTGCTGTTCAGATGTTGTATGATGTACAAAATGCACCTGATGAACCTATGCAACCTTCATCTGCATCTGTTCCTACTACACAGATAAATGATGACAGCTCAGACACAGATGACAATCCTCCAGCTGCTCCTGAACCAGTTGTTGATAATCTTGTACCTGGTCTTGAGGATTTGAATTTGAATAACTTAGATCCTGAGGTTGAGGTTCCCGCTCATCCTGTTGGAAGAATCAATCGTATTCATCCTCAAGATAACATTATTGGGAGTCCTCTAGATGGAGTGAAGACTCGAAGTCAGATTTCTTCAGGTGGTCTTGCAGACATTCTTGATTTTGCAGATGTAAGCTTTTGTGCTCATTCCTGCTTTATCTCTCAAGTTGAACCGCGTACAGTCACTGAAGCCCTCAAAGAAGAATCATGGGTCGATGCCATGCAAGAGGAACTTTTACAGTTCAAAAAGTTGGGGGTCTGGCAATTAGTTGATAGACCCAAAGGTGCAAAAGTCATCGGTACAAGATGGGTTCTTCGGTGCAAGAAAGATGATCACGGGATTATAGTGAGAAATAAGGCTCGTCTGGTGGTTCAAGGATTCAGACAGATAGAAGGATTGGATTACAATGAGGTGTTTGCTCCAGTTGCTCGACTGGAAGCCATTCGTATTTTCTTGGCTTATGCATCCTTTAAAAAATTCAAGGTTTATCAAATGGATGTAAAGAGCGCGTTCCTTCACGGAGTTATTAGTGAAACAGTGTATGTCAGTCAACCTCCCGGATTTGAGGATCCATTGCATCGTGACCAAGTCTACAAGTTAGACAAAGCCCTGTATGGATTGCATCAAGCTCCGCGAGCGTGGTACGAGACACTTTCCACTCACCTTCTGAACAACGGATTCAGAAGAGGTGTCATTGACTGCACTTTATTTATCCGTGAGAAGGACAGTGATTTACTCTTGGTGCAAGTGTATGTGGACGACATAATTTTTGGTTCCACAAATGATGATCTGTGCAAGGAATTTGAGAAGGTTATGAAAGAAAAATTTGAAATGAGTTCGATGGGAGAAATGAAGTTTTTCTTGGGTTTGCAGGTGGATCAGTCTGAGGCAGGGATTTTTATTCATCAAACCAAATACGTTGGTGACATTCTGAGCCGGTTCAGTATGTCTGATGCAAAGCCTGCTGGTACCCCACTGGCGATTAATCACGGGATTACTCCAGATGAAAAGGGGGAGTTAATTGATGCCACTCTGTACCGGGGAATGATCGGATCTCTCATGTATCTTACTGCTTCTCGGCCAGATATCATGTTCGCCACTTGCTTGTGTGCACGTTATCAATCCAAACCAAGAGTATCTCACCTTATTGCTGTCAAAAGGATTATGCGTTATCTGAAGGGTACACCGGAACTTGGCTTATGGTACCCTAATGATGATAACTTTGAGCTTACTGCCTACAGTGATTCAGATTATGGCGGATGCAAAAGAGATTTCAAGTCAACATCTGCGGGATGTCAGTTCTTTGGAAACCGATTGGTCACCTGGCAGTGCAAGAAGCAGACGTCGGTGTCTACTTCAACCTGTGAAGCTGAATATATTGCTGCTGCTAGTTGTTGTTCACAAATCATCTGGATTCAACAGCAACTCAGGGACTATGGGTTACATTTTTCTAACACTCCTATTTATGTTGATAATACTGCCGCCATTGCTGTCACTAAAAATCCAGTTCAGCACTCCAAGACCAAACACATCGACATAAAATATCACTTCATACGTGATTGTTTTGAAAAGAAATTAATCGATGTTGTTAAAATTCACACCGATCACCAAAAAGCCGATCTTTTTACAAAAGCTTTTGACAAACCCAGATTTCTATATCTGTTATCGGCTAATGGTGTTTTCCAAAAGGATGAAGTTCAATCCTCATCTGAGTCTCACAAATGATCATCTTTTACTTAGATAGTCTTTGCTTTGTTTATTTTATTTCCGTATTTTCATTTTCTCTTGTACAGTTATTTTTTATTACCAAAAACACAAAAAGATTTTCTATTTTTAGGTTTTTAGGGGGAGAAATAGAAAATTTGAAAAACCAAAAACATTAGAAAATTTGAAAAACCAAAAACAATAGAAAAATTAAAAAATGAGATGTTCTTGTTTAATAAAGTAGTACATTGATTTCATTATGTCATAGAAGCAGAAATGAATGTGTGAACTAAAATCACAAGAGAATTGTGATGGGATGTACTGATAGGCTGACTATACAAAATAAATAAACAACTTATGATAACTTAGAAAGTTTGATTTGTGGGATCCATTTTATTAAATCTTTTGAGTGAAAAACGGTTTTTGACTCAAATCAAGCATACACCTGTCATCATGGAATCAAATGAGGTTTCATTCAAAGAAAAATTAAAAACAAGCTGGTATTAAGCTTGAGGAAAATCAAAAACAAGCTGGTATTAAGCTTGGTGAAAAACTAAAAACAAGCTGGTATTAAGCTTGAAGAAAACCTAATGCAAGCTGGTATTAAGCTTGAGAAATACTTAAACAATTAAAGTTCGATTCCATACATGTGCCATATTGCTGGGACGGACCTAGCTGAAGCCATCCATTTGGATAGAACAAGAAAAACACAAAAAGATAATAAATGTTTGAATCTTATTGAATTCATGATGACTGGTTTTAAGATATGCTGAAATGAGTTTTGAACTGATTTTGATCTTGATTGATGAAATGAATTGGGGAACTCAATCAGAAAATATGAGTGATCATATAGTTTGTTTAGGAGTTATGTATTGTTCAGTTTAAATTTGGACAAATATATCAGTAATCGTATCAAAATGAAATTGTGGTTGAAGTGAAGCATTCATTGAAGGCAATATGATGTGATTAGAGATATGTGTTATCTTATTAATGGACTTCTCACAAAAATATGTGTTTATGTGTTTTAAATTCTTGTTTGTACAGTTGTAGTGGTTGCTTCAGAAAAATACAAAAAGATTTTCTATTTTCAATTTTGTTTTAGATGATCATTTGTAGATTCGGATGTCTGTCATATCTGAATCCTGAACCAACCAGACATATCTTCATAAATTGTTAAAAGTTTGTTGCTCATAATGTCAAATGTTGAAAAATTTGAGGTTTGGAGATTTTCATCTCTCATTCGTCCGAATGAGAGGTAGAATGAACTCATTCGGCCGAATGAACTCATTCTGCGAATGAGTCATTCGACCGAATCAATCATACACAATGAACATCATTCGACGAATGAAGAGTGTCGAATGACTCATTCGACATTCTCATTCGGCGAATGAACTTTGTCGAATGACTCAATCGCCACTCATTCGGCGAATGAGACTGAATGTCAGGTGACCTTTCGCCTAGCTCATTCGGCGAATGAGAAGGGACTATATAACGGTCCTTCGGCCGAATGAGGGTCATTCGACCAAAAACTCTTTCGCGACATCAGAGAGAACCCCATTCGGCGATTCACACACAGTGCCCGTCTCTTTGATTTCTTTTGATCTTTATTGACCCTGCTTCTGATAATCTTTTTACACTTCATCTCAGGTATATGGGGATCAAATTTCAGATCATTCCAACCGTGGAATCGTGTCAATCAGATCATAACTTAGGGTTTTAGGGTTTCAACGTTCACCTTGTAAATAAACCATTGAAATGGACTTGAAACTAACTTAGTCAAGTATTAAAAGTGTTAGTCGGTCGATTCTGAGTGTTTATGAACAGGTTTTATGGACTGATTTGTGATTTTGAAAAAGGGGGATTTTGAATTCAAATCAGACGCCGAATGTCGTCATTCGGCGAATGACTCATTCGGCGAATGAACCTCATTCGACGAATGGCTCATTCGACGAATGACCAGTCATACTCATGTCTCATTCGACGAATGAGAGTCATTCGACGAATGAACCTCATTTGACGAATGACTCATTCGACGAATGACTCATTCGACGAATGACTCATTCGACGAATGACTCATTCGATCCTATGACTCATTCGGCGAATGTCTTTCATTCGGCATATCAGATTAACAGTTAATCTGATTTTTGGCTAATTTCAGTTTACTGATTGAGTATCTCGTACTGACATGTTTATTTCTTGTGTTATGCAGTATGGCAGGATACAAGTCAGTTCCCAAGCACAACATCTGTGCTCATCTAGACTTGACCACTCCGAACGCGAAGCATTACTCAGACATCATCACATTTCTGAGGCGTTCTAGGATATTCACAGCTATATCTACTGTACATGTGCCCTATCTATCACATCAGCAGGATTTTTGGTCATCGGCTGATATTGATTGCGAGGCCGAGCCTACAGTTATACGGGGCAAAGTGCAAGGACATGATGTGGTTGTCTCAGCTGAGCACATCCGGAGAATCTGTGGATTTCAAGACTCTCCTGATCAGCCTGCATTACTTGATCGATTTCTGGTTCGTGGATGTTTTCTTCGATGCAAGTATGAGGGTGATATTGGAGCTGGCATCCTCAACAAGGCGTTTATGTCTCCACAGTTCAAGTACTTAGCTCATGTGCTGGTACACTGTCTTGGATCTAGGAGAGGGGGTTTTGATGATATGCGTGAGACCATCCAGTGCGCATTTGCTGCTTTGGTGCTCAACAAACCCTTCAACTTCTCAGAGATGATCTTCATTCACATGAAGGAGAACGTGGTTCTCAAGGGTGACAAGAAGTTCCTCATGTACCCGAGGTTTCTACAGCAAATCATAGATGCCCAAGTTCCAGATCTTCCGAAGATCAATGCAGATGTCATTCGATTAGAGCATATGAATGACATTACTCTTAACAGAGTTTTGTCATACAGAGGGAAGGAGAGGAAGCCTACCACCAGGTCTTTATTCGGTCACCTCTCTCGACCTGATTATAGGGCTCCTGCCGGACGGAGATGGAGGCATGATGACTCCGACTCGGATGTGGAAGACATTGTTGTACCTGCTGGTGGGGATGGTAGTGATGGAGGTGATGATGATGGTGGTGCAGGCCCTAGTGGTGCTGGAGCTGGTGAAAGCACAGTGTTAGTGAGTACTGATGCTATGGTGAGTACTGGTGCAGGTGAGATGAGTTCTGGACACATAACCACTGCTGCTTCAGTGAGCATGGTTGATGTTATTGGTTCTGTTGCTGGTGATGATGCTGTTGTTTCTACAGCACAGGAGGAGGATGTAGATATAGATTCTTTGATGGATCTAGACTTTCTGACCACCACTACTACTATTGTTTCCACCTCTACTGTTGCTGATACTTCATTTCCTCACATGTCTGATGATGATGATGAGTCAGAGGACTCGGGTGATGAGGGTGTTGTTGGTGACGGTGATGAGGAGAGCACTGATTCAGATGATTTCATGGAGGAAGGGTATGAGAAGGTGATGGTGGCCGGGAAGATGGTTGTTCGGAAGAGGAAGAGGACAGAGGAAGAGAGGGAGGAGATCACTGATCCGTCTTTTACTCCTGAGTTTGATATCTCTCCTCCACCTCGGTCTTCTGCTCCTGCTGCAGCAGCTGTGATTGTTGCTGCCACTCAGCCTGCATCTTCTAGGGCTGGAAGGGGAAAGAGATCAAGATTCTCTTTCCAAAGGAGGTCAGAACTGACTACAGCTGCTACAACTACTGTCACATCAGTAGCAGCTGTGTCAGTTTCTTCACTGACACGGACAAGGGCTATTCATACTCAGACTACTACTGCCCCTCTGTCCACTCCTGTTATTCGTGAGCCAGTTTATGTTGCTGCTTCTTCGGGCCCATCTACAGTTCGAGCTGATATGCATATACCTACTGTGTCAGTTGTGGATCAGCTTAGCACACTGAACAGTATGGTTCTCAGGCTGATGGAGAAGAACTTGGAGCAAGAGTCTAAGATCGCTCAGCTCACTCAACGGATCAACGATCAGGATGCCTTGTTGCTGCAGGCAGCTGATCAACGAGCTGATCTTAGAGCTCGTTCAGCTCAGCAGGAGGAACAGCTCCTGAAGTATATTGACGAGCACAACCAGTTGGCTCTGACAGCCTCTGGTTTCAATGAGAGGATTCTTCTACTCGAGGCTGAGAATGCTCGCCTCGCTGGACTTGTCGAGGGTTCAAAGGAGGGCACTCCCAGACTTGAGGGTGTAGAAGATCGTTCCGATGATTCAGACAAGCAGATAGATGAAGAAGAGTCTGATGAGGAACAAGTGGACTATGAAGATTCTGAGAAGGATGAAGAATCTGATGAAGATGATGATGCTGAAGATGATGACAAAGACGGATCTGGGAGTGGGTCTGCTGAATCATCTGGTACTGATGACGATGATGATGATGGCAATGATGATCAAGCCCCTCCCTCTTCAGAGATCCGATCCAAGAAAGTCAACGACAAGAAGGCTCAGGCTCCTCCTCCCTCGTCTCCATCAAAGACAGCAGAACCAGAAGCTACTGAGGAAGTTCAAGCTGTGCCTCTGAGATGTCAGCTTGATAAGACACTTACCATGATTTTGGACGCTCAGGGCATTATACAGCACTCAGTGAGCTATGACAAGGAGGAGGGAGAAATCATACACTGTCTATCCAAAGAAAAGATAGCCGAGCTATTCAGGTTGAATCCTGACGAGGTTGTTACTGATGACACCTCAGTTCCCAGTTTTGAAGAGCCCGAACCAGAACCTTTTGATGATATAGACGAGGTTATTCTGGAAGACATCACAGATGAAGAATATCCAAAGTATACATCGGCCGAAGACGAGCTGCCTACATTCACTGAGCCATTTGATCAGGAAACAGAGGATCTCTTGGTCAGATATCTAGAAGAACAAGTAGAGGCAAGCAAGGCTGAAGCCGATGATCAAAAGAAGAGAAAAGAGGAATGGGCTTCTTACTGGGAAGTGTTAAAGAAGCAAAGCACTGAGAAGATGCCAGCCACGCACAAGAAGGTTTACAAGACCAAGGGCTACAAAGCTGGAGGTCAGATCCTTAGCTGGGCATACTTCCATGATCTTGGGTGCTATGCTGTGAAAAGAGAGAAAGGGATCGACTACTTCAAACACCCACATGATTTCAAGACGTTGCCTGGATTCGAAGTCAATCAGCTAGCACGTCTGAACATGCTATACAGTGAAGACTCCGGGATGTCTGCTTGGTTTTCTCGACAAATCAAGTATGAATACCGGAAGAGATGGGTGAACTTTCAACCGCAGCAGCCAGAAAGATATTATTTGCCAGAGATTGACGGAGATACCCGTAAGCATAAAGTCATCCTGAAGTGGCTTCCTCCTAAAGTCATGAAGAAGATTCCATTACGGAAGATGCGACAGGACTTTATGGAGGGCTTCCGATGGTGGTACTATGATGGGAGAACTGGTGAGGCTGTGATAGTTCTGTGCAAAGACAAACAGTGGGAGACTGTTAGGATTTTTGATCCTATGTGGTTGACTAACTTGTCCCACAAAGATGTTATTGCCCTGCATCGTCACCAGATTTTCTTTGACGTACAGGATATGGAACAGGCACTTCAGTTTATGAGAGTGATCCGAATCTGCATATGCTTAAGGGTTCACGCTGGAGCTGATTGGAAAGCGATCTCGGATAAGTATTTGAAGAAAAAAACTTCCAAGAGTTGAACTAGGTCCAAGGGGGAGTTTGTTGATACATGTTTTTGTCCCTAGTTCAGTTTTGTAACTCTTATCATGTAAATGTTCAAAGTATTAATGGAAGTTGTCTTTATTTCTATTTCTTAATGTTTGTTACTATTCCTTAATGTCTATTAATGTTTATCTATTTAGTTGATTTGATTATAAACTGAATTGAGTATGAAGGTTACTCATTCGGCGAATGACTCTAGAATGAAGTCATTCGCCGAATGAAGGTTATAGCGAATGTCTGGATTGAGAATGAGTCATTCGCCGAATGACTCATTCGAATGATAGCTCATTCGAGCTTAGTCATTCGCCGAATGAGCTGCTTCGGCCACTCATTCGGCCGAATGACTACAGCCTATAAATAGAAGTTCAAATCATTTCAACTTTAAACTTTCCAGAGCCCTCCTTCTTCCTAGAGACTCCAGTGTCAAAACCCTAGAAGATTTGAGCGGTTCTTGATCATCCAAGTTCGATTCTCAACCCGTGGTGTTCGATTGTTGCTTCCACGTTGTTCTTACAACCTCGGATCACCACGGTTTCTGTTGGTTTCGATAGGAAAACCCTGGAATAGGATTCCGCACTATTCCAGAGGCTGTCGAGTAGTTTTCTATTGGATTCGGATTGTTTCCGAGCTCCCGATCGGTCCAACAGCGTACGTTTTTCGATCGTATTAAACATTTCTTGACGTTTAATCATAATTATAAGTTCAACATTCGTATCGTTATGGATCGTCACCCATAATTATACTCAGTCTCGCTTACGTATTACGATTTTTGTTTAATTAATTCATTTATCATACTATTCGTCTAAACACTACGCACTAACACTATCCCATTACACCGAACGCAGTATATGTATAGGGCATACCCTAGAGTCCAGCTACCTGCCTTATCTGACGCCGTCCCACCACTGTTTAGATATAATACGATGTTGTTCTTGCCTAGCGAAATCGACTATAAATAAATAATACATACTTGTTCCTATTAATTAAGATCCCATCACACACAAACACAATCATAAACATATGAATCACATTGACTGATTGGACATGAATACACATCGTTCTAACACTGTTTACGACTACCATGACTAAATGTACAGATGTTACAACACTAAAGTAATTTTCTCATTCTTTTAAATATAATAATATTTATTTGTAACTAATAGTACATTACTAACATTTATTTTTATTTTTTCTTGTAGGAAAAGGATAACATTGTCTACATTGAGCTTAATTGAAAACTCTGCACTCTTTATGATTAAGTTGAACTAATGACTTGAAGTTGATGTTTTATTTTTGAATTTTTTTTGAACTATATTTTAAATGTTTTCGGATATGTTTATTAAGGTTTTAAACAATGTTCATTAAACTATGTATATTCAACTATGCTTGTTTGTGTTTCTTTAATTATGTTCGTTTATGTTTGTTCAGTTAGGTTCGTTTACGTTTGTTTACTTATGTTCATAATAATTTTATGTTCATGAACTGTTTATTTATACTCTTAACAAACAAACATGAACAAACACGAACACACAAAGTCTCTTAGCGAACGAACACGAACAAGAAACCTTTGTTCGTTTAAATGTTCATGTTCAATCGTTTGTTCGTTTAAAGTTAAACAAACGAACATGAACATGCCCTATTCGTGTTCGCGCGATTCATTTACAGGCCTATCTTAGACCCTATGGATCTACTAAAGTTTGGAAAGGATGACATGATGGTGCTGCACAAGAATCCAATTCGTGTGATTGGTGGATATGATCCTGAGGCTAAGCCATTTACCAAAGTGGTTGCTTTGGCGATCACTCATAAGCTTTATGCAGGAGCTGGTCCTCACAAAACAACACTTAGTATTGATTGATTTCATCAGTCTAAGGGGAGTTTGTAGAGCCCATCCAGATGACTAAGATTGACAAAATCAACAATCAGACCAAGCTGAAGATCAAGTTTTGAAGATTTCGTGTACTTTGTATTTTCATGTACTTTGTATTTCCGTATACTTTGTATTTCGTGCGCATAGGACTTCGTGTACTCCTAGACCAGTATATATAGACGTACAGTGTACTGGTCTAGGTTAGAATCCCCAAGGTAAAACACTTAATGACATATTGAAGTTGCCTTGTAAAGTTTACATTTTAATCAATAGAAATTCACTTTTCTATCTTCTTTTATAGATTCCGCACATTATAGGTGACATTTGATGTTGATTTGGTAGATAAAGTTCTACTCTTGACTGGCTAGGGACCTACATGGATATTTAGTTTTCTTTCCTTTCCACCAGGCCAAAATATCTAAATTGCGATAATCATCGGATTGAAAAGTGCCCACTCCACCATACCTTATGAGCTAGCTTGATGGGTGTTACACCTCTGTCGTTTTGCTATGTCATTTCGGACAGTAGTTGTCGCACCATGTCCCGCGTGTAGAATCCACGGCGCGGTGACGTCTGATCGATTGAATTATGACCAAGATTAATGAAGAACAACCACAATGTTTACTATATTTAGTAAGATTAAATGTAGTTTAAATACAGATCATATCTAACTACCAAAAGAATAACAGACCTCAAAAATAATGTTTACAAAATAATAATAGACAAGATGATTAAACAAAAATGATTAAGTGAGTTTCTAATCCATCCTAGCTTGTTTCTTGATCTTGATCTATCTTAACTAGGCCGCCTTAGATGTCCCTGAAATATACTTATCTTTGATTACCTGAAACATGTGTAAAATATCTGTCAACTACAAGTAGTTGGTGATATACATATTTTTAAAGTTTAAACATTACAATTTCATGTAATAGAATATCATGAATAACAAACTTTATGAAAAAGAATAACTGAGAAATGTACAATGAAGAGTATATAACATAAAAGTAGTAACATGTTGATTGTAACCCAAATCATCATTAAGAATATTAACGAGTCATCTTAGATCCAAGTCCCAAACCATGTTTCGAGTTAGGTCTAAGACTAACCAATGAAACCAATATGGCCCATGGTAATAAAGTTAATTATTACCAACTCCGTATTCATAAGAATGCATCCAATATGGACCAAGCTGTTAAAATAAACTAATAAAAACTCCATATTGCCATTATTGCACCCAATCCACAGTTAGCTATAAAACAAATTTAAAGTTAACTCCGACCTTGTCACAGTGTACCCGCTTTCCCTTGTTGTGATCACCCAGTACTAACGTTTAATGATTGTGTGAACTCAAGTTGGGAGCACTAAGAATACAGCCTCTAACCCTTGAGTCCTAATGATAACAATGTGTGAACTCCGAGTCTGAAATACTAAGAATACATATTTTAGCCCTTGAAGTCCTAAGGATATATACCAGATGTGAATAAGTTTGTTTACAATAATGTGTCCATGTTACAGATTATGTCATAATTCTGAACACCAATATGTACAAAAGTATATCTTTGATAAAGTCGTGCGTCATGACAAGTCATGACTAAATTCCTTTGATCCAAAGATTATCTTATGATAACTTGAAAATGTTTAAGTTGTCAACATAAGTTTTTAATGAAAATGATTTAAGGATCTACTCCCAAAGTAGTTAGTCACATGTATCACCCCAAAGGAATTTTAAATATGAAAATAAGGGCAATGATCTCACTTTGATTGGTTATGCAATGAACTTGTGTTTGATTATCGATGCTCTCGCTCGTTGTTGTGACTTGTTGTATTCAAGACCCTGTGTTGTATTTGATAGGTTCATGATTATGTGTATATGATTGTAATTTACATTATGTACTCCTTATGCTTATGATTAAAGGTTTGTGTTATGGTTACTCGTATTAAGTATACTAGATTATTAGAACCATTCTCTAGCCAACCTAGGTTTAACCATGAGTTCTTGTAACAAGGTTTGTAATGTGATTAACATAGTTTTGGAAATAGGTTTGAGTTATGAGAATATGATTTGAAATGCATGTTTCTTATCTTAATCATGCATAATACTTGTTAATCATAAGGTCGTATGGATCCATTAAGTTTATGAAATTTCTTGTTCTCGAAGTAACCTAATCAATTGTATGTATTAATCATAGTTACAACCTTCTCGAGTTATGGTCAAAGTTGGCGAGGTTAAAGTTTTTAAGAGGTTTAGAAATACACATCTAGAGTCGGGTGAGGACTTGAACTACTCCTATCCGATCCACTATACTTAACTGATCGATTAACACTTTGTTAATGGTTTGTTTTGTTTTGTTTATGGCTCAAGATACCTGGGTAACGTATGTGACAACCGACACACGAGCAACCATGAGTCGGAAATCCAAGGATGTACACAATCACAGTGTAAGACATAGGGTTACGAGAGGGAAGGCAAGAATAACAAATGAAAATAAAAATTCACGGATTTTCCTAAAACAATTAGGAAAATCCACTTAATCACCTGAACATGAAACAGAAGAAAAGAAAACAACTTGTGAGGAAAAACAATGAACAAAACCTCAATGGATAACATTTGGAGTATCGATCCAACGAGATGTCGACATGGGTGACGATCCATGTGGATATGTTGTTAGATTTGGATACCCTAAATGAAATCTTTATAGTATCGAACAATGTCAGCAGTTAAATACAACGCGGCATTTGTATGGGTGACGATTCATACAGTGTCAGCATGAGTCTTTGACGTTAACGTAAAATGATAACAATTTTAAATAAAACCCACCAAAACGATTTAATAAACAATCAAAATTTTAAAAAACACAACAGTTCGTACGAATGACCTTTCATTCGTATGAACCGGTCTAATTCGTGAAGCTTTATAGCCGCAGTTCGTTCGCACGAATGGGATCCATTCGTACGAACGGCTGATTCATGCGACAGCACAGCTATAAAAGCAACACTTACGTTTTTCAAACCCATTTTTCACCCAACTCTCCCAAACGAACCCCCTTTCGCCCCTCTCGATTTTCGGCCATTTCCACACGAAATCGGACCATCCCACCATCCAAATCGTGTGTATTTCAACCCCAGCACCTCCATTTCAAGATTTCAACCCTTTTCATCTCATTTCGGTCAAATACGAGCTCCACAGTAAGTATTAGGACCGATCCTTAGCACCAAAACACTCCAAAACGTTTTTCCATCAATTTTGATCATAAAAACACCAAAAACAACCACCGATTTCAAAAATGGCCTTCTAGGTAAACTTGCAGCAGAATGGGTCGTATGAAGGGCTCATTCGTGCGAACAAGAAGCCTCGTTCGTGAAGAAGAGCCATGAGAACGGGCTGCCAGACGAACGAGGCACCGCACGAAGGACATGGGTTCATTCGTACGGGACAACCATACGAACGAAGGCTCATTCGCATGAACGGATGGCAAGAAGGAGAACATGCATTCGCATCATTCCGTTCGTGTGAATGAGCGCCATTAGCATGAACAACTCGTTCGCAATAAGAATAGCGCAAAACCGCTAAGTGTTGAAAGTTCTATCTTTTGTACCGATAGAACCTAGCCTTAAACCCGATCTTAAATCTAATCAAACTAAAACCAATGAAAACACATTTTCCAAAATCACATCAAGAAACAGAGCACATAATCACCTAACACCTAGCTAACTAATATTTAACACAGGATTCAAACCGAGAGATCATACCGAGTGAGTGCATCGACGACCCAAGACCTCAGGTGACTTCACAGACCCCTTGTTTTCAATTTTCTTGCTTCTAAAACATTTGGGGCTGAGAACATGAAACCTCTTATTCGAGTGATCAATGAATAAGAGTTATTTTTCAAATAATTTCAATAAAAGGATCAACCCTCAACCTCTTATACGAATGTTATACGTATAAGAGTCTTTTCAATTACTTTTACTGAGCGTTCATCGCTCCATTCAACTTTTAATCAAACAACAACAACAAACCAGTTTTGAGGGTTCAAAACACAAATCATGGAGGAGATGTTCGTTGGCCACAACATGTCGAGAGTTTGTGCCCAACCAAGAGTGAACGGACACAATCTGGGGAATTGTGTAGTCCACAATCGAATACCATCATTTTCATGGGAATCCCCCATCAAACAACAACATATTTTCATGGTATCTGTCTAGTGTAATTCACTAGGACATGTGTCCACACAACATCACATCGAGAATTCGCTGAGGAATTATCGAACAACTCATATCAGAGTCATTTACCATTAGTTGACGCGGGTCAACCGATGGTAACGTAGATGGTACCATAGGTTTAACAAACCTCCAGCGCAGAGGCTGGTACGTTATACACATACACACAACAACAACAATTCAGATTAGTTCCAGGGGAAGTAATCACACAATCATATAAGTTAGGGTTGGTAAATAATCATAAGGGTGATATTACAGACAGACCACACAACAAAAACAAGAGTTTTCAAATCAAATAAATGTTCAAGACCTGGTCTTGAACGAGTTTCAAACGAGTACATAGTAAACAATGTTTTGTTAGAAGAAAGGAGCGTCACTTGTTTGATTTTCTAAACAAACAAAACATGTCTCCTATATCACGAGACAGAGCATACACTTCTTTCTCACAACTTCATTTTACAACCATCTGTCGTGTCGAGTAGAGTGAAGATACACAAGTGACAAGGTCGATTTCCGTTAAGGACACCCTCGTGGATCATCAAAGGGGTGGTGGGCTGGCGGTAAGCTTGATCCTACGTATGCCCTATACGTAAACTACCTTCGGTGATTTGGGATGGTGCCAGTAATGATGGTCAGACCGACGCACTTGTGAAGTTCATTCGTGTTTTCAACACCATTCACAAATCATTTTCATAATCGAAGTGAGTGGAAAGATTTTTACTAAATCTTTTACAAAACCTAATATTTTGAAAACAAATGTGACTCACCAACCTAGTGTTGACAGATTTTACATGTTATCAGGTGAAGAACAGGTGAACGCAGGATGACTTTTAGAGAGAGAAAGATAGGATCCCTTAGAGGAACCTACAACTTCTACGTGGAATCTCTCCGGCTAGCCTGGATACAAGATTCGAGACTTGCATCTATGCAAGCAACCTTTGTGGGACATCTGGTCCTCATTCCAGTTGTCCAAGTCAATCTGTAATAGAATTAAATTATGAAACAATTGTAATTTAATTTTATTCATTTAATGTATTTTAGTATTTCTCATATTATCATGTGCAATGTAACAATCTGATCACTCCGATTACAATCACGCCACGGGACTATTCCGCCCGACAGGTCTCTGATCCGGCCCACCGGCCCGGGGTGTGACAACGTGAGAAATATAGTATCGATGGTTTGCTCCTAGGTAAAGTAGCGTCGATATTTTCGATATCGACACAAGTTGAATTTTTCCACATCTGAACCCATCGATACTATAGTATCGACACACTGCCTATTGCCATCAAATGAATGACCTTCAAGACCACCAGTTTCATTGGTTCCTTGCATAGGACTACTTGGACTTCATCAATCCAGTAATATCTATGGATCGAGCAACTGAAATGGGTGTAGGGATCGCTAGCATCGATCATCAAAACCTAGCCCATCGATACTATCAATACCGATGGGCCTTAGTATCGACTCTTCTCCTTCAATTCTGCTAATATCGATGGTGGTGTTAGTTCCAGACCCATGAAGTTCATCGACACTAATAGTGTTGGTGAAATATCAGCTCCCATGTACACGTCGAACTTGGATATGGATAGAAAAAAGTTGACATCATCGATACTAATATTTTGATGATGTTCTTGCATCAATACTAGCTGCCTTGATTCGTGCACCCTTTGCCCGACTTCCAGCCGTTATTCTAACAATTCCCAAGTAGATCCAAGTTGATGTTGAGTTACATTCGCATGGTTTTTGGTCTTATACATGATTTCAAAAGCAGGTTTTTCGGGTTGGATAAAACCCTACAAACCTAAATTTCAAGCTCAAAATGCTTCGTTTGAGGCGTTTTAAGCACGGATCATTTGTACTTCCCTAATGTAGATGATGAGAGCTTTCTATAGACACCAAGATCTTGTGATTTGGTGAAGAAACGAGTGAGATTAGATTAGGGTTTTTAGAGAGAGAGTCTAGAGAGAGAGTGACGACTTCTAGAGAGACAGGATGATAAAAAATCTGGTTGTTGGGACATAAATGAGGAATTTAATGTCTTTTATAGTCCGGGTAGAAATACACGTGTTCGGGTTCGTTCGGTTTCGCTGTTAGTTTAATATTCTTGAATGTTATCATTTATTGGTTTGTATGTGTCTTCTCACAATCATTTGTGTTTCAACATTGGTTCATTTGGTGTTACGTGACTTATTGATTTATGTTATCAGATGTCACACCCCGAACCGGCGGGCTGGATCGACTATCCCATCGGGTGGAAGGTTCTCAGAGCGCGATATTGTGTGATAATAAAAATGATCAGATTATTTACATGGCACATGATATATGATGAGAAATGCTAACATGACATTGATATAAAATTACAAAGCTAAATTACACAATTCATGTTTATAATTTAACCAAGAAAATCTACCCAAAAAGAATCATTGAGTTTCTGTCTTGTATCTGCACAAGATTTACAAAAGATGATTCACAAAATGTCATACAAAAATATGCACAACACAAAAGTAAGCTAGGTCTTCTATAAAGTCTACTAGCTTAAGCCATGATGCTTGGTGACTAAACATATTCGTCACCTGAGAAAACATGCATTTAAAACAAGTCAACACTAGCTTGGTGAGTTCATAAGTTTAGCAATTGAAAATACTTGTAATTTGTTATTCGCAAGTCATAGTGTCACACACAAGTCTTATTGTTATTGTCTTATCTTATCTCGCAAAATGTCCTCTCCATAGTTACACCTACATATAGTATGTCATCCAAGTCAAGCAAGCTTATATATAGGGCATACGTATCACGAATGAAGCCGCCAGCCCACCACACACTTCACTGAATTCAACACCACATGCATTGCAACTATGGATACCCATTTTTATCTCACATGTGTTTGTGTCATTTGATATCCAGCCTATTAATCCCATAAGATCTGTTCTCATCCCACAGTGTTATATGTACAGAGTAAACGTAATTGAAGGGTATATATTACCATGAAGTAAGTTATGGTAATCCCTTCTTTTTAAGGAAATAGATTAATTAAATCTTATCCTTTTTAATGCTCTCTCATTGGTAGGATTTACTGTGATTCACTTCTAATATTAGAAGTGACAGTTAACCCATTTGTAGTGTTCACAGCTTGAATGTATAGAGCATAAATGGGACTCATTGTGGTCCTCACGTAATCATACCACAATGCCTCCAATTTACCCCTATCCATTTGTTGTCTCATAGAATCAGTGCCTTCACAACGAACCTAGTACCAGTATTATGACATGAGAGAAAATCAATCTCCCCGGTCTACCAGTTAATAGAAAAAAGGGTATAATTACAATCAGTGTCTGAAGATTAATATCACCATGTGTTGTTTACCAAACCTAACATGATGCAGCCATGTTACCGGTCATACGATACCGACCAATGATAATGTTACGGGTGGTTTGTCAAACCTATGGTACCACTACGCTATCGTCGGTTTAGCCTCTAATAAATGAATGGTAAACGATTTACTTGTAAGGGACTTACGACTGTACATGAACTCATGAACACATGATTGTTGTGATATAATACAAACAGTCTTAATAGTAATTAGTTGTTGTTATGTGTTCTCCCATTGTCATTGTCTCGGTGTCATTTATTCTTAGTGTTAAGTATTCTCAATGCTTTTAACAAAGTGTTATAAGAGTTTGTCTTATGCATAGTATTAATAATTGTGGTGAATGATATCGTCATGAATTTGTGTTATCATGAACATAATTCTTGTTATCACTTGTATCTGTCTCAGTGTTATCTCATTGTCATCTCTGTGTTAATAAAAAGTGTTATTAAGATCAAATCTTAATACACTTATGTTATTCTATTGGGCTGATGATATCATGAAGTTATATTATCAAGAATCATCCTTGTTATTTCATAATTGTCATTGCACACACAAGCATACATATTGATATATAAGAGTATAATAATAAAGATATAATCTTTATCATCTAAATCACATGGTAATTGAAATAACGTACTAAAACCTTTAAATAAAAGTGTTAGCATGATTCGCAGCCCCGCATCTAAAATCAAAAGATTAGAAAAGGGGCATATGAACTCACCTTGTAGTTGAAGTGGTTGTCTAAGAAATCAAGAAATGCACGCGCTCGTTGTTGTTGTGATGATGTTGTATTCAAAGCCCTATGTTGGATTCAATGTTGTTTGTAATTTATAAGTACGAGTGACTACTTCGTAGATTAACCCTAAAGTTGGTTAACTTTTATGGATCTTTGTTATTTGGTTTACTCTAGCTCAATTGTGAGGTAATACACTAACACTTAGCCAATATAGGTTAATCACTAGTATATTATACATTATTGGCTTATGTGTTTGAACTTGACTTAAACCTTTAACATGTTGTAAAAGTTTGGAAACCATAATATTTCCTAAGTATAAAACTTAGGTTTTTGCATTAAAACTTGATTATGGCATCTTTGGTTAACCTTAAATGATTATTATCGCTTAAGTGTGTGATTATAAGTATCTTGTTCTAAAAAAAACTTAACCATTTAACCATATTATAAAGAAGTTTAGAAAATGTTATGACAACTTAGTTACAAAATGTAGTTAACACCCTTACGATAAACCCTAATATTACTTGAATAAAATGTGATTTATTTAACAACCCTTGTTATGTTTTAAACCATATTTGTTATAAAACACTTGATTTTATAGTTTAGGAATGTTTAAGACCTGTCTTAACTAATATCGATGGTACTAAAGTTAGTTTCAATTGGCTATCCTAACCAAGTAAACCCTAGTTGACCTTCCCATCGAACCTACATTATTCCTATCGATCCTATGACTTCAATTGTGTACCAATTTGCTTAATTATTAGTTTAATCTTCTTGGATAAGACTCGGGTAATAGTATCTATGAAATCTGAACTAGTATCGACGATCTAGGTTCAACGGTGCACCCAAAACCACAGCAGCCCTCCTGTCGATGCCATGTTCAGTCTTGAAGGTAATATCGATGGGAATGAAATTCTAATTACTTGTCTCAGTTGATATTAGTAATGTCGACCAAGATTTCGTCTATTCTAGCATCTGTCGAACTTGATATTGTCGATGGAATTGACTTGCACTTTGTTGCCATCGATACTATCCTCCATTCTTGTTTCCAGCATTGATACTACCAGTTGCTTATGTCGATACTAGTGTCAAGTGTTCTATATCTCTATTGTGTTGTTATCCAAGCTAGGAAAAACGGTTTTCATGCCAATCTAACACGATTTGATGGACCAAAATCGTTCAGTTGGCCGGTTTTCACTAAAACCCAGAAAACCCGTATGTTTGAGCTCATCATACCTTCAAATCAGTGGATTTCAAGGCCGATCCTTTGTACTTTCATATGGAAATGTCGATAGGTTTGATTTGATACCAAGATTGCAAGAATTGGTGAAGAAATGAAGGATTTAGAGAGGTTTTTGTGAAGAATTTCTAGAGAGAGAGAGGTATTCCAGGATTTTATAGAGAGAAAGAGGTTGGTGGTGTATTAAATGTGGAAACTAAATGAGATTTAGGGTTTTTATACCTGTTTGTGTGAATCGTTACCCACGCAAACACCCTGCAGTTCATGATTCGTAAACCATACTGAATTATGGTTCTGAATAGATATTCTCACTGACAGACTCAACTAAACTTATTTGTTTTCACATTGTTATGATTTTATTTACATTGTTTTCTCACTAAATTGCCAGCCATCTGATTCCTGTTATTTGTGGAAATCAGATCACAACCGAATTGTATTCGCCATTTGTTTTCACAATTGTTATTTCACATGTTTTGTTGTACATTTATATCTCAACTCTCATTGAGATATATACAACTGTTAATTGTTTTCATAGAATTGTGGTCACACAACTGTTTAACATATAGTATTTACACATAGTAATAGTGAAAGTACTCATACAGTACGGATTGCCGGACGATCTGGTGCTAGTTGTCACATCAGACATCAGATTCCTAGTTATCAATAGAATCTCATGTCTTAATTGTTGTGTATGTGTTAAATGTTTACTTTTCTCTTTGAATATTCACAATGTTATTGACAAACGAACTTATAAATACAAACATATGTTTGCAAGTATTCTCCGTACATACGTCTACTGTACAAATGTTACAGTATTTTGCAAAGCCACGAGCGGATCTCGTGTTTACTACTTAAGATTGATGTGCTCGGTCCTGTTTGGACGTTTATGTTGGCCCCATATTTGATTAAATACAAATCATACATAGAATTTAAATTAAAACTGAAAAAATATTTTTGGCTTCATTCGAAAAATTTGGATAGTCGTCATACATATCCAATTTGTCATATTTTGTCTATTAAATATTCAACTCCTGTAACATTTAGAATTGGGTTTAAAGCGGCAACACAAGTATAAATGGGTGGTAATTCTTTGAAATATTTTATATATTTTTCTTTCATTGGATTTCTATTTTCAAATTTTTTTATGTTTGCTACAATTAGATACAATTCAGGGAACAACAAATTACTGGTAGGATAATAAATCCCTGTCAATTTTGTAGTGACTATTTTGAAAACGTCAATAAAATCAGTTAATATTCTCCCAACACATTTATGGAAAACTCTTTCATCATACGATTTTCGTAAAGACTTGCATGAAAAGATTGTAAAGTTACTCATTGTTTTAAAGTACTTTCAAACATCTTAAAAGTGTAGTTTCATTGAGTGGGAACATCCCAATTAGGACCCAAACAAAACCTTCCCGTATCAAACCCTTCCCATATCTTTACAAAATTTTTATACCCGGTATATCTTTTTTTGATCTTTTTGAGAACATCTTGCACCATATATCTAAAACCGTTTTTTACACTTCAACATGTTGAGTGGCAAGTCCATCTTGCACAACTAAATTAATAATATGTGCAACACATCAAGTGTGAAAAATGTGTCATAGCAAATTGGTTAATATTTTATTTTTAATTTTTCAACCACGATGGTGTTGTTTGAGATATTATCGAATGTCCTTGAAACTATTTTATTTTAAATTAAATGTTCTTGCATATCTAAAATTTGAAAAAAATAATATTTCATATGTGAGTACGAGAAAAGTTCAAAAGCAATCGTTTGTTTCATCATTTTCCATTAACTAGTATCTAGCCAATGAGCAGTGACGCAAAGATATGATTCGGGCAAACCATGCTGAGCCGACCAAACATCGGTAGTCAAGATCACACTGGCATTTAAATTTTCAAAAATTAATACGAAATCTTTCTTTTCATTTTTCCACATTTATAAACAACAGCGTCTTAGTGTGGCATGGCTTACATGTGTGTAACGAGGTTGTAGTGTTTCTCGAATCATGAGTGTTAACCAAGGGTTGTTGAAATGGCTAAACGACATTGAATCACGAACCGCGTCATTCAATTCCGAACCATATTTACATCGTAATGAAATATTCCACCCTCACTCCTAATTTGTGTTTCTTGAGACTTAGGATCATTTTTCAATGCTTTGCAAAAAAATTTGTTAATGTGCTTCTTCAAAATCGAGTTTGACTCCTTTACTAAAAGCAGAACACAAAATTTGCAATGAGCCTTTTCAGACCCATCATTCATTTCTACCAAATCCCAATTGTACCAAATTTCCATGTTCAAATTATGCGTAAGAACACGAACGACGGTTCAAGCAGTGTTAGAACCTTAACCAATGGAAGATGTCGAGTGGGCCATTGGTAGTATTACAAAGAATATATAGTAAAGACTAAAAATTACAAACATTAGTTCGTAAAACGAGCATAATGAGAGCGATTAGAAATAAAACGAGCATTTTGAGAGTGTTTTTTTTCATGTTTTCGAGTGTGATGACAAACCAATTCATCCCATAACCTATTTATACTTACTAGAGGGCCATAAAATGCAAAAAAAAATGGCCAGAAAAAGGCCCCAAACGGTCAAAAAACTGTTATAAACGACTGGTTCTTTTTGCAACGGTCGTAACCTGTTGGTATGGGAACGGGTTGGAACAGGTTGAATTTTCAATTTTGTGGAACCAGGTAAGACCTGCTAGTTTCTATAGGGTAAGGACCCGTTCTTGGGTGCACCAGTTTTCGAAACACCACTGGTTTTTGTGTGCACCTCTAGTTGCCACAACTTAGTCTTCAATTGATCCTCTTCCGGTAGCCATTCAACCACTCAATCTTGCCACAAATTCATCTCATTCACCCAACAGTTTACATAAACTCATGAAAGACGTGAAGCTTTTGACATATTGGACTGTATATTTGCATGTGTGAGGTTGGAGATTTGAGAAGAATTGAAATGTGTTTTAATTGATGTTATGAACTGATTATTATGGATTCATAATTAAATTTCTTAAAGATAATCACGTGCAGTCTTGGATAATTATATATATCATATAGGTTGGGTAACAGGTAAGAACATGTTTAGGTTAGGAAGTGTACGGTCAGTATAGGTTTTAAGCAAAATCAGTTTAGGTATAAATGGATTGTTTTTAAAAAAACATCAATTTGGTATAAGTTAATGTGTTGTAAATAAAAAAAATAGTCTTTTATGATAAGTTTTGATGATTTTCTCATCAAATATGTTATAAATCATTCTTAAACGTTTGAATCAATTGCATTCACATAGTATTTAGGTTACCTATCTTGACCCGTATTGTCTTAAAATGTTACCCATATCCACCCATTTCATGTTATGATGTTATCTATTTGAACCCATTATACAATAATTGTTCACCCAAACTAACTTGTTTGTTTAAATTTGGATTAACATTTATGTAAGTCCTATTAAAAGTCAACTGTGTAAGAAAAAGTTTTCCTAGTGAGACATCCTATTCACTAAGATGTCTCCCATTTGTCCTAAAAGGTAAATGGTTCAAATCATGCTAAGAAAGTGTGGTGTAAATTTAGGAGTAGGCTTAGATAGATGTGTGTTTGCCCAAAAACAAACAAGGAAACAAGAATCAAACAGTTTTTTACACTACAAAAACAGGCCATTATCATCACTACAAATAGGTGTAGTGCTCTCTTTTCACTCTCAAACACACCCAAACTCTAACCAGAAACAATAGCTAATCTATTCAGACCAAAACTTCACGAACGCAGTGATGAAAGACCGTATGAATTTCACAAGTTGGTGAGTTTCCAGGCCATTATGGATCTTTGATGCTGCTTTCCATGACTTGCTGCTTAAAAAATCAAGTTAATCATAAGATTTAAATTAGCAGCAGTCCAAGCAAACAAAAACACATGCTTCTCTCGTCGTAAAGATCATAATAGAGTTGGCAATTTCCACCAGCTAATTATGAATGGGTCAATTGGAGTTGTTTTATATCTTTTAAAATATCAAATGGTTAATATATATATATAGGGTATGGTTAAAATGAAAACCACATCTCAATGAGAAAACCGCGAAAACAATGCAAAAATCACGTAAAACGAACGTATTTTTTTTGAAATTTTTTTTACATGTTTGTAACACTATTGGACACATTTTTATAAAAAAAATAAAAAAAGCGCCGACCAAATATTTTTTAAAAAAATATTTTATAAAACCACGTAAAACCTACGTAACAAAACTATTTAGTTTTGTTACGTAGGTTTTACGTGGTTTTATAAAATATTTTTTTAAAAAATATTTGGTCGGCGCTTTTTTTATTTTTTTTTTATAAAAATGTGTCCAATAGTGTTACAAACATGTAAAAAAAATTTCAAAAAAAATACGTTCGTTTTACGTGATTTTTGCATGGTTTTCGTGGTTTTCTAATTGAGATGTGGTTTTCATTTTATCTTTTCCCTATATATATATATATATACAAGATGAGGATCATATAAAAACCTTTGGATTAAGCAATAACCCATTAATTTAAATCTAATGGTTAATCTAAAAAATAGTTAATCTAAAAGTTAAGTGTATAAGATTTTGCCACGTATCCTCATTCATATTTTAATACAAAAGGATATTATAGTCATTTGTACCATATCAAAAATTTAGAGTTAACATGGTGATGTCATGTGCCATATTTTAATATATTTTAATAAAGCTAGTTTTTTATTTAAAGTTTCCCCATTTTTTACACATCCATAACTTTTTTATAGTATAATATTTTTTTTATAAAAATTGCACAATTTTATTGTCTTATTTTTCTCTTTAATTCCGTTATAGTCTTGACTAGGTTTTTTTTTTCGGATGCTCGTATTTACATCAATGTAAACGAGCCATTATTTGTAACGAGTTGTAACGAATTTTGGTTTATATTGTTCTAAATTAAATATGGGTTACGTTTAGGGTGTAAACGAGCCATGCCGATCCCAACACGTTAAGGCTTGAGCTCAGTTCGTTTAGACAAAATATGAAAATAGGGCTCAAGCTCGGATCGTTAGAAAATTTTTAAACTCGAGCTCGGCTCGGCTCGTCTCGACTCGTTTATATTTTAATTATTTAATTTATTTACATTAGTTACTAATTTAATATATATTTATAATTTTACTTTCCAAATTTGACATATAATGTAAGATTTAAATATATTTATCATAATTTTATATCTAAAATTAATTAAGTTTATAAATATACACTTAATTCGTTAAGGCTTCATGAGCCGGCTCGAACTCGATATGTAAAGCTCGGGCTCGATAACTAAACGAGCCACATTTTTAGGCTCGAGCTCGGGCTCAGCTCATTCGAGTTTTTTACCGATCCAATCCCGAGTATTACACGAGCCGACTTGATTCGTTTACATCCCTAGTTACGTTGTATCATTTATTTATTACAGTGATTTAACAAATGTTTTAAGTTCAGTTTATATCATTTATTTATTACTGCTGTAAAATAAATCAAAAAATGTTATGTTTATGATCGTTACATTGATGTGAATCCAAAATTTTTAGTCCAAAAATGTGTGATGTTACTCGTTTTTTTATTATTTTTCGGATGTTCGTATTTACATCAATGTAAATAAATTAAATTATTAAAATATAAACGAGTCGAGCTCAAGCGTATTTCGTCTAAACGAGCCGAGCTCAACCCTTAACGAGATCGGGATCGTCTCGGCTCGTTTACACCCCAAAAAGTAACCCATATTTAATTTACAACAATGTAAACCAAATTACATCTAGATTTTTGATATGGTACAAATGACTAAAATACCCTTTCGCATTAAAATACAAAATGAGGACTCTTGGCACAATCCAATACAATTAATTTTTAGATTAATTATTACATTTGAGTTAATGAGTTATTGCTTAATCCAATGTTTTCATTTAAACACTTCCTAATATATACACACACATATATACATATATATACACATATGTCTATATATATATATATATATACATATGTATATAGGATCATATAATAACCCACTCTAATTGAGAAAACTCTATAATTCAAATCCAATGGTTCAAATTTTCTAGATTTAACCATATGGTGACATGTGTCACTAATTAATTTTAATACAAAAGGGCATTCTAGTCTTTTGTCTTAATTACAAAAATCAGATTTAATATAAGAGTGACAAGTGTCACTCTTAAAAAACCATATGTTTTCCTATTTTTAAATTAAAGTTTCCCCCCTTTATTTTTATACACTTATAACTTTTTTATAATATGTTAATTTTTTATAAAAATCACACCATTAAACTCGTCATATTTTTCTCGTTAATTCCATTATAGTCATGCCAAATTTTTTTCGGACGTTCGTAATTACACTAACGTAAAAAACATAAGTGCAATAATTTCCCTCTTTTTTCAAAAATTTTCCATCATAAAATTTTTTTCTCTCATCTTAAATATATATTACAAACTTATTTTTTATTATAAAAATTAGTTAATTAAATAAATTTATATCAAATAAGATATAAAGTTAGATAATTGTACCGTAAAAAAATAATAAGTTACAGCTCATTACATCAGTGTAATTAGGAACACTTTCAAAAATTCAGCTCGTTACATCAGTGTAATTATGAACACCTGGAAAAATTCAGCTCGTTACATCAGTGTAATTACGAACACTTCGAAAAAATTCAGCTCGTTACATCAGTGTAATTTCGAAAACTTTAAAAAAATTGACAAAACTATCATACTTGAATTAAAGATAAAAATGTGGCAAATTTAATGGTGTAATTTTTTTGAAAAAAAAATAATAATGTATATAAAAGTTATAAAGGTTTAAAAAATTGGGAGTAAACTTTTATTTTTAAAATCAAATCAAGTACACCAAACAAAAATCTCCAAAATACCCTTAAACAAATCTTAACTACTCATTTTTCTTAGAATTAATATGGATCAGACATTTCAAATTCATTAAATTAGACTACCAATCAAATTGGGTTACTAAGTTCTCTCAATTAGTATGGGTTACCAATTGATCCTTACCGTATATATATTTATATAGATATATGCGTATATACATGTATACGTGTATATAAGCATATATCCGTATATACATATATGTACATAACCAACTAAAAATGAACTAGCTCATTAACCATCATCCAATGGTTAATTTAAAATGTAAATGCATAGGATTGGGCCACGTATCATTTTCTATTTTTTAATATGTGAGGGCATTTAGGACATTATATATATATATATATATATATATATAAACACACATATATAGGGGAAGGTTCTGTTGTTAACCCACTGTAATTGTGGTAACCCAGAGAACTTTGACAAAAAATGCCCGAATCTTTGGTTTTTTTTCATGGTCTTTATTATACATATTTAGGGGGGTTTCTTTTTATGTTTTGGCTAATTCGCAATGCAAATCGAATTTGCCTCGGTGTAAATTCAAGTTGCATTTCGCAACATTTAGAAAAGTGCAAAAATTTTACACCGATGCAAATTCAATTTGCATTGCGAATTAGCCAAAACACAAAAAAGAAACCCCCCTAAATATGTATAATAAAGACCATGAAAAAAACCAAAGATTCGGGCATTTTTTGTCAAAGTTCACTGGGTTACCGTAATTAGGCAGGGTTCTTATTTGAACCAAATCCTATATATATATATATATATATATATACTAGTCTAGTACTCGCGCATTGCAGCGGAAAACACAACACTTAAGTTGGAAGTTTTAAAGGTTTGCATGGTTCGTTCTCGAGTCATAACCATAACAAAAGCAATTTTTTTAACTTGGTAGTTGACTAAAAGTGACTTTAACTACTAATATAAAAGGCCAAATGCACCAAAAATGTCAAGAAGTGATTCATTTGTTTTGAAGGATTTTCTTTTATAATCACTCTATCTCACTTAAATTCTTAAAAACTATCAATGTGGGACAAAGTGAAAACACAAACAAATATTTAGAGTAGAATTAAAAAGTTGTACCATATGCTATAAGAGTGGTAAAACTCTTAATTTTAAGAGATTTAAGCAAATTACTATATAGTAGTATAGATATATAGGATTGGGATCAAATAATAACTCACTCTTAAAGCAGTAACCCAGATAACTTAGCCAAGATGAAGCCAAATCTTGAATTTTTTTAAACATCATTGTAACACATTTAGAACACTATGTTCTTTTATGAGTTTGCGAAAATTCATCACCGTTTGAGAGTTTACATTGTTGTAAGTTTTGGGCCTAAAACAGTTACAATGTTGTAAATCAAAAACTTACAACGATGATATCTCTTAAACGGTGATGAATTTTCGCAAACTCATAAAAGAACATAGTGTTCAAAATGTGTTACAATGACGTTCAAAAGAAAATATTCAAGATTTGGCTTCATCTTGGCAAAGTTATCTACGTTATTGCTTTAAGAGTGGGTTATTATTTGAACACTTCCCTATATATATATAGGAGAAGGATCAAATGTTAACCCTTACTTATTGCGATAACCGCATAACCCTAGCACTTTTTTTGCGTTTTTTGCCCGAATCTTTGTTTTTTTTCATGGTCTTTATTAAACATAAATAGGGGGTTTCTTTTTTGTGTTTTTGCTAATTCATCACCGTTTAGAAATTATTTACAAGCCGGCTTGATTCGTTTGCACCCTCAACACCCCCCCCCCCCTCCACACACACACACACAACAACCACCATCACATAAAAACTAAAAGAAAATTAAAAGACGGCATTTTTATGCATGCAACCTACAAATTTGTTTTATTTAGAATTTCTTTAGTAATATTTGCAAAGTAATTCATGTCAAGCCAACCCCATCACTTGTGATTTATGGCCCAAAAAAAATAATTGTAAGCAATTACTAGGGCTAAACATGGTACTAAAAAGACACGTGTGCGTTTGTACTTACAGATCAACTCTGTTCAACGCTGCATTGGTTCTGTTTTGCGAACTGGCACCAGCCTGACAGCTAGATTCATCAAATGTTGACTCTTGTGCTGCATTACAGGAGGTTTTGCTGTGGAAATTCTGAGCATTGAATCCATTTGTGGTCTGCTAGGAACACACAGATGAACATGTTGTCTAATACATTGAAAATAGATTGACAAAGGCGTCTACATTGGTTACAATTGCTAGATCATATATATCAAACATAAGTTTACAAACATGTCTACAAAATTCTTGTTCATGATAGCACACATCCGGAAAGCATATGATAAGGGGCAAAACATAAAGAAACACAATTGATGCTAGTTATTATTTCAGAATTACATGCATCAAGTGTGTAAGCTTGTGGGCCCATGCGTTCTGTGCATTGCATAGTTGTCAAAAGCCATCAGGCGCTCACCTAGGCCCCAAAAAAAAGCCACGCCCATGAAATGCGCCTGGTGGCAGCCTAGGCGCACTCTGGTGGCTTTCCGGCTAGATTCCGACAAAATTTTGGAATATCCGGCAAAGTTCAAAAATATCCAACCATAAACCAGTCTAAAACAACCATAAAAAGGTTTTATATTTTAAAAAATCTATATAACTAGATTATTAATTGTTTTATAGTTAGACTTTATATTTTTTTAAAAATTTTTAAACTTAAAACATGTCAAACCTCTAAAAATGATAACTTAATACTATGAGCCTAGTTTAAAAAAGCCCTCGCTTTTTTTTGCGCCTTAAGACTAGGCTCTGGGTGCTGCTTATACGCCTTGAGTGCGCCTTGTGCCTTTGACAACTATGGTGCATTGCAATTTGCAAATGTCAGTGGCGGCAATTTCAACCCATTTACTTAAGATTAGGTTGACGTGAGTTGCGTTTTATCACAAAAAGGTCAAAGGAGCCAAATAAAAAATTAACTAAAAAGGGAAATGGTCAAATAGGTGGAATTGTGGAAATTCACCTAAAATCTATTATGACTTGTTCCAACCCGACCCAGGTTTGACCAATTACCCAACCTGCATGGTCCGCCTATCCTTCCACCATTGGTTACAAGTTTAGTTTAAACCATGGATATTTCTCATGAACTTCTAATGGTAAATAAAGTAAGCAGCATAGCATCTATACTAGTGACAACATTTGATATCAACACCACGTTTTTTCGTGTGCTTGCATATGACGTCTACAAGAAAGCATGCACACAGAAAAACCATGGTTAAAGGGTTATAAATTGTTTGAAAGGAACTCACTTTTGGTTCAGCATGCAACATATCTTCAAATGTAACATCCATGTGGCCATTAACAACATCAAAAACTAAATTTTCTTTAGTTGATGAAGAGTCTTGATCCTTTAGAATTGTTGACACTGACTTTGACTCTTGAACTAGATGTGCCATCTCTTCCTCTAAGTTTTTATCTAGATCTTCTAACATTTGATGATTTAGAGTTGCATTTGCTACAATTTCATGTACTTCATCTTTTTGTTCCCCCATACTTCCTTCCATTGATAGTTCTGTAATCTTCAATCTTTCTAATCCTTCATCTTCCATTTGATGAAGTTCAGTAATGCTCCTTGAATTCAGCACTTTTTCACTTATAAGCACATCCTCTGCTTGAGTTTGTGTCTCTTCTGTGTGAACTAATTGTAAATGGAGATCAACAGGCATTGAGTCTGATGGATGCTGATCCAAGAAGCTATCAAGGTTCTCCATGTTCTGATCCCCTGGAGGCGATTTAGGTGGGCCCAGCACTCGATTCTCTTGAATTATCTCTCGAACTATTTCACGAACTGTGTAAAAGGACCCACCAACTTCCTTGCGTGTGAGATTGAGTGATGGGAAATCTCCATTGTTACTATTCTGATATCTACAACAGCCATATTTGTTATTTAATTTCTGGTATTTGCAAGAATCAAACTTGAAGAATAATATTTTAGGCAAAGTTTGCATAGAAAACCAGAAACTGAGAAACAGGAGGCATTTCTTTAAGTTGTTTGTTGTGGTTTAACTTAATACACCTTGTATGAGTCATAACATAGACCTGGTACTTGACTCTCTTGATCTCCTAGAGGCAACTTAGGGGGGGTTTTAGTTTTGGGTTAGACCTTGGTTTTAAATTGCATGGTGCGATCCAATGCGATATTTGTCCAAAATACGAAGTTTACAAGATATTTAAAAAAAAAACTAAATATATGAACATTCTAAATTAACAACTATACCCGGCAATCTTGACCCATGACAAGATAAATGGGTAGAATTGGTTAAAAATTATTGTTTTTTGGGTTAAAATGGGTAGCATTATGACATAGAATGGGTTGCGTAACACCTTAACACAATACGGGTCAAGATGGGCAACTTAAAAACTATATGGATAAAACGGATTCAAACGGGTAAGAATGTTTAATAACATATTTGATGAGAAAATCATTAAAAACTATTCAAATAAACAATTTGTTTAGTTACAACTCATTTTAACTTGAATGAAATTGATGTTTTTTTATAAAGAACCCATTTAGGCCCAAATTAATTTTGCTTAAAACCCATCCCGACCCATTACCCAACCCGCCCATTTTGCCAGGCGAATTAACAATAAGTTAAAATTCAAGCAAAAACTAAACTTTTTTTTTTGTTAACATAACCCAAAAATATAAAGCATATTAATGTCCTCTAATAACATACGAAATTTGGTAATTATCAACATTCGACATAATTTGAGTAGTTTAATAAAAATTGAATATCAAATAAAAAATAATAGATCTTGTCTGGTAAACTTACAAAACTATCTCTAACACTAATGACTAAACAAAATTTGCTTAGTTATACAAAAGAAGACTATAAAGTCTTATTTATGAACTTATTCACATAATAATATCAAATAAAAAATGAAAGATCTTGTGCATTAAATCAAATATCCAATTGAACTTAATCATTTACAGTTTTACTGAAATAGAATCAAACTCAAAGATCAAATTGAATGTCAACAATTAACAGCAATTGAAGATTGGCATTACAGAGTAGTTTTAATCAGAACATAACTGGTAATTTTAATCTACTGAAGATAGAATTGTTGACTATTGAAGAGCTCAAAAGAAATACGCCAATTTAAAAGAATTAATAGTTTGATACCGAGTTCCTGTGGGACTGTTTGATTTCGTTGATTGTTTTGGCCGACCTACAATTTGTAATTTGAAGCGCAATTCCAACCCACCAATTGGCCCAAATTAAAAAAAAAAAGCAATTTGCGGTTTGTGGCGCAATAGTACCGCATCCTGTAATCCAATTGCATCAATTGTTGCATTAGGTTTGATCAGGCGCAATACCGCCATGGTTGGAGAAATCGCTAGCGAGGTACGGACTAGGGATTAATCATGATTAATCGGGTTGGAATTTTTATATAGAATTTTTCAAAATTTTATATATATACATGCAAATACACATATCAATAAAAATATAATACTTCAAAATTCAAATATTTTTCTAATAAACTAAAAGATAATAAACAAATTACTTAAAAATTCAAACATTAACATAAGCATCCTTGGGAGTCAACTGAGACCGATCGTGCGCAGCTGCTTTTTGACCGATCGATCGTGATTTTGGGAGTCGACTAAGACTGGGAAGAAGAAAAACCCCAATTTCTTTGGGCTTGGACCAAAATTTGTCTTAGACATAAAATTATTGGCCTGTTGTCCGATTTTTGGCCCTATTGACCGATTTTTTGCCCTTGGACCGATTAATCCGACTAGCCCTTACTAGGCCCGACTAGGTCCGATTTTGACCGCCTAGCGATTTTTCGACCGACTAGCCTAAATTTAATCGGCTAATGGCCGACTATCGATTAACATGGTTGGAAAAATCGCTATGCACTAGTCGGTCGGCGAGGTAGGGACTAGGGATTAATTGGATTGAAAATTTTATATATAATTTTTAAAATTTTATATATATACACACATCAATATAAATAAAATACCTCAAAATTTAAATACTTTTCTAATTAACTTAAAATAATAATCGGGAAGGCTTTGACCACATTTGACCGACTACCGATTTCTTGATAAGAGTGGGAATCTCATCAGAGGACTTCCGATACCAATTAGTTGGCGATTAATCGATTATTTTTTTCGATTTTTACAACACTACCAAAATCATCCCTCTTCAATACTATTTATGAATCATCCCTCTTCAATACAATTTATAACTCTCATTCCTGAAAGAGGAACAAATGGAACAGGATTAACCATCAATAGTGCAGTCGGCACAGCTTTTATTCAAAGGAAAAACAAGAGAGAACTCAGTACACTATTCTCATTATCTAGCCTCTATTTATAAGGAAAAAAAAACAACTGCTGATTAAGAAACAAAAAAAAATAGAAATGTAATAACTGTTGGACTGAAATCATGCGTAGCTTGATTTTTGCTCTTTGATTATTGACCTCAATCTTTGACTCCTTGATTCCCTCAATCATAGTTCTCCCTCTTAATTTATGTCTTTAGTTTCTTAACTCCAAAGAGGTCTCTCATTTCCAGAAATTTCATTCTTGGAAAGGCCTTGGTCAAAATGTCAGCCTTTTGTTCACTGCCATTAACATGCTCAACTTTTACCAAAGCATTTTCAGCACACTCACGAATGAAGTGGTACTTTGTGTGAATGTGTTTGCTACGCCTGTTGAACACCGTGTTCTTTATTAACAAAATTGCAGAATTGTTATTAACACGAATTGTAACCGCTTCCATTGGTTTTCCTGTGATCTTTTCAAGTAGGCCTTTCAGCCACACTCCTTGGCAAGTAGTTTTTTGTTTTTGACTACTCCAAGCGACCGGTCCTCCTTCGTAATAAAAAATCATACCTCTAGTGCTCTTTACATCAGCTTGGTCAGAGTTTTGTAAGCTGTCACTATATCCAACCAGAAAGCCTCTTCAGCTCGATGGTATCCAATTCCAAAATCAATTGTTCCTTTCACAAACCGCAACACTTGTTTAACAGCTTGCGGGTGTGATGCTTTTGGGGTCTGCATGAATCTGCTAGTGATACCGACTGCAAAGCTAATATCCGGTCGAGTATGTGTGAGATACCTTAGACATCCCGCAAGTCTTCTGTACTTAGTTGCATCAACGTTTTCTTGGTCTTCATCTTTTCCAAGCTTAATTCCAGGGTCCATTGGAAACTGTGTAAGATTGCATTCCCACGTGTTTGCATCTTTTAGAAGTCTTTTGGGCATATGTTGTTTGTTTCAAAGTAATTCCATCATTACCTTGATTTACTTCAATGCCTAGATAATAGGCAAGTAACCCCAAGTCACTCATTTCAAAGTGATTCTACATTTGTTCTTTGAATTTGCTGAATTCATCTCTACTTGGGCCCACAATGATCAAGCCATCAACATAGATCCCTATCACCAAGGGTCCTTTTTCTGCTACTCGTTTGTACATTGCATGTTCTCTTGGACATCTATCCAAACCAATCTGCTTCAAAGTAGCATTAAGCTTAGAATTCCAAGCTCTTGGAGCTTGTTTTAAACCGTACAAGGCTTTGTTGAGCTTGTACACAAATTGTTCTTTACCTTGTTTCTCAAACCCCTCAGGTTGAGTTACATAAACATCTTCCTGCGAGTCACCATTCAAAAACACGTTTTGATGTCGAGATGATGAACTTGCCACCCATTTGTTGCAGCCAAGGAGAAATAATCGAACAAATGGCATCCGAGTTACAAGAGCGAACACCTCTTCATAGTCAACGCCTTGTTTTTGAACATAACCCTTATCTACTAGTCTAGCTTTGTAGCAAGTTATGTTCTTTTTGGCATCCTTCTTAGTTTTGTAAACCCATCTTAAACCGATCGGTTTAACTCCATTGGGTGGTTGAACGAGCCTCCAGGCATTGTTTTTCTCAATAGACCTCAACTCTTCTTGCGTGGCTATCTTCCATTCTTCGTTAACATTAGCTGATAGGTTTAATCATGTTTTGTTAGGTTAAGTTGTTTTTACTAATAAAATAAAAGAGATGTGAGATATACAATAGTGTTTTCATAGGATTACAGCTAGTAATTACCAGCTGGTAGTTTCCTAGTTTAGGTTATGTTTTCCTTGTTTACATTATCTTAGAGGTTAAGTTTCTAGCTATAAATAGGCTTAATCTTCTCTATTATTATTGTACGAGTTTTCTCTTTTTGTTTTTCACAATGTACCAGTTTTCTCTTCTTGTTTTTCACAATCTAACAATTCGTTAACTAAATGTTTCGTGGTACGAAAACGGGTACGCGGTTCGTACATTTCTAAAATTCGGTACGAGTGGCGGTAGGTTCATTCGGAACGCCATTTCGGTACGCGGTACGATGTATCACATGTTTCGGTACGCCGTATCGCTTCATAACATAAAATTCATATAATAGAATTCATTTGATAATTATATTCATCATTCATTCATTCATAACCCAAAATTCATAACATAAGTTCATAAAAACAAAATACATGACATATAATTCATAAACTTAATTAACCCTATGTCTTTTTCATTTTGGGTCTTCATTGTCTTCTCCTTCCAAGTTTTCCCATTGCATATCTTCCAATCTGGTACTAGGCCCTTCTAAGTAATCATTTTCAGGATTCATATCCCATTTTTTGGTTGGCCCAACGCTGCAACTTTCTGAGAAACGCGACTGAAGTCTGATGTTTGAATGTATAAAGACTAACTTGTCCGCCTGCTTAGAATTCAAACGATTTCTCTTCACTATGAATGTACGAGTAAGTGCTCCAGTTTCTTTCTGCTGAAGAGCTGCTAATAGGTTGTGAAAGAATCTTTTTAGCAACTTCAGCCAACTCTGGTGTTTCAGATCCGTAGCTAGACCACCAGTCAATTGCATCCATGGTGACCGCATCCACTTGAGTTGCTTCCATTGAATAAAGCCCCTTTTTCATATGAAATTTGGCAAACTGCTCTCGCAACATCCTTTCTTCATCTTGACTTTCTGCTATTCTTTTGAAAGCCTCCATAACGCCGAGCACCACTTCTTTGTCATGGTTTGGAGCTTTCCTAGGAATCCCTCCTGGAGCTAGCATACGAAGGTAATTTGAGTCATAGAATCGTGGTGACAAAGCAAAGCCCAAGCAATGTAAAGGAATTGTCATCTTCTCCCACCTAGCAAGCACAATAGATTCTATTTGAGGGTAATAAGTTGCATACTTACTTTGCAACATCTTGTCTTTGATTTCACCTAACATATTATCCATTTTTTCATAAACTTCTCCCATCTTTGAACCTTCACCATCACAAAACTTGATCATCAAGAAAATTGGTTTAGTAATAGACAATATATTCTCAACATCATCCCAAAAGTCTTCACTCCTAATTGGTTTAGTAATGTGACCATGTACCTTTTCGATCTCCTTTCCGGCTGCCTTGCAATTCGCTGCATTGTCGGTGATTACTTGTAGGACATTACTTGGTCCTACCCATAGTTACCAAATTCGCTCATACACCCACGTTTTCCGAATTGGATCGTTGTGTACCCAATCGAAAGTCGATTACGATTTGGTACGTTCCGGTACGTCGTTCTGGAAGGTCATGGTACGGAGATCAATCGGCAATTTGGTTCGGCGATTGGAGATGTGCTGGTTCGGCGACTTACAGGTAGAGCTCGCGATTAAGGCTGAGATGGTATGGGACTCTACGACTCCCGTCGCTCACTTTTGATGTTCAAGCGACTCCACTGGCTGGCCAAATTAGACGGTTAGCATTCCTAATTCTTTCAATTGGGTCTATAAATCAACGAATTCTTCTCCTCTTCTTCACCAATTTCTAGTTTTTCTTCACAAATTTCTCTCATCTGTTATTCGGTACTTCAGTAGTTTGTACTCCTTTCTTCAACAATTTCTTTTGATTAGTAATGTAGAAGTTTTTTCTTTTAAGTCTTAAAGATTATGTTTCTAAGTTTGATAATGTTCTTGAATTTTATTTGGTAATGTAATTTTATATTTTATCTAATTTTGAACATGGTATTTTATATTTTATGTTAAGTTTTTATGATACATCACCACATCGTATTATTATAAATGGTATACGTACCGGTTTTACATGGTACATCGTACCGGATCGTACCGAAATGAACCTACCCACCTTCGAACCGAATACACTAGATCTAGCGAATGCCGTACCCGGTCCGCGTACCCGTACCGGAGCGTACCGCGATTTAGGTAACTATGATCCTACCTCTTCAATGGCAGTAAGCAAATAATTTGCAATTGCAGCCCCTATCTTTTCAAAAACAGAAAAGTCCTCAGCATACATAAACATTGCTCCCCTGCTATTCACTGCAAGAACATTGATCAACGGTTTGTGCCTCACGTTAGACTAGCCATCAGAAACAATGGAAACACCTTGAGAATACCACGTGTCCTTAACAGGAGTTAGTTCTTTCTCAACTTCTCTAACACACTCATCAAGCAACACAGTTCTAGCTTTTTCACTAGATGGTGGTTTGTAACCTGGTGGAGCTTTGTTAATAGCACTCACCATCTCTAAAAACTGTGGATTGTGCAAAACATTAAATGGAATTCCATTGGCACATAAACCTCTCATTATCTTCATATCAACTTGGTTTCTCTCCATAGCACCAAAAGCTTGCTCAATTGGTTTTTTGGAAGAAATAGAAACGTTATGTTTGGAGTTTAATACTGAATTCTTTAAAGAACGGGATATCCCTTCCTTTTCTGCATCCTCAACTTTCTTCATAAGGCTTTCATACTTCTCACGATCCTGAAGCAGGGCTGGACACCGCTTGATTTCAGCTTTCTTCCCCGCAGGAGCACCAAAAAAATGAACATGAATACGCATATAAGAGCTTGTAAATTTCTGTTTGCAATGCTTGCAAATCCAGACCTTTGAACCTCCAACATTCTTGCTATTTCCAGAGCTTACAAAATCAACTTCACCCATCAACGGTTTGTCATCCTTCTGCTTACTTTGTATTTCTGTCACAGCTTCTTCTTGTGTAGATTCTGGTTCTTCAGTTCTGATGTTAGTAATTTCTTCAACATCATCATCACTTCCAAAATTGTGATCATCAGTATGTTGTTGGGTATCCCTTGAGCTTGAAACTTTCTTTCCAAATGCCATTTGAACTTATGATTTTCTTTGGAATAATTGAAATTAGATGATCGTACTTGTATTCTGATTGATTGACGATTTTATAGGAACCAATTTCAAATGGGAAAGAAATCAGAAATTCGGAACACAAAGAGTCGGAATGGAGTCCAACAGTCGCGACCGCTTACTTGGAATCTTCAATCGGCGCCCTTCTGGTCCAAATTCGACGAATTCTATGGTTGGGAACGCGATTTTGGGAGATTTGGTACGCGATTCAGAGGCCACTTTGACGAATTTATGTTGAATCGGGAACGACCCTTCTTCACGTACCGGATCGCGCACCGCAAGGGATTGGAACGATTCTGTACCGCGAATCGGTATACGCGATTCAAATCGCGGTACGCGACCAGATGCACGTTTCCTGTAACTATGTCTAAGACAACCATAAAAAGGTTTTATATTTTAAAAACTCTATATAACTAGATTATTAATTGTTTTATAGTTAGACTTTATATATTTTTTTAAAATTTTTAAGCTTAAAACATGTCAAACCTCTAAAAATGGTAACTTAATACTATGCGCCTAGTTTAAAAAAGCCCTCGCTTTTTTTGCGCCTTACACCTAGGCTCCAGGCGCGGCTTATGTGCCTTGAGTGCGCCTTGTACCTTTGACAACTATACCAAGGACAACCAAAATAAGAACAAAATTAATATGCTTCAATAGGAAAATACCACTGTTGCAAAAGTCGGTCTCCAAGGCCGAGTACTCGCTCCAAGGAGTAGTTCCGAAGCCGAGTAGTTCCTAAGTATTACCCGAGTACTCCCACCTAGGGCCGAGTACTGCGCGATTACTCGCTCCAAGGAACTATATTCCGACCTGGGAGTGCCTAGCGACTTTTGCAACCTTGGAAAATACAGTATTATAAAATAGCATTTTGGGGTTACAAAAGCAGTCCTTTTTAGGACGGAACCCAATATGGAAGTACCATCCAAAATTCAATTAAAATCCTATATAAAATGATTTTTACCTCCTAAAAAAATAATGAACAAATAACATTTATTCATCTTCATTCTTGATGAGATTTGTGTAAAGTTTTATCATTGTTGGTTAGTAATCTGGTTCAATAAAGCTAGTGTCTATTAATCCACATTTGTTACGTCAAGAGATAGTGATTGAGTTTATCTAGTTTCCCATGTGAGGATTTGATTTTTATTTTATTTTATTTGTTTTCATCTTTGGCTTCCATTTTGTAGGTTTGTATGTTAGATAGATAAAGATTGTTATCTCATAAGATTTTTAAAGATATCATATCCTACTTTTATAATTTTCATCATACTTTTTCAATCATATGCGAACCATTACCAGGGATCAAATAACTACATGATGCTTGCATTTGGCGTGCAAAATATTGTTAGTTAGTCTACAGCTTTATGCTTTCATTGGAACCCCATGCTAACTCTATCCAAGCCATGATCATGCATAATAGATTAATAGTCAATAAATAACAGGTAGGATGTAGAAGCATCAAACTTTTTGGAGCTACTAAGATATTTATAAGAATATGACATGAAACATAATGTGCCATTCCTAATTGTTTTTAGTATATATACAATTTTCTGTTAAAACTTGAATTAATGGTTGAAGAGCAATATGTATCATTATATTGTAAATCAAGCCAAAAATAAAACTCATAGAGAATTGAAAAACACCTTTTGATAAAATTCTCAATCATTCCCTTCCTTTCCTCTTTTGACCGGCGAATCCCTGAATTCTTCCCTTCAAATGAATCATCAAACTTTGCTAGAGCATATGTTTGCCCAAGCCAACCTCCTCTAGCCACGTGCATTGGGTCAGGAAAATGTTGACCAAAAGTCAGTGGCTCAGTGCTACATGCAACAAAACTACGATGAGATAAAATGAAATATTCTTAAGGTTGCAAAAGATCACTTAGCTTAGTTAGGGATTATATGAGCTTTTACCAAGCCACTAATAAGTGTAACCTACGAACTTGAAGTTAATATGGATATAAGATAAAGTGGATATATCATATAAATAAGCAAGGCAATAAGATGTATATGTAGACAAGAACTATTAGGTAATTTCTAATAAATCAAACTTGACTGAGAACACTCTTTCCCATCCAAATATAGAGAATTATATTTTTGTTTTACAACTGAGAACACTCTTTCCCATCCAAATATAGAGAATTATATTTTTGTTTTACAAAAATTAAGTGAATCTACGACATTCTAAAACTTGATTACAATGTGAACTCATTCAATTTACAGGACCATATAGAGATTTCAAAAGGAAGTGCGATATTTCTTTTACAGAATATTTTCAAACTAAAGTTACTTATCTTTATTTATTTATCATTACAAGTTATTAATGCCAACTGCCAAGTATTATTCACAAGATTTCCTTATCTTTAAATTCTTGAAGGGTATTTTAGCTGATTAATTGATAGTCAAACACTTGAATTAAGCTACTTGTTAACCCAAGCATACTATCTCTGATTCTCTGGTTTTCAAAGCTGAAAGAAATTCAAACCAGTTTTCAAGTGTAAAGTGGCATCACAAAGGGCCAAGATCTATTTATATTTTTGGAACAAGAATTCAAAGCAAAGTAATCCTCAACTTCACACAATTGTATCATTCGAAAATCAAATGAAGTCAACAAGAATATTTAGTGGTCCTAATACCCAAGTTAATAATCACAAGATCACTTAAAAAACCCTCTCATTGTTGAGAATAATGATACCAATTTATGAAAATACCATATATGTGATGATTATGCATATCATTTTTAACAATTTCACTTAAATCAGAATCACGGCAGTTCTATGTCGGGACCCTAGAGGTTAAGGTAACTTTAACACCAATGTGTTTTTTGGGATCACTGACCTCACATCATACATGTGCATGCAAATATACAAAATCAAACAAACAAACAAACATATGCTTCAATGTTCAAAACAGCGTACCATGTACTCAAGGTAACTTCAATTTCTTTTCAATTACGTTGGTGTGGCAAATTAAATCAATCGATGAACATTTTTCACCTGTGAAACTGAATTAAATTATCATTTGATGGACATAAAGGTTCAGAGATACATATTGTTAGCTTAGAATTAGAAAGAATCTAGAGAGAAGAAGGAATTTTCATCATCCAAGCTAAACCATTCTCATTAGCTTTAACAAACATATAACCGTGTAACAACTACGGTCATTAGTTACAATTTTTCACTTTCAGTCCCTCATTATTACAACTATTACAATTTTATACTAACTATACTTCTAATCGTAACAATACTTTCCCCTCTGTAAACATTATTTTTGTCCTCAAAAATATTACAAAACAAAATGTGGAAAACGAAGCTTAAAATCTTCCAAAAACTCCCATGTAGCTTCAGCAATTGACAAACCTTCCCAATGAACTAAAACCTTGATAGCAGTCGTATTTCCTCTTTTAAACAATCTTCTATCAACAATTGAACGGGGTTGCAAATGGAAACGAGGAACAGTTGGTAAAGACAAAGTGGGAACAGTAGATCCATGTGCTGGTTTAAGCAGTGAAACATGGAAAGTGGGATGTATGCATGAATCCGGAGGAAGATCTAACTTGTAAGCGCAGGCACCAATTTTCTCCAAAATTAAGAATGGACCATAAAATCTTGGAGAGAGCTTCTGATTAGAATGAATTTTTAAAGACTTCTGAACAAATGGCTGAAGTTTTAAGTAAACCCAATCCCCCGGTTGAAAAGAACGATCCGTACGATGTAAATTCACTTGTTGTTGCATCCTGTTACGCGCTACTTCCAAATTAGTTTTCAACTTCTGAATCATGCTTTCTCTATCCCTATGTAAATCTTCTACAGCAGCTACTGAAGTATCACCAGGGATAAAAGGAATATGTAAAGGGGGTTTAAGACCAAATAAAGCTTCATAAGGAGACATCTTAATAGTTGAATGAAATGTAGAATTATACCACCATTGTGCTAATGGTAGCCATTTAACCCATTGTAATGGTGTATCCATGGTCATAGCTCTCAAATAAGATTCTAAACAGCGGTTAAGAACCTCCGTTTGACCATCCGATTGTGGGTGATAAGCACTAGAGAAAGCCAAAGTTATTCCTTGTAGTCTTGTGAATTCTCTCCAAAAATTGCTGATAAACAATGGGTCTCTATCTGATACAATAGTTGTAGGACAACCATGTATTTTAAAAATATTATCTAAAAACACTTGAGCTAATTGAGCAGCTGTAAAAGGATGTCCCAATGGAATAAAATGACCAAACTTGGTCAGCCTATCAATTACCACAAAAATGGTATTTTTACCGTTAACTTTGGGCAATCCAGATATGAAATCCATAGAAATATCAGTAAAAACTGATTTTGGGACAGGTAAAGGTTGAAGGAATCCTGGAGTGGCAATAGTCTCATACTTAATCCTTTGACAAATAGTACATTCTTTTATAAATCTGTGAACATCCTTAGAGCACCCCTTCCAATAGAACATATCTTTTAACTTGATCAAAGTAGGCTTATAACCAGAATGACCCCCATTAGGAGATGAATGACATATATGAATTATATCATTACGGAGCTGCACATCATTAGCAATAACCAGCTTATTTTTTCGTAATAAAGCTTGACCTGACCAACTTCTGTTCTTTACTTGTACCCCTTGAGATAGCTTTATAATAAGCTCCTTTAGAATTGGATCTGCCTCCCATCCTTGTTGAATGCGTTGCCATAACATTGGATTTAAAGTGCTCAAGGACATAGTGAAAATTGTTAACCCCTGCACTCTAGAAAGTGCATCTGCCACTGAATTCTCACTTCCTTTTTTGTAAGAAATTTCATAATCATACCCCAATAATTTTGATAACCATACTTGCTGAAGTGGAGTTATAATCTTTTGATCCAACAAATGTTTTAAGCTCTGCTGATCCGTTCTGATGATAAAATGTTTAACAATGAGGTAGTGATGCCATTGTTTGACAGCTAACAAAATGGCTAATAATTCTTTTTCATAAACTGAAAGAGCTTGCTGTCTTATAGAAAGAGCTTTACTAATGAAAGCTATGGGATGGTTTTCTTGCATAAGGACTGCACCCAAGCCTTTAGCTGATGCATCAGTTTCAATTATAAAAACCTTAGAAGGATCAGGCAAAGCTAATACAGGAGGTGAACTAAGAGCCTTCTTAAGCTGCTGGAAAGATTCTTGTGCTCCATCATTCCAAACAAATGCATCTTTTTTAAGGAGATCAGTCATAGGTCTAGCAATAGCCCCAAAACCTTTGATAAATCTCCTATAATATCCTGCGAGACCTAAAAATCCCCGCAATTGTTTCAATGTTGTAGGACTTGGCCACTCCATAATTGCTTGAATTTTTTTAGGATCAGTAGCTACTCCTTCTCCTGATATAACATGACCCAAATATTCTACTTGATGACCACCAAATGTGCATTTAGATTGTTTGGCTTTTAAGGAATTTACCCTCATCAGTGACAGAACTTCCCTTAAATCATGTAAGTGCTGGTGCATAGACTTGCTGTACACCAAGATATCATCAAAAAAAACTAAAGTACACTTACGTAATACTGATTTAAAGGTAGAATTCATAAGAGATTGGAAAGTGGCTGGGGCATTCGTTAGCCCAAAAGGTAATACCAAAAACTCATAATGGCCTTGATGAGTTTTAAACGCAGTTTTGTGAATATCCTCTTGATGCATTCTTACTTGATGGTATCCAGATCTTAGATCCAATTTAGAAAATATAACCGCCCCTCCTAATTCATCAAGTAATTCCTCAATTAAAGGAATAGGATAAACATCCTTAACAGTGGCTTCATTCAATCTCCTATAATCCACACACATCCTCCAAGTACCATCTTTCTTTCTTACCAAAACTACTGGTGCAGCAAACGAACTTGTACTGTTCCTGATAACTCCAGAGTCTAATAACTCCTGTGTCATTTGCTCAATAATGTCTTTTTGAGCAGCAGGATATCGATAGGGTTTAAGATTCAATTGAATAGCTTCATTCTTCAACTTAATCTTATGATCACAATCTCTTTGGGGCGGTAACCCTTTTGGTAATTCAAATATATCTTGAAATTCAGCCAACAATTTGTGCAAATCTGGATCAGTATGTACCTTATCAACTTTTGGCTGATGTTGGAATTCCTCATGCTCATTAAGCTGTAGACTAAATAATTGACCCTGCACCACCTGTGTTGGATTGTGTACTATTGTGTTAAACTTCTCCATAGAACACAATGTCACACAGTTGACATTAGAGCCCTTCAATTCAACAACTCTATTTCCCACCTTAAATTTCATAGTCAACAGTTTAAAATTCCAACTAATATCATTCAATGTTTGCAACCATTGAATTCCCAAAACTATATCATAACTACTTAAGGGAATTATTAACATATCAGCTTTGAACCAATTTCCTTGCATTGCCCATTGAAAATCCTTGCACAACTTCATGCAAGGCAATTTGTTACCATCAGCTATGGTTACAGGCATATCTTTAACATTTTGAATCGAACAATGTAATTTTTCAGCCAACTTGTCATTAAGAAAATTATGTGTAGACCCACTATCAATTAAAATTTGTAAAGGTTTAGTGCCAATAGCCCCTACAATCTTCATAGTGGAATATGAAGGCACCCCTGTAATAGCATGTAAAGATATCTGAGGATCCATATCATTATCCATATTGACTTCAATTTCTGGTGCAGCATCCTCTTCATCAATTATTTCAAATAAAAACAATTGTTTGCCCTTACAATTATGTCCTGGTGTAAACTTGTCTGTACACCAGAAACACTCTCCTTTTGCTCTTTTCTCATCAAATTCTCTGCTAGACAATCGTCTACTTGTACTTGGTTTCACATTATTGACTGGTAAAGCTTTAAGTGGTGTGGGCAACAAGGGTAGTTTATTTGCATTACTCATAGCTGTACCACTTGAATTAGTTTTGACAGAAGAAGTATTTTTTGTATAATAGCTAGGTTTACTACCATTAGTCAAAAGGTTTGCATGATTCTGCAATCTAGCTAAAGAATATGCATCCTTCAAGGTCTTTGGTCTAAACATTCTTACATACGACCCAATTTCAGGTTTTAACCCTTCCAAGAATAAACTAATTGCATATTCTTGACAAATATTGACCTTATTAAGAAGTAAATCAAACTTATCACAATAGTCTTCAAGAACATCAAATTCACCTGATTGTGTTAACGCTTTCAGTGCTCCCATTGCATCTTCAATTAACGTTGATGCAAACCTAGCTGATATAGATCGCATATAATCATTCCAACTCATTTCAGATAAAGATATACCTAAAATCTTGATGTGCGATTGATGCCATTGTAAAGCTCTACCCTCAAGATGAACTGCTGCGTATCTCACCTTCAATCTTTCTGGTGTTTCATCAATTGTGAAAAAATGTTCACAACGATAAATCCACCCTTCAACATCTTTACCATCGAATTTAGGGAACTCCACCTTAGAAAATCGATTATTGCTACGAACTAATCGACCTTCTTCTTCTTCCCTGTTTGAATTTCGATTGTTATCATAACTGCTGGTGTGACTATTTCCATTACTCAAGACCTGCAAATTCTTCAATATTTCTTCCATTTGAGATTTCATTGTTGCCATGTCTGTAGAATTCTTCTCAGCTACCGTCTCCAAACGAATTAATGATAATTCGTGGTCCTTCAATGCTTTTTCAAACTCCTGATTGCGCGTCGTCATCCCAATTCTTGAATACGAATACGAATTCTCTTTGATTAAACGAAGAATCTGAGCTTCCGAGAGGATCGGAATGCTCTGATACCACTTGTTAGCTTAGAATTAGAAAGAATCTAGAGAGAAGAAGGAATTTTCATCATCCAAGCTAAACCATTCTCATTAGCTTTAACAAACATATAACCGTGTAACAACTACGGTCATTAGTTACAATTTTTCACTTTCAGTCCCTCATTATTACAACTATTACAATTTTATACTAACTATACTTCTAATCGTAACACATATATATATAAATTACCTGCAACTGCAAGAGTTTATGAGATGCAGGAGTTTATAAGTGACCTGAAACCGTACACAGATTGCCAAAGAGAAGGATAAAGCGTAAGTGACAGAGAAAGGGAAGTGTTCCTTGACCTAACCCTTCATCCTTTGCACCTCCGACGCATGCCTAGCAGCGAATTCTAAACGAAATCTCGTTTTAAGTGTTATCCTTTCACGCCGTTAAAAAAAATTAAGAAAAGGATAAAAACATTTCACGTTTCATTATTTGCGTTCACGAATGTTAATTTAATTTTATTTAGACATTGTTTAGGATTTTATCTAAAAATGACTTATTGACTTATTTGTTTTTTTAAAAAATCAGTAAGTTAATAAGTTGTTTGTCAAACTTAAAAGAAATTTTGAAAATGACTTTTTGTAAAAGATTAATAAGTTGTTTTTCAAAAGCTAAAAATTCTAATTTTTCAAAATAACTTATAACTTATTGACATAAAATTACAAATACACCTCATTTTTTACCCTTTACCCAACAACCTTAAAATGATGTCTATTAAAAAATGTCCTTTTTAATCATTTTAAAATTTTATTTTGAAAAAGCTAGCAAACACATTTTTAAAAACTTAATTTCAAAAAGTCATAATTTAATAAGCACTTTTAACAGAAGGTCCTTATGAAGTTAAATAAGCAATCCCAAACATGGGCTTATTTATGTACGTTAATGTCTTTCATATATTTTAATAGTTATTGGGTTAGGAACTGATATATTACAATAAAGATAAAATTCTAACATAAGATCTTTTTTTTAATAATATGGTATATTACAATAAAGATAGAAGGTACTGATCTGATGAAGTTTACACTATTCATCATCTTCTACATTCAAAAACACGATTTCAGCTCCATACACCCAGCAACCAGAACTCAAAATACACCTGGGTAACTTCGTGAAATGGTCTTTTTAATGATTCAAATGCTGGAACGTGTGGAACATGTCATTTCGACTAATATCGATGTCAAACTCGGCTCACAAAGGTAGTGTCGATGGTTCCGGTTTCGGGTGACCAAACGATAGGGTTTTGATGTGCAGGGGGGACTCCTTACATGACCTGTTTGTCCATATTGATGGTCTCCAAAAATCTGGGCTTCCCTGCTGTCGACCTTAACAGAATCGAAGAAGGATTCGATCGACATTACAAAGCCATCGATGTTATAATATCGATGGGTGAGAGGGCTGAGCTGAGAACAATAATCGATATTAGCTACCTTAGTGACTTAATCTTGATCTAAAAGTCTCACAAAATAACCTCAGTGACGTCCAAAGTCGGATAAGGGCTGAAGCATGTCGATGTTGTAATATCATTATAGATGTCAATATCGATGAAACTTCCCTGCAGCCCACCGACTTCATAAATCAAAATTAATTATTTTGGTGCTTTAAACGACCAACCGAACAACAAATATCAATATTTAATATCAATCCAAGAGAGTTAAAAGCAAGAACTTGTTGGTCGAAATGGTTATAATTATCGGGGAAATGAGAAGCCAATGATAGCGATAATCTAGGTGGACCTCCCATGCGAACTTAAAATTCACGATCAACATCATCCTCTTATCTACTGTTTATATACCACCGAATCCATGTATATTAATCAGCTATATAATTGTTGAATATGAACCATTGGTTCTCGATATTAGTTATCATCCCAAGCAACAAAATCAAAATCAAAATCAAAATTTGGGTAGTACTGGTGGAGGTTAATAAAGACCAATTGAGATTGTTTTTTTTTTATTTTTGCCTCTGACATCACCGTTCCATGTTCATAATATTATCATTGGTCTAAACAAAAATCTAAGTTAGTGAGGAGTTGAGAATTATGGAATCAAAGGATTGTCATCAAATGATTTCAAAGGGTTTTCTTTTGATCCATTTAACCATGACAGCTCATTGGACCCTCATTTCAGCTCAAATGATGTTAAGCAGCCATGAAAATTATATAGAACCATCTTAAAACATAAACATTTTTTTTAATCAAATAGATCCAAGGGAGATAGAATAGATAAACGTGGGTATGGAACGGGTAATAAAATTAATACCGAAAGGATGAGAAGCCATCGATATTCTTAATATCGAAGGGCCTCTCTTGAACCTTAGATAGTCGATATTAGTTGTTTGGCCCATACCCGAGTTCTAAATACAAGGATTTATTAAGTTATACACTAATGAATTTCCAAATAAATATTTAAGCTTAAAAGAATCAATGAGGGTATTATAGCCCTAATACGATTCTAGTGATTGTGGTGTTAGTTTTATTCTAATTAAGTCTAACTTAATTTAGAAATAAAATTATAACATGATCATAAAAGCTTAAAACGTATAAACATTTTTAAGAAATACATGGATACAAAAGGTTAACAAATTCATAAACACTTGTTAATTTATGCATACAAGTTGTACATAAAAGAACATGACACATTATTTTTCATGAATCAATTATCAATCAAGTGACTTAATCATAATATCTAAATTCATACGACATCTTTAGACATAAGAACAAGTTATTCAAGATCAAATCATTAACATGTGACATAAGTCAATCAATTAACACAAGTCGATCAATCAATCAAAGTCTATACAATTGTAAATCTTATATTATATGTATGATACAATGATATAGGAATCAGTTAGAAGTCTTGTTGTTTGCTACTTGCTACTTGTTCATGTTCAGAGTCTACTGCTGTCAGGTGAGAACATTAGCCCCTTTTTTACTATTTTTCAACTGTTTTGGGGTGGAACACGTGACCAAACACTCTTTATACAATCACATGTCATATACAGGATTCATGTTACTTTCAACAATTGCATGTTCACTTTTACAAATTTAAGGGATTTCTCAACTACTTTTAAATGAGTTATCAACTGTCAAACATTTTCTACTAAAAAGTTTTATAAAAGAGTTTTATAAATTATTTTACAACCGGTTTTGTATATAATGTTTTATAAATGTTAGACACTTTGAAAGATTTTGTTTTACAAACTCTTACAAGCTTCTAAGCTATAACCCGTTGTAACATCTGTGCCGGAAACGTTACCGGAATAGTAATCTGTACAGTAACTGGCACAGTAACTCAGTTACAAACGAGGAGAACTACTTAGAAACTATTCACACTTGAGGCTTAACACTAGACTATTATGTGATTGTCTTCAATCTGACTTAAACCTCATGGTTTAAAACAGTCAGAAACACATCAGACAACAATGAACAGATACACAAATGCTTGATTTGATGCTATTATGTATAAACGTATGTGAGGATAAACAGAACAAAACCATAACTGTTGTTGTTACAGAATGTTAAACAGACGAAATATTCGTATAGGTGACGATCTGTACGACTAAATTTGAAGGTTTAACGATCTGAAATGATGACTGAAAAGTAGAAAACAAAATCAGAAAGTGAAACATACGATCGTGTTCGTACAGTTAGTGCTCTGTACGAAAACGCACGTAAGTATCGCGTTCTGACGAAACGAACGATAATAAGTTTAAGAAAATATAATATTTTCTGTTTTACAATTTTGAAACTCATCAAAAATGAATTAAAAGAACTTTTAAATTAAAACACGTATAACACGCGTGTTACATTCCAGAAACGAAACGAAGACGCGAATCGAGCAACTGAAACGAACCCGAACTCACTCGGAGTATAAATACCTTGGAAGACTCATCTTCTCCATTTAACACCCACACTTTCTCTCTCTAAAATCCAATTTCCGGCCACCACTCTCTATCTAACTTCTCTCTATCCTATCTTCTTCAATACTCAACCAAATCACCCCCTCTTGGCGCCAAATTGAAGCCCTTGATCTCCCCTACACGAAAGTACAAAGGATCTTGAGTGAAATCGACTGACTCGAGGTAAAAAGTGAGGTTTTGTGTTGCGATTTAAGGGTTTCATAACCCCTATCTCGAACCCTCTCTAGAACCGGCCAAACTCACTTAGAACCTTAGGGAAAACACTCAACAACACCACCAAATGATGTAGGAAAATATTTTACTTCAAGCCATAGTTGATTTGCTCGAACTCTATGGCTGCACCCTAAAAAGCTCAACAGGCCGAATGGCTCCTCCAGCTCGCCGAATGAATTGGGCGAAGTAGCCTATCCGGCGAATGGCCACTCTCCCACCGAAGAACCCTATTCGATCGGTACTCATTCGGCGAATGGACTAGCTGAGTATGAGCCTAATTCGCCCGCATGTTCATTCGATCAACCACAGTCGGCCCGAGCCATTCGATCGGTCAGCTTTTCATTCGATGGCCACTCATTCGACCTTAGTCATTCGCCGAAGCAGGCCTTCGGCCAAAGCTTTTCATACGGCCCTTTTTCTTTCGGCCAAGGACCCTCAAGCTAAATGTTAACCGAACCAAAGCTCGAAACTTAAATAAGGTAGAAGTCTAGAACAATAAGAATCACATGGGAGACTTAAACACACACACTTCATGCATGCATGATGTGTGTGTGTGCATGGGACTAATTTGGGTTTTCTAATAAGAGACTAAACTAGATTTAACTAAAGGTGATGGGTTAGTAATTTTCATGATAAATATTAAATCACCAATAATTTTGCTAAACAATGTTAAACTTTCATTTGCTATCACGTAAATTTGAGAAGTAAACAAGTTGTTAATACAAGAACCCAAAAGGAGACTAAGGCTAAATCTTAGACTTAGAATTAATCTAATGGGATTAACCTAAAGTCTAACAACTTAAAGTTGTGAATTTTTTAAGATACATCATGGGTTTAGTAAATAACCTACTACCTACAACAACTAAGATAGTTCTACGGGACTACTAAGCTAAGTTGTACATACACATGGTTCAAGAAACGAAAGGAAGCTAAAGCTTAATCTTCAGCTCAAAGGTAATCGAATGGAATTAACTTAAGCCTAATAAACCAAATTATGATTTATTAAAACACTTAATCAAAACCATGCGGGATACCGGGTTCATTTATGGGTAATGTGTCAAATTAACTAACGAAATTCCTTAGAAGGACATTTAGAAGCATAGGACACATAGTTGCACACCGAAGCCCAAAACCCTAGTTCGCGTCTATTACGAAGACTTATAGTATTCAAATCTCCCATAATAACTCAGGTGCTGAAGATACTTAAACTACAACGAACGAGCGCGCATTCTCTGTGGTAACACATACTTAGCAACACTGGTGAGTTCATTTGTCCCTTTTCCTAACTATTTTGATTTTACCTCCGGACTGAGAAGCATGTTATACATTTTAAACAAATGATTTATAAATGCTTTTACACTTATTCTTGATGATTATGCTATAAACTTGAAGCTTAAACTAGATGCTTAATGCTTATGCTGTAAACTCTATACTTAAACCATACGCTTAATGCTAATGCTATAAACTATATGCTTAAACTACATACTCGATGCTAAAGCTTGAACACTTATACTAAATGCTAATGCTACATGCTAACACTAAATGCAAATGATATATGCTAATACTAAATGCTAAAGCTAACACTATATGCTAAATCTACAATTTGATGCTAAAAGCTTATAACTCTATGATAATGCTACAAACATACATGCTAATTGCTTAAAACTACGGATGCTATGAACGCTTGTATGCTTATATGCTTGCCATGCTAAGACAACGGTTTGGTCTCTTAGTGCTTGCCTTACCGGTTGTGAAGCTATTTGAATGCTAAAACTATCAACTATGGTAGAACATACCAAATTGGCCTCTCAGTGATTGCCATGGGGTGTTCTTCCTAGTTGGGACTTGAAGGAACAGACCGTTGGCCTCTCAGTGCTTGCCATAGGGTGACCTTCATAGTCATGACTTGAGGAGTAGACTAATGGCCTCTCAGTGCTTGCCATACAGTGATTCCTCAATGTTCACTCATGCTACAAACTTAAACACAATGCTAAAGCTATTGGCTATTTAGAATGGACCAACTGGCCTCTCAGTGCTTGCCAGGGGGTGTTCTTGTAGCTATAACTATTGTAGATCATGCCGTTTGGCCTCTTTGTGCTTGCCAAACGGGTGTTCCACGTAGTCGGGATTCTGAGGAGTAGACTGATGGCCTCTCAGTGCTTGCCATGCAGTGATTCCTCATTTTCCACTCATGTTGTAAACTTAACAAAATGCTAAAGCTATAAACGAAATGGATGGTAGGTAAGACGCTTAATTATCATTAACAGCAATGTCCTATGTGACTTAGTATGTGGTGGGACAGCGTCTGGGCGGGTCGTAGGCTCGACTCAGGGGTATTTATATAAGCATACCGAGTTGGATGATACAGGTGGTGTTAATGAGATTAAGGTTGTTACCTAGGGGAAACATGAACACTTTTGGGTTGATATCATAAACTTATAAACAGGATGCTTGAATCTATGTTGGAATCGAATGGTAGGTAAAATGCTTAATTATCATTAACAACAATGTCCTATGTGACTTAGTATGTGGTGGGACGGTGTCTGGGCGGGTCGTAGGCTCGACTCAGGGGTATGCCCTATATATAAGCATACCGAGTTGGATGATACAAGTGTTGTTAATGAGGTTAAGGTTTTACCAAAGAGGTTTGCAAAAGCTATTTTACAAATACTAAAACTACATGAACTCACCAACCATTGTGTTGATTTTGTTTTCTTACATGCTTTCTCAGGTGATGCACAGGAATAGGCTCAGACTTCAGGAGTGCATACTAGGATACTCAGATAGAGGACCTAGTAGACTTTTGGAAAGCACAGATTTTGTTACAGAAGCAAATCACTTTTGATATCTTGTACAGATACAAGATAGATACATTTGATTCTTTTGATAGGTTTATTTAGTTAAATTACTGAACATTGTCAAATGTAATTTAACTTTTTAATCCTAGTTTGATGCTGTTGTGCTTTAGTTATTCTTAACATTGATGCTATGTAAAACAATCCGATCATCACGATTATCACTCACGATATCGCGCCCCGAGAACCTTCCGCCTGACAGGGACTTCGATCCAACCCCGCCGACTCGGGGTGTGACACCCGTGTTTTAAAAATAAATGTTTTATTAAAGGTTTTTGTTCAAACCTTGTATTTATACAAGGGTATTCTATCACCGGATTAAATGGGTTTTCAAAGTGGTATTCAATCAAAGGATTTCAAAGTCATGGAAGTTAATGATGAGTATTCAACCAAAGGTTTTCAATCACAGGATTTAATCCTAAAAACTTAAAAGCATGGTGTTCATCGTTGTGAACAAACTTATACACAAATCAAGACACTTACTCAATCTTATTCTTATTCTTACAACGTTAGTATTGGATGATCACAACAAGGGAAAGCGGGACACGTTATGGTTACGCCAAGGCTGCAGATTGGATGCTTTACGGTAATATGGATTTGCTGCTAATTAACTTTACCAGCATAGGCCATATTGACCGGGTACGTCAACATGGAGTTTGTCTTTTGAGTAAACTCATTAGTACAACTCGTGTTGAATGCATTTGCTGACTACTTTTTCTGACTCCAAACGTAGTCTAGGACTTGATTATATGTTGGCTTTTCTAGTTGACAGTCATTAGACTGTTTGCACACGTTAATCTTACTTGATGTTAGTTTGGGTTGCAACTATCCATGTTATTTTCATTCACTGTTTATACATATGTTTTACAATAAATATTCATATTTACAAATGTTAAACCTATTGTTCTCACCAACTATTTTTGTAGTTGACAGTTTTTTTTCACGTGTTTCAGGTAATCAGGTTTAGATCTTCACAAGGACAACTAAGGAGACCATAGTTAAGATACAACAAGATGAAGAAACAAGCTAGGATGGATTAGAAACTCACATAATCCTGATTGTTTAATTGTCTTGTCTGAGTCTTATTTGTAAACTATATTTTTGTGTCTGTAGTCGTCATTCTTTTGTTAGATAGCTAGAATATCTATAACTAAACAATTGTCTAAACATTATGAAACTTAGTAATACATTGTGGTTGTTCTTATTCAATACTTGTGCATGATTCAACCATCGATCGTCATCGCGCCGTGGATTCCGCACACGGCGCAGGGGGTGTGACAGGAGAGTTGCTACCTTGGCATTGGTCAGTTGGCTCGAAAATAAGGGTGGCTACCCTAGCTGTTTCGAGGTGGCCGAATGGCTCCACCCAGCCTGGCCGAAAGGACAAGGGGCCGTATGGCTGTTCATCTAGGCTGCTTCGGCCTAAGGGCCAGGGTCCGAAGGAGTGCAAGGCCGAAGGTGCCCATTCGGCTAGGGACTTAGCCTCATTCGTCCATGTTCTCATTCGGCTCAGCCAACCAAAATTCGGCCATGGATCATTCGCCCAAGCCTTCATCGTTCGACCTAGTTCCTTATTCGGCCAAGGTCCTTTTGCTTGGCTAGTTTTGAGACGGGTCACTCCACATTCGGCCTAAGCTCTATTCGGCCCTACGTATGCCCTATATATAAGCATAAATAATAGGATGAGATACTACTTGTAAGTATAGCTATGGAGAGGCCACTGTGTGAGACGGATGAATCAAACATGAATTTGACTCTTGTATGACATTGTGATTGTGAATGTTAACAAATCAATGGTTTTCAATTACTAAACTTATGAACCCACCAACCTAGTGTTGACTTGGTTTAAATGCATGTTTTCTTAGGTGACGAACATGTTTAGTCACTAGCATTCAGGAATTAAGCTAGTGTACTTTTAGAAGACCTAGCTTCATTTTGTGTTGAGCATACTTTTGAATGACAAATCAGCGAATCATCTTTTGTAGATCTTGTACAGTTACAAGATAGAAACTCAATGATTCTTTTGGATAGATTTACTTAGTTAAATTATGAACGTAACATTGTAATTCTGTATCAATGTCATGTTAGCATTTCTCATTTATATATCATGTGCTATGCAAACAATCTGATCACTTTGATTATCAAACGATATCGCGCCCTGAGAACCTTCCGCCTGACTGGAAAGTCGATCCAGCCCGCTGGCTCGGGGTGTGACAAATTGGTATCAGAGCCATGGTTATAGAGAAATATAGGTCATATTAATTAAACGGTGTGGCCTAGACTATAACCTAGGGACTCTCATGTAGAGAACATAAGACATAGGATTCTATTTGCATATGTCTTTTGCATTCGATCACTGTACTAACCGATTCTCTTTCGGTTTTGATCAGAATGCCACCCAGAAGACAACCTCCTTTACTACCACCACTACCGCAATCACCTCATTCCTCAAAACCTACACCACCTACATCTCCTCATCTACCTCCTCCTCCGCCACCACCCAACCATGAGTTGGATCTTGCCACTATTGCACTGGCCACTTTGCTGACCAGTCAACTAAGGGAACTCATCCCTGACATAATGAACAGGATTAACTCCAACAATGCCAACCACACTAGTCATTCATCTGGTGAAGGCAGTGGCAACACCAGAAACCAACAAGACTACTCCTACAAGAACTTTGTAAGATGCAAGCCACCTACATTCAATGGCAATGAGGGAGCCGTTAGATTGATCCAGTGGATCGAGAAGATGGAGACAACTCTAGATATCAGTGGCTGCCCTGACCAGTACAAAGTGAAGTATGCTGCTGGCTCATTCAACAAAAGAGCACTGACTTGGTGGAACGCCCAAGTACAAGTCAGGGGAAGAGATGAGGCATTGTCTATGCCTTGGGAGGACTTAAAGACAACGTTATGTAGGATTCGGTCTGCCCAAGATACATATTAAATTGATGTGACTAGTGTGATATGATCCAAGTCGGGTCATACCCAATAACAAGCTAGACAAACACCTGCAATATTTATTTATTGATTTGATCAGTTAAATAAATAACAACACTAAGAACATTTTGAAAAAAATGGTTTTCTAAATAAGATGCACTTAAGAAATAAATAAATAACATGGGTTTATTTATTTATGAGAGATTACTTTATAATTGTTATTTAATGGTTAAGTAACATTATTAAAGTTTATAAAATGTAACATGACTTGTAATGTGTTACAAGTTTTAATTAAAAGGGGTTTTAATTAAAATCTTGTTAAATAAATTAGGTGGGAAGATTTGAAAGGGTGCCACCCCATTGGACCTTAATTTTCGGCCATTATGTGGTCTTGGGAGGCCACACCCACCTAGATTTATGATGGCTTAATTTGACCATTAAAGATACATGCAAAAATCTCTCTCTCTCTCTCAAGAACATCTAAGCTTCTTCTCCTTTTTTCTCTCTTTATTTTCGGCAGAAAAAGGGTTTTAAGAGGCTGTTTTAGAGCTGAAAACAAGTGTGTTTTAGTGCTGAAATCTTGTGTTAGAAACCTAGCATTCAAGGTGTTTGTTGGTGGCTTGGGGTATCACGGATTTGAGGTCTTCTTGCTTGAAGATCCAACTCTCAAACATCATCATCTTCATCTTATATTACACGAGTTATAAGAGGTAATATATGATGTTTTGAATGGTTATTTGATAGCATGTTATTTCGTATTTAGATCCATTGTTCTTGTTTTTTTGGGTTTTTTGTTTTAACAAGTGTATATGACACATAAACTCACTAATCTTAAAATGTTTTAAGAATAAACTCCGCTGCGTTTTCATATTAAAAATGGTTAATATGACTTTGATAAACATCTACAAAACCCAACAATGGCATCAAGAGCCGGTTATATGGATACATGCTTCAAAAATCGAAATTTTCGGGTCCTTTTTTAATAAAAAGTGGGCTGGAAATTTCACACATGGAAATCCCTTTGTTTTTCAAGATATTATTTTATATGCATGTAAGAATCTTGAAAAATTAAAATCATGAGATGGTTTGTTTGTTTAGACAAAAACCCACTTGGATTTGGTTTATGTTGGCCGAAATTTTGGGTTAGAAAAGGGACCATGTTTACGTTTTTTTTGTATATGCATTTGGATGTATTTTAGTGCATAAACCTAGCCATGACCTTGTGTTTGAATATTTGTGGTTGTGATTTTATTTGGTTGAAATAAAGGCATGTAATTTATTTGTTTCATTTGGCATGTAATAAATAGATTAGTTGCACTTTATTTTTCTAGAAAAATGTATTAGGATTTTTCTATGTAATTGTATTTTGGGGCTGATTTGGATGACCAAGAAGGTGCCTAAAGAAGATGGAGAAATCACAACACAAAAGGATCACTTGAAGCATTTGGATGCAAGTTCAAGTGGGAGTTCATCAACACAACATTGTGTCATGTTTTACCATTAGGAATGACCTTTTGACACACTTGTTATGGCAAGCAAGTGTGGTCAAAATAGTTGGCTATGGTTATGCACTTATATTTTATGTTTGGTTGATTATTTGGTTGTTTTGGATGAGTTTGACTTTTAATTGAAAATTGCATAAACTAGTTAAACATCTAAAATAAAACAAGCATAAAATTGGTTCTATAAAAATCATTAAAGGAATTAATAAAATGAGTTTATTAAGAGTTAATGATTTAATGAAAATGAGTTTTATTAAAAGGAATAATGAAAATTGCTTTTCATAAAATACCATGCATTTGAATGCATACAAATGCAAGGTATATAGAGTTTTCTAGACTAGAATTAAGAAAACTTAAAATCCTTTTTTTTTGAACAAGTTTAACACCATCCTTTTAAACAACACTCAATTCATTTGCAACTTATTTATGGGATAAAGGTCACCTAACCATAAACTTAGAAACTTGTGAAGTTGAGGTGAAATTACTGTATTTGTGGGATAAAGGTCACCTAACCACTTGTATTTGTAAAATCACACGTGTGTTTAAGTAGGACGACTTGATTTGGAAATCATGCATTAGGATCACCGAAGCATGACGTACAAAAGGTGTTGATGGGATAAACATGCCAAACAAAACATAAGATGTTGAAACCGATCCCATATACTAGAAATTGTAATAGGTTACAATTGTCAAAACGTTGACTACCTTGTTAATTTAAATAAAGGGATAAAGATCACCTAACCAATATTTAAATGTAACGTTGGATTCTAGATTTTAATTATTAATTGTCTATGAGACATAAAAGGGTATTAGTAATTAAAATACATTGATATTAAAAATACTAAAATTGAACTTTGTAGAAATTGTAGATGGCAGCTAACAACAACAACGCAAACCCGAACGTCCACAACCTATCACTAAGAACCATCCTCGAAAAGGAACGTCTTAACCATGGGAACTTCATGGATTGGTACCGAAACTTGAGAATTGTTCTCAAGCAAGAGAAGAAATCCTATGTGTTGGACGATCCTATTCCCGATCAACCCGATGAGGATAACGTGGAGGCCTTTAACGATTGGGTCAAGTACGTCGAGGACTCCGTGCAAGTCTCATGTCTAATGTTGGCGAGTATGACTCCCGATTTACAAAAGGACTTTGAGAACCACAATGCCTATGACATGATAACCCAGTTGAAGGAAATGTTCCAACAACAATCTAAGGTGGAACGGTTCGAAACGGTTCGAGCACTTCATGCATGTCGGATGGACGAGACCCAATCGGTTTCATCTTATGTTCTCAAGATGAAAAGCCACATTGATCGCCTCGAGAGACTAAACTGCCGTGTCTCAAATGAGTTAGCTACGGATTTGATCCTTAACTCCCTATCCAAAAGGTTTGAAAGTTTTGTCATGAATTACAACATGAATGGATGGGACAAGAGCATTGGTGAACTTCATTCAATGCTCAAAACGGCCGAGGCGGGTATGGGTAAAAAGGTTTTACCGGTCCTTACGATCAATGAGGGAGGTAATAAGAAAAGGAACCACCCCGACCCCAAGGCAAGTGTTGCCAAAGGGAAAGGGCACGTCAAGGGGAAGGGTAAAGGAAAAGCTAAAATGGAACCAACCAAACCGAAGGAAAAGAAGCAAAAGGTTGCTAAAGATGACCCATGTTTTGAATGTGGTGAGATAGGCCATTGAAAACGCAATTGTCCGGTCTATCTCAAAGAGTTGAAAGCTAAGAGGGATGCGGGGCAAACCTCAGGTACAAATTTTATGATACAAGTTGAGCTAAATGTTATTTCTTCTAACACATGGGTACTAGATACCAGATGTGGAACTCATATTTGCAATTTGTTGCAGGGGTTCAAAAGAAGTGAACATTATGCAAAAGGGGAAATAAGTCTCTTCATGGGCAATGGTGCAAAGGTTCATGTTGAAGCCCAAGGAGACTATGTTTTGAAGCTTCCACGTGGTTTGGAAGTTATTTTGAAAAACATTTTGTATGCTCCTAGTTTGACTAGGAATATTATTTCAGTTTCCCTTTTAAGACAATATGGTTATGATTTCAAGTTTGTTGACAATGATATTCATGTTTCTTTAAATCATATGTTCTATTTTAAGGCTATGCCTTGTAATGGTATTTATGAATTGGTTCATGATAACACAACATATCATAGCTCAATGTACCAAGCTATCACCAAAAGGCTCAAATTAGATTTGAGTGATTCCTATCTTTGGCATTGTCGCCTTGGACACATAAACAAAAATCGCATGCAAAAAATTCAAAAGAATGGTCTTTTAAAAACTAATGAAAATGATTCATTTGATGTATGCGAGTCTTGTTTACAAGGTAAAATGACAAAGGCCCCTTTTAATGGGACTAATGAAAGGGCAAAGGATTTATTAGGGATCATACATTCGGATGTGTGTGGACCTTTTAATCCGATCACAAGGAATGGTGAAAGATACTTCATTACCTTTACCGATGACTATAGTCATTATGGGTATGTGTACTTGTTAAGACACTAACATGAATCTTTTGAAATATTCAAAATCTTCAAGAATGAAGTAGAAAATCAATTCAGCAAAACGGTCAAGATTCTTCGAACCGATAGAGGAGGTGAATACCTAAGTAGTGAATTTCAAGAGTATCTTAGAAGTTGTGGGATTGTCTCACAACTTACTCCACCTGGAACACCACAACTTAGATCCATTGTTCTTGTTTTTTTTTGGGTTTTTTGTTTTAACAAGTGTATATGACACATAAACTCACTAATCTTAAAATGTTTTAAGAATAAACTCCGCTGCGTTTTCATATTAAAAATGGTTAATATGACTTTGATAAACATCTACAAAACCCAACATGTTAAGGGCAGAGTTTTGCCCAAGGAATGAACTGAAGAAGGTTGAAACTGAGCTACTCAACCATGTCATGATTGGTGCTAGCCATCTGGCCTACACCACCAGATTTCATGAATTGGCTACATTGGCACCGGGTATAGTGCCAAAACTGGAGAACCACACATGGAGCGGTATGTTGGTGGAGTACCGGCATGTATTCAAGGGCATGTGGTTGCCGCTCACCCAACTACCCTAGAGATGGCTGTCATTCTGTCATCAACACTGACAGATGTGATGGTTGCCTCTGGGGCACTGAAGAAAGAAATCGAAGCAGCCAGAGTTGGGAACTCAAGGAAGTCGGATAAACGCCCGGATAAGAAACAAAAAGTTGTCAAGAACTTTGTTGCGACCACCCAAACACCGATGGTGTCACAACCCGAGCCGACGGGAACGGATCGGGTTTTCCCGTCGGGCGGAAGGTTCCCGGGGCGCGATATCGTGAGTGATAATCGAATGATCAGATTGTTTACATAGCACATGATAAATAAATGAGAAATGCTAACACATACATGATATAGAATTACAAGATTTAATTACAATGTATCATTCATAATTAAATCAAGTAAATCTACCAAAAAGAATCAATGTAACTATATCTTGTATCTGTACAAGATATACAAAAGATGATTCATTGTTCTTGTCACCAAAAGCATGCAACACAAAATAAAGCTAGGTCTTCTAAAAGTCCACTAGCTTAATCCTTGCATGTAAGTACCTACACCTGTTCGTCACCTGAGAAAAACATGCATTTAAACAAAGTCAACACTAGGTTGGTGAGTTCATAAGTATGTTAATTGAAAACCTTGATTCATTCACATGCACAATCACAGTGTTTATAATGTTACTTGCATGTCATTTGTTTCACTTGTTCACCCAATGGCTTCTCAATAGTTATATTTACAAGTATTATATCATCCTAGTAGTAATGCTTATATATATGGCATATGTAAGGGAACTAAGCCCTAGCCAACATCCCACCACATCACTACTAGAACTCCACACTACTTGCAATACAACTATTGGTTTCCATTCCCGAATCCACATGTTCATCTCATTCTTGATCACCAGTGATATCATGTATAGAATAATATGATGATGTAATTGTAGTTATCAAACCGAAGTTTAGATAACCATTATATATGTTAAGGATATTAGATTTATTAAATCTGTTCCTTGTATTATTCTATAATGGTGGGGTTAACTGTTGTTTCACTTTTAAGATTAAGAGTGTTAGTTAACCAATTGTAATTTGTTCTCAACTGATAGTGCATAGAGCCTAAAAGGAATCCATTGAAATCCTCACGTAATCAGATTTCAATGTATCCGATTTACCTCTATCACTTTATGTACCCATGGACCTCATCGCAACAGTTACCAGTAATATGACCTGAGAATATAACTTACTCAGTCTACTAGTCAACAAGAAATGATGGATTAATTACTTATCACTGCAGATTAATATCACCATGTGTCGCTTTCCAGAACCTGACTTGAAGTCGCCCTGTCACCGGTCATACGTTACCGGCCAATGAATCAATATGATCAACATACTAGGCCTACAAGCTAGAGGTTTGTCAAACCTATGGTACCAGTATGCTATCTTCGGTTTAGTCACGTCAAACTAACTGGTCAGCGAATTATAGGGGCTTACATGATCAACTTGAACTAGTGGCATGTCACACCCGAGCCGGCGGGGTTGGATCGGAGTCCCCGTCGGGCGGAAGGTTCCCGGGGCGCGATATCGTGAGTGATAATCGAAAGTGATCAGATTGTTTACATTGCACATGATATAAATGAGAAATGCTAAATATAGTAGAATTCCAAAGTTAAATTACATCAGTATCGTTTATAATTTAACAATGTAAATCTATTGTAAACATCATAAAATGATTATCTTGTATTTACACAAGATATACAAAATAAATTGTATAATGATGTCTTCAAAAGTATGCAGGTCCAAAATACTAAGTCTTCCATGGGAAGTCCTAGTCCAAAAGAAATGACTTCTTAATTAACGTGTTCGTCACCTGAGAAGTCATGCAAAAATAAAAGTCAACACATGGTTGGTGAGTTCACATTGTTTTAGTAATTGAAAATGATTTGAAAACCTCCTTTGGTAAAGACCCTAACCTCATTAACACCACATGTACTATCCACATCGGTATGCTTATATATAGGGCATATGTAAGGGACAAGCCCTAGCCAACATCCCACCACATACTAATGAGCATATGACACTGCTGTTAATGATAATTAAGCATTTTTACCCTTAACACAATCCCATAAGTCCTTCTGTTTGTTGACCCTGTAATTACAATCGTTTGAAATCCATGTTGATTTCGTAAGTTCATCACACATTATGATCAACTAAAATAATTGTATAAACAGTTATAAATGCTTAATTAAATAAATAAATAAACATTTAATAAAATCTAAGTCCTATTGATTGGGGCCTTGGTCAAACTCGAGTAGACTAGTCTGTTAATCTAGGTACTTAGTAGTTAGGGAATCTGTAAATATCCTCAAACATATGACCTACAAATCAAACGGTCTAGCTAGGACTTCTTGAAATGTAGGGTTTTTGTTTCGTCTGTTTTGGCATATGTTATCTCTGATATTTCCCAGGCTTTCCCGTGAAAATGATTTATTGATTCGTCTGGTTCTGTTACAAGATGTACTTGATTTGTTGATCATAGAATACTAGATTCATTGATCAATTGTACACTTGATTCATTGTTCAACAAACACTTGATTTGTAGAACATTGAATATTGTCTTTGCAAAGACTGCTTCGTTTGATTTGTTGAAATCCCACACTTGTCTCGTCAAAATGTTTCGTATGATTCGTTGAACTCACCCACTTGATTTGCCAAAATGTTTCGTTTGATTCCTTCAAATCACCCATTTGATTCGTCAAAATGTTTCGTTTGATTCCTTGAACTCACACACTGGTTTTGTCACAATGTTTAGTTTAACCCGATTATTCACTTAATTTATAAGTAAACCAGTTAGTAAACCTGCATAAAATCTTCTTAGACATGGTCTAGGATAACATTTATATATGTAAACATATAAAATTAAAACATTTAAGTAAACAATTTAAATAAACAGTTTACGCATGCTTCTCAGCCCCGCGTTTTAAAACAAAGTGTTAGAAAAGGGGCAATGAACTCACCTGTGTTGATGTCTAATGTACTATCACAGAATGCGCACTCTTGTTTGTAGGCTAAGTGTCTTCGATTCCTGGGTTGTTTTATAAGAATTCGAATATAATAAGTACTCGTAATAGTCGTTGTGCCTAAGGTTGGGTCTTGTTGTGTGTGCAACTAAGTGTCTTAGTACTAAGTGTATCTAGAATCTAATCTAATTTAGTTACCCTTTCTATGATCCCAAATCCCATGATTAGTTATAATAACTTACTTTTATATTTTTAGAAATTTCGGCAGAGTTTCCTTTGTTTTCTCTTTAAAATCCAGACAACTATATTGACTATTTTAACAATTTCCCAATCAATTATGTTATAACAAACTTTTATAACTAAGTAAACTTAAAAGAAATCAATACCATTTAAAATTCATATTTCAAATTTAAACAAGACTTTAGAAATTATTAACTTTTATAATTTATAACACTTTCATTTTAGTTAAAACATCATTACTTAATGTGTGTTGGGCTTAATTAAACCCTATTGGGCCCACTTTGGCCCAATTGAAAAATCTTTGATTTCTATTTGATTTCAAGACTTGAACTTTTGATTTTCATGATCATATAAGAATATTATCTGATCATTAAGTCATTTTATATCCATTGATAACTCATGTTGACACGTTATTGTATGTTAAGAATTTTCTTGTTATAGAAATCCCCAACTCATGCACCCATGCAAAATTCCAAATTATTTACTCTATGCATAGATTACGTGGGTTCCCATGCACTCACATACCTTGCCTAACACATACATACGTATCTAACCTACTTGCACCTTAGGAATTTCCGCTTTAAAGTTTTATTGGATTAGACATCATCCCAAGGCAGCGAACCTTTGGAGGGGCTGACCTTGGGTTAGGCTACACTCATCACCAACAAACCCTTAGGGTTCGGCTCTCAATTGCCACCCACGAACCCTCAAGGTTCGTTCAGTTTCTATGGTTTTGCATGCACAAGGGTTCGGTGAAACTAGGCCCTTTGGTTCGTGTACTAATTAAAGGTTCGGGAGACCTAGGGTTCGTTGAAATTGCTTTAGGGTTCGGTGGGCTGATGATGCAATCGTGGCTCATAACTTGTTGTGTTCAGCACAGACAAGTCACAGGTTCGTTGCAGACCATGCAGGATTCGTTGGTCAGAGGCTTTATAGGTTCGTTGCAGGTGAAGGTTCGGCTAGTGAGGAGCAAAAGGGTTCGGCCGACTACCCAGGGGTTCGTCCAGTGAACCCACGAACCTGTCGCGATTATGCAATCATCATCTCCATCCTAGAGGGTTAAACCTGTTACCAATTCACCCCTAACAGTTCCTAAACATGCAAAACACCATAATCTAAGTGTTTTAAGTGTTCTATGTCAATAATAATAACAAAACCGCATGAGCTCGTGAAAACCCTATAAAACTGAATTTGAAATGGATGTTTACCTCAAATTCCACGGTTAAATGCTGGTTTCTCTTGTACTTCCGTGACCTAAGTGTTGAGATGAACGTTTTGGCACCTAGCTCGCTTGAATCCACCAAGGAATCGTCACCAAATCTTAGAGAGAAGGAGGAGAACACACTTTTTAGAGAGAGAAAGGTGTTGGACGAAAATGGGGGAAAGGAGGGGGGTGCAATAGGTTGGTGGTGTCATACATGCTTCATTTAATTCACCCGGTAGTTCGGTCTCGATCGGTTTCGCGTAAAATGTCGGTTCGTGTAATTTCCGCGGTGAAATGACGCGATTTATAAAAATAGAATTTATTTAATTATTCAAGGTTGTGATTCCTAATAAATTAACTAATTTCTACTCTTATTTTAAATTTTAAAAATATTAATTATCTGTTTAAATCGAAACGTACGGTCGTTGCACGTATTCGTTCGAATCGTCACTCGTACGAACACGACGATAACTATACTTTTCAATCTTGTTTTCTAATTATAGAATATCATTCAGAACGTTAAACTTTCAGATATATTCGTACAGATCGTCACCAATACGAATAACCCGTCAATTTAGCATTCACGTAACAATATTCGTGTGCTTAGTTCGTTAATGCCTCACATACGTTTATACATAATAAATTCTAAGCAAATAATCACATGTTGGTTCTGTATTGTCAAATAATTATCTGACTCAAGAACCATTTTTCTGAACTGTGTTTCCGTTAAATGTTCTGAATTTGTTCTATGATAACCCAATATGATAATGATAAATGATATGAATATGAAACGTACTGAAATGTATCTGATTCATACATGTTTTACTGTTCATGTACTGTAGAGATCACTGTTCCGATGATGGTTCCGGTACTGATGTTACAGTCTCCCCTTGTTAGAGAAATTTCGTCCCGAAATTTAAGAGTTGCTATCGGGTACAGCTTCCTCTTCAAACAGTTGGGGATGCTTTGACTTCATGTGATCTTCGCGTTCCCAAGTAAACTCGGGTCCACGTCTTGAATTCCATCGAACCTTTACAATCGGAATACGGCTTCGCCTCAGTTGTTTAACCTTGCGATCCATAATCTCCAAAGGTTCTTCAATGAAGTGTAATTGTTCATCCACTTGAATTTCTTCAATCGGAATGACGAGAGACTCGTCAGCAAGGCATTTCTTCAGGTTTGAGACGTGAAACACGTCATGCACACCACTGAGTTCATCTGGTAATCTTAGTCGTTAAGCTACAGGACCAATACGTTCGATGATTTCGAACGGTCCTACGTATCGCGGTGCTAATTTGCCTTTCTTTCCAAAGCGTACAACGCCCTTCCATGGGGATACCTTCAACATGACTCGGTCTCACACTTGGAATTCCAACGGCTTGCGCCGTTTGTCGGCGTAGCTGTTTTGTCTACTCCTTGTTGCTTGTAGTCTTCTTTGAATCTGAGCTATCTTGTCAGTGGTTTCTTGAATAAGTTCTGGCCCAGTTATTCGGTTGTTTCCAACTTCAGTCCAACAGATCGGTGATCGACATTTCCGACCATAAAGAGCCTCGAATGGTGCACATCCGATACTGCTGTGGTAACTGTTATTGTAGGAGAACTCGATTAGTGGCAAATGGGAATCCCAGTTCCCACCGAAGTCTAATACACAGGTTCTTAACATATCCTCTAGGGTTTGAATAGTACGTTAGCTTTGACCGTCCGTTTGTGGATGGTAAGCTGTACTCAGATTTAACTGTGTCCCTAGGGATTTCTGTAAAGATTGCCAAATCTTGATGTGAATCTGCTGTCTCGATTAGAAATAATAGACAATGGCACACCGTGGCGTACCACTATCTCGTTGATGTACAATCTTGCCAGTTTATCCATCGTGAAAGTCTCATGCATAGGCAAGAAGTGAGCAGATTTTGTTAAACGATCAATGATCACCCAAATTGTATCATGACCACTGGAAGTGCGGGGTAGCTTGGTAATGAAATCCATAGCTATTTGTTCCCACTTCCAGAGCGGAATCTCAGGCTTTTCTAGTAGACCAGACGGTCTCTGATGTTCCGCCTTTACCTTCGCACACGTTAGACATTGACCGACATATTCGGCTATGTCTTTCTTCATTCCAGGCCACCCATAAAATCCACGCAAGTCTTGGTACATTTTATCAGTACCTAGATGAACAGAGTATTTAGTCTTGTGTGCTTCATCGAAGATAAGTTTTCTCAATTCATCTACCGCCGGTATCCATATACGATCCTTGTAGTAGATGATTCCATCAGGCTTCGTGTCAAACTGTTTCTCTGCTCCGCAATCAAGTTCCTTCTTCAAATTACCTCGGTCAAGTGCTTCTTGTTGTGCTTGAATAATCTTGTCACTTAAACTGGTCTGCACGGTTATTACCATTGCTCTAACACATAGGGGTTTGACCCGTTCCTTCCGGCTCAAGGCATCAGCTACAACGTTCGCCTTTCCCGGATGGTACTTAATTACACAATCATAGTCGTTCAGAAGTTCAACCCAATGGCGTTGTCGCATATTGAGCTCCTTCTGATCAAAGATGTGCTGCAGACTCTTGTGATCAGTGAATATGGTACACTTGGTGCCATATAAATAATGTCTCCAAATCTTCAATGCGAAGATTACCGCTCCCAGTTCAAGATCATGAGTAGTGTAGTTCTTCTCATGAATCTTTAACTGTCTTAATGCATAGGCTATGACTTTGTCCCGTTGCATTAACACACAACCAAGTCCTTGATGAGAAGCATCACAGTATACAACAAAATCATCACAGCCCTCTGGGAGAGATAGGATTGGAGCATCACATAGTTTCTGCTTCAGAGTCTGGAAAGCATCTTCTTGTTTCTGCTCCCAGACAAACGGTTCACTTTTCTGGGTTAACTTAGTGAGTGGCAAAGCTATCTTAGAAAAGTTTGAAATAAACCTTCTGTAATAACTTGCCAATCCCAGAAAAGACAGTATCTCCGTCGGTGTCTTCGGAGTGTCCCAATTCTTTATCGCCTCGATCTTGGTAGGATCTACATGAATTCCCTCGCTGTTAACTACATGACCCAGAAATTGAACTTCTCTTAGGCAGAATTCACATTTAGAGAATTTAGCATAGAGTTGTTCTTTCTTCAACAGCTCCAAGATCTTTTTAAGGTGTTGCTCATGTTCTGTTTTGGTCTTGGAATAAATCAGTATGTCATCAATAAAGATAATGACAAACTGGTCCAAGTACGGCTTGCACACTCGGTTCATGAGGTCCATGAAAACCGCTGGTGCAGTTGTCAATCCGAAGGGCATCACCATGAATTCATAATGCCTGTATCTTGTTCGGAAGGCCGTTTTCGGTATGTCTTCATCTTGAACTCTCAGCTGATGATATCCAGACCGCAAGTCAATCTTTGAGAAGTATTGAGCTCCTTGCAGTTGGTCAAACAGATCATCAATCCTCGGTAATGGATACCGATTCTTGATGGTTAGTTTGTTCAGCTCCCTGTAATCTATGCACATTCTGAACGATCCGTCTTTCTTTTTTACGAACAAAACCGGAGCTCCCCAAGGTGAGTAGCTCGGTCTGATAAAACCCTTGTCAAGTAGCTCCTGTAACTGATTAGACAATTCCTGCATCTCGGAAGGTGCTAACCTGTAAGGAAATTTAGCAACTGGGGTTGCTCCAGGAATTAAATCAATACGAAACTCTACCGGTCGCACAGGTGGTAAACCTGGTAGGTCTTCAGGAAACACTTCAGGATATTCTTTCACCACAGGTACATCTTGAATCCTTTTCTTGTCCTTCTCCTTTTCCACCACATGAGCCAAGAATGCAATGCACCGCTTTTGTAAACACTTACGCGCTTTTATACATGAAATGATTTTGACATTTTGTTTCGCTTGATCCCCTTTAACTTCCAACACGCGATCACTCGGCAAGGGAATTCGAAGTAGCTTTTCAGAACAAATGACTTCCACTCGATTAGAGGAAAGCCAATCCATTCCAACAATGATATCAAAACTGCCCAACTCCATCGGTATCATATCGATGGTGAATGTATGACCATTAAGTGTCAATGGGCAGTTCCTATGAACTGTACTAACTGTGATCTGTTTCCCGTTAGATACTTCTATAACGTAAGGGGAGTCTAACCGTTCTTCTATAAAATCTAATTGGCATGCAAAATCGGCAGAGATAAAACTCTGATCCGCACCAGTGTCAAATAGAACAAATGCATAAAAGTCATGTAAGAGAAACGTACCAGTGACCACATTTGGGTCCTGGCGTGCAGCTGGTGCTTCGATGGCGAAGGCTCGTCCACGAGGAGCTTGAACTGCTGGTTGTGCCTTCTTTGGGCAGTTCTTCGCAAAGTGGCCTTGTTCGCCACAGTTATAGCATCCACCGTTATTCTGATTAGCTGGTGGAGGGAGAGCCATAGCAACATTGTTGACTGCTTGGTTGGGTGTCATCCGGCAGTACTGGACCCAATGGCCCTTTCTTCCACATCCCGTGCATTGCTTGCAGGGAGTGTCAGCAGGGTGATGATACTGACACTTGGCACACAGAGGAAACGTGCCAGTGTAAGGTTTGCAGTTGGGGTTCTGTGGTGCTGCTGCTACTTATTGAAGAGGTGTGGCCACCGTGTAGTTCTTGATAGTCTTCTGTTTCTTCTTCTGATGGTGGTGGGGTTTCTTTGAAGACTCAGCTTTGTTCTTACTAGGTTTAGCCTCGTTCTTTAGGAATCCAGAGGCTACCATGAGATCAGTGAGTTTCCCGGACAATCTCACTGCAGATTCAACAGTAGTAGGGTTGGCTGAAACAACCATGCCCTGAATGCAGGCGGGGAGTCCACCCACATATCTGTCTATTCTTTTCTCCAGAGTTGGTACCATGTCAGGTACCAAGGCCACCAACTCATGGTAACGAGTTGTGTACCCCATGTGATCAGCCCCTTTCATCACATGGTTGGATAATTCAACCTCCAACTTCTGCAGCTCATTCTTGGGGCAGAATTATGTTCGCAGCAGTACCTTGAAGTCTTTCCATGGAATTTGTAACATCTGTGCCGGAATCGTTATCGGAACAGTAAGTTGCACTGTAGATTGCACAGTAACTCAGGTACACATGACGTGAAACTATGTTTATGCTATTGATACATTACGATTAACATGAAACTAGTATGCGATTGTCTGAATCTGACTGAAACCTTAGGGTTTAAACAGTCAGAAACATGTCAGACAACACAGTGTTGAAACACAGATACTTGATTTGATACTATTGTGTATAAACGTATGTGAGGTTAAACAAAACAAAACTTTAACGGTTGTTGTTACAGAATGCTAAACAGACGAATTATTCGTATAGGTGACGATCTGTACGAATAATTCTGAGAGTTTAACGCTCTGAAATAATGACTTAACAGTAGAAAACAAGAATCAGAAAGCCAAACCATCGACGTGTTCGATCGAATGACGATTCGAACGAATACGCGCGATGGCGACGCGATCTGACGAAACGAAAACAAACACGAAAAAAAAAAACGATACGAACGATCATAATTTTAAAGAAATGAAATATTTCTTATTTTACAATTTTGAAACTCATCATAAAATAATTTAAATTTAACTATTTTATTAAATCGCGAAGAAAAATTAACGAAAGGCGAATAAATAATCGAAACGCGTAAAAATAATTAAATTCGATAAATAACTTAATTAAATGAAATTTAATATAATTATTAACATTAAATACTATCCAAATTGTTGAAAACTAATTCTTTTATTTAAATGTACAATAAACACGCGTAACGCGCCGGAAACATGACGAAATCACGAACCGAGCAACCGAAACGAACCCAAATACCCTCGGGGTATATAAGCATTGGATGAATGCATTTAATTCATTTTCTATCATCATCTCTCTCTCAAATCCTCTCAACCCGTCACCACCATTTCCACCCAAGATCCAAACTTCAAACAAGCATATCTCACTCGTTTCTTAACCGATTCGAGTGATTCTTGCGCCCACGCGAAGCCCTCGTCGAGCTCTACATGAAAGTACAACAGATCTGAAGGTTTACCCACTGAATCACGAGGTATGATGCGATGAAGATCTGTGAAATTAGGGTTTTCACTATGTTTTCAAGCCACACCTTACCCAACCGGTCTAGGATCCTTGTTAACTGACTTTATATATTCTAATGCTGTTCTTAGCACATCATCAAACCAACAACAGCCACGAGAACAGCCAAGCCGCAGATGATGATGAGAGAAAGGAGACTGCAGGTTCGTGAGTTGGAGTAGCCATGGCCGAACCTTAATTTCCAACGAACCACCCTCTTGCACATGAACTCACCTGGATGCCGAACCTTCGATGTTGATAACGAACCCTGGTCGTTCCTGCCCAGAACTACGAACCATCTGCAGCAATACACGAACCTTTTAGGTCCAACGAACCTTCGGCATGCACGAACCTTCTTCGTCATCAGGCCAACCCTACTGGTCCGTACAACTTAGCCGCAAACCTTCTCATAACCTGAACGAATCCTTGGTGTAATAACAGAACTCTCGTCGAACCTATAGCCCACTCTTGCCGAACTCTGCTGTTCTTTCTGCCGCAGCCGAACATCACGAGGAGCCGAACCCCCGACTTCCCGAACCCAATGGAGGCTGCGAACCCTACTTCCTAGGCGAACCCTTCATCCTGTTCCAGCTGAACCTTATGCAGGTATTGAGACCCAACACCGGCGAACCTAGACCTGAAGGCTCGCTGCCCTACTTGCAAGCTGGTCGACTACATGAAGCCCAATAGGCCCAACCGCCCATTCCTTTCAGTCTGGTCTTAGTGTGGCCCAACAGTCTAATGCATTAGGCCATCTCGCTAATTCTGGCCCAAGTTCAACTAATCGGCTAATGTTGATGTCCAGCTTATTTCTTTTGTCTTGATCCATTTAAAACTACTCAGGCCCATTTGTTTAATAGCCTATATTGGAATGGAATTAACTTTAACCGGCTTAAGGAGTTGCTAGGCCCACACGAATTCTGCACAGCCAAACTCAACCGGAAACAACTAAGGCCCACGAATTTTCTACTAGGCCCAACAGTATTTGCATGCTAGACGACCAACAGGCCCACTTCGTTTTCATGGGCCCACATCGAATTTAACTCAGCCCAATATGATCCCAACAGATTTGAGGCCCATTACTGCAGCCCAATGTTATTGCCGGCCCAACTCCAATTGCAGCCCAACTCTATTATGTAGTCAACCATTTCGGCCCAACAGCTTGTGCTTGGATTCAATAGAAAATAATTAACCCATCTCTTAGTTGGTCCAATCGGTTCATAGAAATTACACTTGGCCCAGTTTATTTCTTTAGCCCACTAGGGTGGTCTCGGCCCAAAGAATGTGTTTGGCCCACATATTTCTCGACTCAAATGATATTTGGGCCATGACATTTAAAATAGCCCAAGAAACTATAGTCCGGTCCATTAACACTTGAGGCCCACACATGGCATTAACCAATCTAATGACATCACTTAATTGGCCATTGGGAAACTACTATTCGGCCCATTTGATCAGGATGTTAACTTAACACACTAACATAATAAACAAGAATTTCATGGGGATTATTTTATACAACTAATTAAATACCTAAGTATACATATGAAGACCATGGAAAGCAAGTAAGAAGCATAACACTTTACAGATTTTAAAATCTCAAGAATCAAATAGGGCCGAATAAAGATTATGACACATTAGTGTTAGTCAACCCTAGGGCTAACACCAACACTCATGCACACAACGAATCCGTACGAGCAAATGCTTATCAAATACAAACATTATGAAATCAATACAGGAACGTGAACAACATATCAAGTGCAAACAAAGAGAGCGTGCATTCATATTCTTCATAGTCAATCACTTCGGACATAAGGTGAGTTCATTTGTCCCTTTTCAATTTTATTTGTTTTACTTCGGGACTGAGAAGCATGTTAAACATTTTCATAAAACACTTGAAATGTTATTTAATGCTTTAGACATAAACACGATATTTATGTTGAAACTTATACTTGAGACTTAGAATACTTTGAAAAACAATAGACTTGAAACTTATACTTTAAACTTGAGGCTTGAAAACATATGTTGGATTGCTTATGAGATTTGATGCTTATGCTACAACAATATGCTTAAACTTGGTGATTGATGCTTACGTTGCAAACTAGAAGCTTAATTTATACACTTGATGTTTAAACTATATTCTTAAAGCTTATGCTATAAACTATATTCTTAAACTATATTCTTGAAGCTATATTCTTGAAGCTTATGCTATAAACTATATTCTTAAACTATATTCTTGAAGCTTATGCTATAAACTATATTCTTAAACTATATTCTTGAAGCTTATACTATAAACTATATTCTTAAACTATGCTCTTACTACTTATGATCTAAGCTATATTCTTAAACGCTACTCTTGATGCTTACGCTATAAACTATATTCTTAAACTACACACTCGATGTTTATGCTATAAACTATATACTTAAACTAGATGCTTAACATTTATGCCATATACTATATGCTTAAAACTACGAATGCTTTAAACAATTTGTAAGCTATAAACTTGTTATGCAAAAGCAACGGTTTGGCCTCTCAGTGCTTGCCTCTCCGGTTGTTAAACTTTGAAAGCTATAAACTTGTTATGCAAAAGCAACGGTTTGGCCTCTCAGTGCTTGCCTCTTCGGTTGTTAAACTTTGAAAGCTATAAACTTGTTATGCAAAAGAAACGGTTTGGCCTCTCAGTGCTTGCCTTACCGGTTGTGAAACTATTTTGATGCTAAAACTATTGGCTATGGAAGAACAATAGTTGGTCTCTCAGTGCTTGCCTTCATGTGTTCTTCCTAGTCGGGACTTGAAGAACAATAGTTGGTCTCTCAGTGCTTGCCTTCATGTGTTCTTCACAGTCAGGACTAGAAGGCACCTATTTTGGTCTCTCAGTGCTTGCCATAGGGTGACCTTTATAGTCGGGACTTGAGGGGTAGACTTATGGCCTCTCAGTGCTTGCCATACAGTGATTCCTCAATGTTCACTCATGCTATAAACTTAAACATAATGCTAAAGCTATAAACGAAATGGGGGATAGGTAAGACGCTTAATTATCATTAACATCAATGTCCTATGCGGCTTAGTATGTGGTGGGACGGCGTCTGGGCGGGTCGTAGGCTCGACTCAGGGGTATGCCCTATATATAAGCATACCGAGTTGGATGATACAGGTGGTGTTAATGAGATTAAGGTCGTTACCTAGGGGGAAACATAGATGCTTTTGGGTCGATATCGTAACTTTTAAACATGATGCTTTTAAACTAATATTGAAGCTAATACTTACGGATGCTATAGACTTGTAAACTTTGAAACAGTAAACTAAAGCTATGGAATGAAATGAATCGAAGGGCAGGTAAAATGCTTAATTATCATTAATAGCAATGTCCTATGCGGCTTAGTATGTGGTGGGACGGCGTCTGGGCGGGTCGTAGGCTCGACTCAGGGGTATGCCCTATATATAAGCATACCGAGTTGGATGATACAGGTGTTATTAATGAGGTTAAGGTTTTACCTAAAAGATTTGCAAAAGCTATTTTACAAATACTAAAACTACATGAACTCACCAACCATTGTGTTGACTTTGTTTTCTTACATGTTTTCTCAGGTGACGCACAAAGATAGACTTAAGACACTTGGATTGCATACTAGGCTGCTCAGATAGAGGACCTAGTAGACTTTTGGGAAGCACATCTTTTGTTGATGATAAACATTACTTTTGATATCTTGTACATATACAAGATATAAACATGTTATTCTTTTGATAGGTTTACTTAGTTAAATTGCAGAACATTGATAATGTAATTTAACTTTGTAATCCTAATTATCATTTGATTGTGCTTTAGTTATTCTTAACATTGATGCTATGTAAACAATCTGATCATCATGATTATCACCCGCGATATCGCGCCCCGGGAACCTTCCGCCCGACGGGGACTCCGATCCAACCCCGCCGGCTCGGGGTGTGACAGCATTGCCATAGCTTCCTCTCTTCCTCGGGCGTTGATCTGACCGTTCCACCAGGTCAGAGCCCGTTTGCTGAATGTTCCAGCTGAGTAACGAACCTTGTGGTGTTCGGGGCAGCTGCAGAGATCCAAGGTTGCTTCGATCTTCTCAATCCATTGGATTAATCCAACGGCACCTTCAGACCCCCTAAAGCTGGGTGGTTTACATCCTACAAAAGACTTGTAGGAATAATGAGATGAATCTCCAGTATTTCCACTGGCTTCTCCTGATGTGTTGCCAGTGTTAAGGATTTCATTACGAAGACGTAGGAACATCTCCGGTATTGCTTCTTTCATCTGATTTGTCATCTGGCTACTCAGTAACGTCACCAGCGCGATAGTAGCAGGATCCAGAGTCGGTGTTGTGCCTGAACCAGATGCTTGAGTAATCAATGGAGGAGGGGGAGGAGGAGGTGGAGGAGGTGGTGGTGGTGAATCATTTGGTGACAGTGTGGAGGAGTGTGGAGCCAAGTCTTGTGGTGGTAGAGCTAACAAGGGAGGCTGTCTTCTCGGCGGCATTTTGATCATAACCAATAAAGTTATTGGTTAGTGCAATGATCAAATATAGAAGGCAGTATGCAAGAAAATTCCTAAGTCCTGTGTCTCTATATGCAGGGTCCCTAGGTTATAGTCTAGGTCAAACCGTTTAAATAAGTGACCTATATTTCACTATAACCATGGCTCTGATACCAATCTGTCACACCCCGAGCCGGCGGGGTTGGATCGGAGTCCCCGTCGGGCGGAAGGTTCTCGGGGCGCGATATCGTGAGTGATAATCGAAAGTGATCAGATTGTTTACATTGCACATGATATAAATGAGAAATGCTAAATATAGTAGAATTCCAAAGTTAAATTACATCAGTATCGTTTATAATTTAACAATGTAAATCTATTGTAAACATCATAAAATGATTATCTTGTATTTACACAAGATATACAAAATAAATTGTATAATGATGTCTTCAAAAGTATGCAGGTCCAGAATACTAAGTCTTCCATGGGAAGTCCTAGTCCAAAAGAAATGACTTCTTAATTAACCTGTTCGTCACCTGAGAAGTCATGCAAAAATAAAAGTCAACACATGGTTGGTGAGTTCACATTGTTTTAGTAATTGAAAATGATTTGAAAACCTCCTTTGGTAAAGACCCTAACCTCATTAATACCACATGTACTATCCACATCGGTATGCTTATATATAGGGCATATGTAAGGGACAAGCCCTAGCCAACATCCCACCACATACTAATGAGCATATGACACTGCTGTTAATGATAATTAAGCATTTTTACCCTTAACACAATCCCATAAGTCCTTCTGTTTGTTGACCCTGTAATTACAATCGTTTGAAATCCATGTTGATTTCGTAAGTTCATCACACATTATGATCAACTAAAATAATTGTATAAACAGTTATAAATGCTTAATTAAATAAATAAATAAACATTTAATAAAATCTAAGTCCTATTGATTGGGGCCTTGGTCAAACTCGAGTAGACTAGTCTGTCAATCTAGGTACTTAGTAGTTAGGGAATCTGTAAATATCCTCAAACATATGACCTACAAATCAAACGGTCTAGCTAGAACTTCTTGAAATGTAGGGTTTTTGTTTCATCTGTTTTGGCATATGTTATCTCTGATATTTCCCAGGCTTTCCCTTGAAAATGATTTATTGATTCGTCTGGTTCTGTTACAAGATGTACTTGATTTGTTGATCATAGAATACTAGATTCATTGATCAATTGTACACTTGATTCATTGTTCAACAAACACTTGATTTGTAGAACATTGAATATTGTCTTTGCAAAGACTGCTTCGTTTGATTTGTTGAAATCCCACACTTGTCTCGTCAAAATGTTTCGTATGATTCGTTGAACTCACCCACTTGATTTGCCAAAATGTTTCGTTTGATTCCTTCAAATCACCCATTTGATTCGTCAAAATGTTTCGTTTGATTCCTTGAACTCACACACTGGTTTTGTCAAAATGTTTAGTTTAACCCGATTATTCACTTAATTTATAAGTAAATCAGTTAGTAAACCTGCATAAAATCTTCCTAGACATGGCCTAGGATAACATTTATATATGTAAACATATAAAATTAAAACATTTAAGTAAACAATTTAAATAAACAGTTTACGCATGCTTCTCAGCCCCGCGTTTTAAAACAAAGTGTTAGAAAAGGGGCAATGAACTCACCTGTGTTGATGTCTAATGTACTATCACAGAATGCGCACTCTTGTTTGTAGGCTAAGTGTCTTCGATTCCTGGGTTGTTTTATAAGAATTCGAATATAATAAGTACTCGTAATAGTCGTTGTGCCTAAGGTTGGGTCTTGTTGTGTGTGCAACTAAGTGTCTTAGTACTAAGTGTATCTAGAATCTAATCTAACTTAGTTACCCTTTCTATGATCCCAAATCCCATGATTAGTTATAATAACTTACTGTAATATTTTTAGAAATTTCGGCAGAGTTTCCTTTGTTTTCTGTTTAAAATCCAGACAACTATATTGTCTATTTTAACAATTTCCCAATCAATTATGTTATAACAAACTTTTATAACTAAGTAAACTTAAAAGAAATCAATACCATTTAAAATTCATATTTCAAATTTAAACAAGACATTAGAAATTATTAACTTTTATAATTTATAACACTTTCATTTTAGTTAAAACATCATTACTTAATGTGTGTTGGGCTTAATTAAACCCTATTGGGCCCACTTTGGCCCAATTGAAAAATCTTTGATTTCTATTTGATTTCAAAACTTGAACTTTTGATTCTCATGATCATATAAGAATATTATCTGATCATTAAGTCATTTTATTTCCATTGATAACTCATGTTAACCCGTTATTGTATGTTAAGAATTTTCTTGTTATAGAAATCCCCAACTCACGCACCCATGCAAAATTCCAAATTATTTACTCTATGCATAGATTACGTGGGTTCCCATGCACTCACATACCTTGCCTAACACATACATACGTATCTAACCCACTTGCACCTTAGGAATTTCCGCTTTAAAGTTGTCTAGGATTAAACATCATCCCAAGGCAGCGAACCTTTGGAGGGGCTGACCTTGGGTTCGGCTACACTCATCACCAACGAACCCTTAGGGTTCGGCTCTCAATTGCCACCCACGAACCCTCAAGGTTCGTTCAGTTTCTATCGTTTTGCATGCACAAGGGTTCGGTGAAACTAGGCCCTTTGGTTCGTGTACTGATTAAAGGTTTGGGAGACCTAGGGTTCATTGAACTTGCTTTAGGGTTCGGTGGGCTGATGATGCAGGGTTCGTGGCTCATAACTTGTAGTGTTCAGCACAGACAAGTCACAGGTTCGTTGCAGACCATGCAGGGTTCGTTGGTCAGAGGCTTTACAGGTTCGTTGCAGGTGAAGGTTCGGCTAGTGAGGAGCAAAAGGGTTCGGCCGACTACCCAGGGGTTCGTCCAGTGAACCCACGAACCTGTCGCGATTATGTAATCATCATCTCCATCCTACAGGGTTAAACCTGTTACCAATTCACCCCTAACAGTTCCTAAACATGCAAAACACCATAATCTAAGTGTTTTAAGTGTTCTATGTCAATAATAATAACAAAACCGCATGAGCTCGTGAAAACCCTATAAAACTAAATTTGAAATGGATGTTTACCTCAAATTCCACGGTTAAATGCTTGTTTTTCTTGTACTTCCGTGACCTAAGTGTTGAGATGAACGTTTTGGCACCTAGCTCGCTTGAATCCACCAAGGAATCGTCACCAAATCTTAGAGAGAAGGAGGAGAACACACTTTTTAGAGAGAGAAAGGTGTTGGACGAAAATGGGGGAAAGGAGGGGGGTGGAATAGGTTGGTGGTGTCATAAAGGCTTCATTTAATTCACCCGGTAGTTCGGTCTCGATCGGTTTCGCGTAAAATGTCGGTTCGTGTAATTTCCGCGGTGAAATGACGCGATTTATAAAAATAGAATTTATTTAATTATTCAAGGTTGTGATTCCTAATAAATTAACTAATATCTTCTCTTATTTTAAATTTTAAAAATATTAATTAACTGTTTAAATCTAAACGTACGGTCGTCGCGCGTATTCGTTCGACTCGTCACTCGTACGAACACGACGATAACTATACTTTTCAATCTTGTTTTCTAATTATAGAATATCATTCAGAACGTTAAACTTTCAGATATATTCGTACATATCGTCACCTATACGAATAACCCGTCAATTTAGCATTCACGTAACAATATTCGTGTGCTTAGTTCGTTAATGCCTCACATACGTTTATACATAATAAATCCTAAGCAAATAATCACATGTTGGTTCTATATTGTCAAATAATTATCTGACTCGAGAACCATTTTTCTAAATTGTGTTTCCGTTAAATGTTTCTGAATTTGTTCTATGATAACCCAATATGATAATGATAAATGATATGAATATGAAACGTACTGAAATGTATCTGATTCATACCTGTTTTACTGTTCATGTACTGTAGAGATCACTGTTCCGGTGACGGTTCCGGCACTGATGTTACATGGCACATGATTGAAGTGATATAATACAACAGGTCAATAGTAACTAATTGTAATTGCGTTCATCCGTGTTATTGTTCTCAATGTCATATGTTCTATGTGTTATTAACAAGGTTAAATAAGAACTTGTCTTATTACATTATGTTAATTATTTGAGTAAATGATGTTGTTATCATGAAGTTACATTATCATGATTATCATTCTTTGTTCCATGTTCTCTTGTAATATGTGTTGAGTTGTAAAGCTAAGTGTTTAAAGGACTTGTCCTAATACACTTACTTAACTCTTGTATCGAATGTTATTACAAAGATATATAGTATCTTTATATCATTCATATGTTTGCCTATGATTGTTCCAATGTTTGTTTATGTAAGAATAACTAAGTGTTATAAGATAAGATCTTACAACTATGTTATTTTAATGTTTTGATGAACTAATAAGATATATTATTTCGTTCATCTGATTATCACTGTCACATCATGATCATACAAGCATGCATACAAAGATAAGCGATAATAAGCAATTTGTATTATCTAAAATCAATGTAATAGCAATATGTTAAGCAAAACTTTTAAATAGATAAAAGTAAGCATGTTTCTCAGCCCCGAGAGTTTAAAATCGGTTATGATTAAAGAAAAGGGGCATATGAACTCACCTGTAGTAGTAGTGGTTGACTTAGCTTAAGAGAAGAATGCACGCGCTCTTGTTTGTATTTGTTGTGTTTTCACGATCTTGTATTGATTTCACATTGTATTTGACTCATAAGTATCAATTATTGTGATTTGTGTGTGTATGTGTTAGCCCTATTGTTAGCTAACACTTGTGACTCATGGTCTTGATTCGGCCCTTATTTCACGTGTCATAGATTATTATAATGTGACTTCATGTTGTGTGTTTATACTTGATTCATTCTTGAAAATCTATAACCCTAATCATTAAATGTTAGTCATTTGTTTTGATATGTTGTTTAGTAATTAAACCCAAAGATGGACTTAAGTAATAACCCTTGTATAAACTTAATGTTTTGAGATTGTCAAGTTCCTTAGATCCAAACCATGACCATATTTGTAGTGATTTACCCAATTTTCATAATTCCATGTATGTCATCACTAAATATGTTTATTACTTCTTTAGTTATTTGGGCCGAATTAGATCATGGATCCATTGTATGTGCTTGGGTCGGATCAATGGATATTGGGCCGAGTAAGTGGCTGAATAGAGAAGTTTGGGCCACGTAATAGGCTTTGGGCCGTATGGACTATCATGGGCCGAGGTATGTGGGGTTAAAGTTGTTGGGCCGACAAATCAAGATTGGTTCGGTTAAATGTGTGCGCCGATCTATTGGACCGCCTAAATGGGCTTTGGGGCCGTGTGTAGATGTGGGCCGATTGCTAGTTTAACAATTCACTTAACATAGTTTGTGGGTCGGGTGGTGGTACTAATAGCCGCATCCATGCAATGAATATCCAACGAGGTCAGCGAACCTATGGATTTAGGGTTCGGCATTTGCTGATATGTCAAGAGGTTCGGCTAATAGGTGAATGGTTCGGCTACAGGAGGCTAAGGTTCGGCAATAGAGGTTCGCTCATGGGAGATTCATGGCTTCACACATGGTTCGGCAGCCGAAGGTTCGTGAAGCTCAAAAGGGTTCGGCACTTTCGGGCAGGGTTCGCTGCATGGGTTCGTGTGGAACCTAGGGTTCGGTTGCAGCTCGAGGTTCGGAAAATGATGGTGCTCAGTCCAAGGTTCGTGGCATCTTGATTAGATCAGCTATGAGGTTCGTTCCCCCATGGAAGGTTCGCCTAGACAACCTGTCCACGAACCCTGTAACATCATCATTCTCGTTCCAGTTCCTGAGTCATACGTGGTTGTTTCCACCATTCCACTAGTTCGTTCTATCCCATGTGATGTTCGAATAACCGCCTAGGGTCGAGTAGAGGTAGGTTTTAAAACTGGTTCGAGGGTTGGTCGGCCAAGGGTGGAAAAACCCTAATTTTCAGAATTTCACAGCTCCATACCTTGAATTTGGCTGGACAAATGTCTAGATATGTTGTACTTCTGTGTAGAGCTTGTTGTTAGCTACGCATGGACACCAAGAACGCCCGATTTCGTTCACAAACGAGTGAGATACGAAGCTTTGAAGGTGGATAATGGTGGTGGAAGAGAGGTGGTCGGATTTTTAGGTTAGAGAGAGAATGGAAGGGGAGGAAATGAGGAAATAAGGTTCATTTAGGGTATTTATACCCCGAGAGGGTTCGGGTTGTTTTGGTTGCTCGGTTCGCGTTTTCGTCGCGTTGCCGGAAATTTACGCGTAATTTAGTTGTAATAAATAAAAGAAGAGTTATTCTAATTATTTTGATGAGTTTCAAAATTGTAAAATGTTATATATTTTATTTTATTAAATTAATGTCGTTCGTGTCGTCTTTTCATTTTCGTTTCGTCGAATCGCGTCACCATCGCGCGTATTCTTTCGAATCGTCATTCGAACGAAGACGACGATGGTTTTGCTTTCCGACTTTGGTTTTCTACTTCCCATTCATCATTTCAGAACGTTAAACTCACAGATATGTTTGTGTGAATCGTCACCCACGCAAACACACTGTTAGTTTATTATTCTGAAACGACACTGCAATATGGTTTGAATTGTGTTTCTTCACTGTCGGACTCAACTAAACTTCCTGTTATCACATTGTTTTCACATTGAAATTTCGGCCATCTGATTCCTGTCATGTATGGATATCAGATCGCAACCGATTTGTTCTTGTTATTCGTTTGAACACCGTTGTTTTTCATGATCTGTTGTGTTAACTGTACTTAAGTTTTCACTTAGATACACACAACTAATGTTTCAAATGTATGTTGTACTTACAGTATTTAAGTTTACACGAAAATACGTACAACTGTTTCTTGTATTTAGAATTCTGTTTATACAAACACTGTTTATAAACATGTATGTACACATAGTTACTGTTGTAAAGTACACATACCGTACGGACTTGCCGGCCGGTCAGGTACTAGTTGTCACAGTCTCCCCTTGTTAAAGAAATTTCGTCCCTAAATTTACGCATAAATGTCGGGCTTTACTTCTTGAACAGGTGGGGATACTTTGTCTTTATGTTGTCCTCGCGCTCCCAGGTAAATTCTGGTCCATGCTTAGAGTTCCATCGAACCTTTACGATAGGGATACGGCTTCGTTTCAGTTTCTTAACTTCACGTTCCATAATCTCTACTGGTTCTTCAATGAAATTTAGTTGCTCATCAAGTTGTATCTCTTCCAATGGTATGATCAATGTTTCGTCTGCTAAGCACCTCTTGAGATTTGATACACGAAACACATCGTGTACTCCGCTGAGTTCATCAGGGAGTCTAAGTCTGTATGCCACAGGACCTATGCATTGAGTAATCTCAAACGGTCCGACATACCTAGGTGCTAGCTTGCCCTTAGCCCCAAAACGAACTATGCCTTTCCATGGGGACACTTTCAACATAACTCGGTCACCCACATCGAATTCCAAAGGCTTGCGCCATTTGTCTGCGTAACTCTTTTGGCGACTACGTGTTGCTTGTAATCTCTGCTGTATCTGGGCTATCTTATCAGTAGTTTCCTGAATAAGTTCAGGCCCAGTTATTCTGTTGTCTCCCACTTCGGTCCAACAAATTGGAGACCGACATTTTCTACCATAGAGTGCTTCAAAAGGAGCACATCCAATGCTGCTGTGGTAGCTATTGTTGTAGGAGAACTCAATAAGAGGTAAGTGTGTGTCCCAACTTCCACCGAAGTCTAGGATGCATGTCCTCAACATATACTCTAGGGTTTGAATGGTGCGTTCGCTTTGTCCATCCGTTTGTGGATGATAAGCAGTGCTCAAGTTAACACTTGTCCCTAAGGATTGTTGCAATGATTGCCAGAACCGCGAAGTAAATCGACTGTCCCGGTCTGAAATAATAGACGATGGCACCCCGTGCCTTACTACTATTTCATCAATGTATAGTCTCGCTAGTTTCTCCATCTTGTATGTCTCTCTGATTGGTAAGAAGTGTGCGGACTTGGTCAATCTATCAATGATGACCCAAATAGAATCGTATCCGTAGGAAGTGCGGGTTAGCTTGGTAATGAAATCCATAGCTATTTGTTCCCACTTCCATTGTGGTATCTCTGGTTGTTCCAGCAAACCCGAAGGCTTCTGGTGTTCAGCTTTGACCTTGGCACATGTAATGCATTTTTCCAACATAAGTGGCAATATCTTTCTTCATACCCGGCCACCAATAAAACGACCGAAGGTCTTGGTACATCTTATCGGCACCAGGATGAACTGAATAGCGTGTCTTGTGTGCCTCGTCAAGTATAAGTGTTCGAAGTTCATCTATTGCTGGAATCCAAACACGATCCAGATAGTAGATAACTCCATCTTGTTTTGTCACAAAATGTTTCTCGGCTCCACAATCGAGCTCGCGTTTCAGGTTGTCTCTTGCCACTTCTTCTTGTTGTGCCTGTATGATGCGTTCTCTCAAACTTGTTTGCACGGTCATTCCCATTGCTCGTACGCGCAAGGGTTTGACTCTTTCCTTCCGACTCAAAGCATCTGCAACAACATTTGCTTTGCCCGGATGGTATTTGATCACACAATCGTAATCGTTCAGAAGCTCAACCCAACGTCTCTGTCTCATGTTAAGCGCCTTCTGATCAAATATGTGCTGTAAACTCTTGTGATCTGTGAAGATAGTGCATTTGGTACCATAAAGGTAGTGTCTCCAAATCTTTAAAGCAAATACAACAGCTCCCAGTTCTAAATCATGTGTCGTGTAATTCTTCTCATGTATCTTCAACTGTCTTGAGGCGTAAGCAATGACTTTGTCTCGTTGCATCAAAACACATCCTAGTCCCTGATGGGAAGCGTCACAATAAACTACAAAGTCATCATTGCCTTCTGGAAGTGTTAAGATTGGAGCATTGCACAATCTTTGTTTCAGTGTCTGGAATGCCTCCTCTTGTTTCTGTGTCCACACAAAAGGTTCAAACTTCTGTGTGAGCTTGGTGAGAGGCAAAGCTATCTTAGAAAAATTCGAGATGAATCTCCTGTAATAACCTGCCAATCCCAAGAATGATCTGATCTCTGTCGGTGTTGTAGGCACATCCCAGTTCTTGATTGCTTCTATCTTAGTAGGATCCACGTGAATACCATCACTGTTAATCACGTGTCCCAAGAACCGAACTTCTCTTAACCAGAATTCACACTTGGAGAATTTGGCATAGAGTCGTTCTTCTTTCAGAAGTTCCAAAACCGTCTTGAGGTGTTGCTCATGTTCCTTCTCGTTCTTTGAATAAATCAGTATATCATCAATAAAAACGATAACAAACTAATCTAAGTACGGCTTGCACACTCGGTTCATCAAATCCATGAACACAGCTGGTGCGTTCGTCAATCCGAATGGCATCACCATGAACTCGTAGTGACCATGTCGGGTACGAAATGCCATCTTTGTTATGTCTTCCTCTTGAATCCGGAGCTGATGATAGCCTGATCTCAGGTCTATCTTTGAAAAGTATTGTGCTCCCTGTAACAGATCAAACAAAACATCAATCCTCGGTAACAGGTATCGATTCTTGATGGTGAGTTTGTTGAGCTCTCTGTAATCAATACACATTCTGAAAGTTCCATCCTTCTTCTTAACAAAGAGAACCGGAACTCCCCACGGGGAGAAGCTCGGTCGGATGAATCCTTTATCGAGTAGCTCCTGTAATTGATTGGACAACTCCTGCATTTCTGATGGTGCAAGTCTATAAGGAGACTTAGCTACAGGAGTTGCTCCCGGAATCAAATCGATTCAAAACTGCACCGATCTCTCGGTGGCAGTCCCCGTAAATCATCCGGAAACACGTCCGCATAGTCTTTCATAATTGGTACGTCTTGAATCTTAATTGTCTTCTTGTCTTTCTCGATCACGTGAGCTAGGAATGCAGCGCATTGTTTTTTGAGGTACTTGCGAGCCTTCATGCAAGATATTATCTTCACACTGCGTTTCGCTTGGTCTCCACGAATCTCCAAGATCTCATTGTTCTCCACTGGAATGCGTAATAGTTTATCGGAACAGATGAACTCGAATCGATTAAGGGATAGCCAATCCATTCCGATGATGATGTCGAAACTGCCCAGCTCCATCGGTATCAAGTCGATGGAAAATGTGTGATCGCCAAGTGTTAGTGGGCAATTCCTAAATATTGTGTCTACTGTGATCTGTTTGCCGTTTGCTATCTCAATAGTGTAAGGGGAGTCTAACAATTCCTTATCATAATTAAAATGGCATGCAATGTCGGATGAGATAAAACTCTGATCAGCATCAGTGTCAAATAATATGGATGCATAGAAGTCAAATAAGAGAAATGTACCCGTGATCACGTTTGGGTCTTGTCGAGCAGTAGCTGCTCCAATCTGGAAGGCTCGTCCTCTTGGTGCTTGAGCCCTTTGTTGATTTCTCTTGGGACAATCCCGAGAAAAGTGTCCAGGCTCGCCACAGTTGTAGCAAGACCTGTGATCAGCAGCAGCAGCAGTAGCTGCATTGCTGTTTCTGTTCGAAGTTCCCGCTCCTGCAGCGGTTGGCCCAATGACCAAACTTTCCACAGTTTGTGCATTGCTTGCACTGAGTGTTTAGTTCATGATGATACTGGCAAGTGTTGCACAAAGGTGCAGTGCTAGTGTAGGGCTTTATGATTTGCAGTGGTGGAGGCTGGTTGAGCATTGGGGCTTGAGTGGTGGCAGCAAAGTTTCTAGCCACCTTTTATTTCTTAGCCGGCCTCTTGACCGACTTCCGTGAAGTTCCAGCTTTGGCTGAGTCAGCCTCTTTCTTGATTGCTCCAGAAGCAACCATCACATCTGTCATTGTTGATGACAGAGTAACAGCCATTTCCATGGTTGTTGGATGAGCAGCAAGGATAAAACCTTGCATACAGGTCGGCAATCCTCCGATATACCGTTCGATTATCTTTTCCAGTGTGGGCACTATATCCGGTGCCAATGATGCCAGCTCGTGAAATCTGGTGGTGTGGGCCAGATGCCCAGCACCAATCATCACAAGATTGAGTAATTCGGTCTCAACCTTCTTGATTTCATTTCTTGGGCAAAATTCTGCCCGCAGTAATGCCTTGAAGTCATCCCAAGGCATTGACAGAGCCTCATCCCTACCTCTGGTAATAACCTGAGCGTTCCACCAAGTTAACACTCGCTTGTGGAATGACCCCGCAGCATACTTCACCCTATACTTGTGACAATCCGACTTTTCGAGTTAACCTCGTTAACCCTCGTAGGCTCAAAAAGACCAATGAAGGCCCAACAAAGCCAAGGGAGGCCCAGGAAGGCCCAGTAAGGCCCAGTAAGGCCAAAGTAGGCCCAATGGTATTTAAGAGGCCCAGTTGAGCTAGTCAAGCCCAACAAGGTTCTAAGAAGCATCTTGGTGACAATTTAGGACTTTCGGTTCAACTTTGATTAACCGAAATGTTTTGTAATCGATCAAAACCAAACCTGAGGGTTAGAATTAAGCAAGATCAGTCTTAGAATGTTAAAACTTCAGGGATTAAGATTGCAATTCAAGAAAAAGTTTCAATTTTGACTTGGAAAGTCAAAATTCGGCCTAAAAACTAAATTGGAATTCGAATAGCATATTATGATCAGTTACTATTGAATTAAATGACCACTAATCATCATATTGATGATAATTAACAGTTGTTATACGTTGTGAAATCATAAATCATCGAATTATCTGGAAAACCGTTTCTAAATGTTAAAGTCGTGGGTATTAAATACCAAAACCACACAATTCGATTTCAACAATCACAATTGAGTTTACAGAACACTTGATCGGCGATATTAGGAGCCTCTGTCTTCAACAATTCGATCTCATAGCTCTCGGTTTCAAGAATTGGATTTAGAGACGGCCGAAGAACACCTCTAGTCGATTAACAACAATTCGAAACCAATCCAGGTAATTCTCGACGCCTATACATTCTAAAATGACCGATTAAGAGAAACCCCTTGTAAATTCCTACTGTTAACATCGAATTGTGTGAATCTCAGTTCTAGGGTTCATCTTAGTATGTGAATTGGGGGTTTCTACCGACAAAAGCTTGAAAGTCAAATTAAAACTCATGTGCAGTTTCGCAATCAGGTGTTAAACGAAATCCCTGAGATAATTACACACAACTATATCGAATTCCATGACTTCAATTCTAGGACTTTAGAACAAAACGGTTTTAGGGGTTTCGATTGATATGGACCTTAAAATGAAATTAAGCAACACCATTAGTTTCAGAAACATTCGATTAAGGATAAACACATGCCAATTTCAGTTCAAAACATTGAAAGATAGGAGTTCGAGTTCTAGGGTTTCTTATTGAAACGGTTTTGGGGGATTTGATTTCAATGGATTCAAAAATCGAATTAAATGATACCATTAGATCCAGAAGAGTTCGATTAAGCAAAATCAGTGATCAATTGAGTTCTTAACAACGAATTGATCACGATCTAATTCTAGGGTTCTTAACTTAATACGAATTTGGGGATTTCTGTTTGAATGGATTCAATAATCAGATTAATTGATACTGATAGTTTCGAAATTGTGTTTTAAACGAAAACTATATTTCAATTTCACAAAACCAAAACGAATTGGTTGACTTCGATTTCTAGAGTTTGTAAAAGTTAACAATTTTGGGTATTTCGATAGTATTAGGTTGATTTTCGAATTAAATTATATAGAGAGGTTCGAAATTGTTAAAATGATAAAAACCCTATGGTTTTAGGTTTGATCAGGTTTGAATTCATGGTTAATTGGGGGTTGAAAGCTTCGGTTAAGGAAATTAGGGGAAACCCGATTAGTTTGAATTCGAAATGGATCCTGTTAACGAAATGAGATGTAGAGGAGCTGGTAAGGTATGTGTAACATGGGAGGGAGGTCACGGGTTCGAACCCGGCCCCCATCCATTTTGATGTTTTGGGTTATTTTAGTAATTAAGCCATACCTTCTTCGTTTTAAATCCAATTCGACTCGTTCGAAGTGCGTTAGAACCAGAATTTAATTCCTAATGTATTTGGATAATAAAACTCATATTTTAGATCGAAAATGAAATCGCGTATAGTTACGTTTATTTAAATAAAACCATATATGTTTTATTTAAATGATTTCTAAAGACACGCGTACTTTCGTATACACATTTATAACATTTTAACATTTGTGTGTTGAAACGTATGTGATGTCAAGCACAAAACGACATTCCGAATAACTTTAGGTTATTGTTTAAACCACAGATTCTTCGTAGAGGATTTCTACGCAAGTTCACACGTATTTGATCATTCTGCAATTATCAAAGGTGCGTACACGACCCCTTTCTTATTTTAAACTTTTTTGGGGGAGAAAACATGTGCAACAAACTGTTTTTAGATACATATCACTTGCATGAGTTAGCTGTTTACATTATGTGAAACATATCAACTTGAAAGTCCTTACACACCTCGAACCGTTTAGTTTGCTGTAATGCAAAGCGTGGTAGTTGGAAATAGATCTATTAGGTTTGACAAACCTCACCTGGTAGATGGGATCTACGCAGGTGTTTGACTGACCAAACACAATTTTACTATTGTTGTGATAGACAATAGTGGCAAGGCGAAAACATGCTATAGCATGGCAATCCGTCAGCTTCGGTGTCGAACATTTATGTAAATAGTTTATATGACTAGCTATCATGACTGTGCATGTGTGATTATGTTATCTACAATCTTGTTATTCAAACTGCTGTTTTGAACATTGTGAATGCTTAAAACCTGTGTTATGCACCAACCTTTGTGTTGACTTGATTTACATGTTTTCTCAGGACGCTAAGGCGCTCGTTAAAGGTGGCATGGACTAGGAGATAGAGTCTCATGCATTTTAAACATTTGGAATATTCGAATTTGAACATTTAATTATTTTGTTTTGTAATGTTTATTTTACAACTGTTTTTGGTTTTAAACGCTTCCGCAACTTTTGTAAACTCTGATGTTATGTTTAAAGACCCAAGTATGTTTTGAAATTCATATAGAGGTCTTCGCTATGTCTAATGATCTGAGATCCTGGTTTGTCACGTTCCCAAACGGTATGATTCCGTTAGTTGAAAATTGGGGGTGTGACAGATTGGTATCAGAGCCTTTGGTTATAGCGAACTAGGTTTGCATTTGTCAGCTTAGACTATGACTGTTAGACATTAGACACACCTGTTTACACACATTGCTTAGAAATTACATATGACATTATGTAATTGACTTGTTTACACATTCCATGGCACTGCACTTACATATGGTATTATGTAACAGGCATGGCATCATCATCAGTACCGTACATTTATATTGATGACTCTGAGGACGAGGAACCGATAGTTCCAGCACCACCGTCATCACCACCACCACCTATTCCATCACCTCCACCATATGAGATGGATGACTCAGATCCGGAGGAGGATCCGGAGGAGGACCCAGACGAGGATCCCGAGGAGGATCCAGATGAGGACCCGGATGAGGATCCGGAGGAGGAGCCAGTGGAGGGCACTCAGCAGATCCCTGCTGAGGGACCCTCTGCACATCCACCACCAGTACTAGATGCTCCTGAGCCTAAGAGGCAAAGGACGGACGCGGAGGAGATCGCCAAACTGCGCGAGGATCTGGAGGAAGCAGAAGATAGGATTGCACAGCACTCTCGGGAACAATGGGATGCTAATGAGAGGCAAGAGGAACTTGCCCATCTGGTTCATGACATGCGAAATGAGATGATTAACTTGATTGGTCGTCTAGAAGAGTCAGAGAACCGAGAGGAGATTTTGGCGGGCAGGGTTGAAGCTTTGGAGGATTTAGTGGCCTCTGAGAATGAGGAACAGGATGAGGATGAGGAGGAGGAACCAGCACCAGTTGTTGAGTCCGATCCTGAATCCACTGTTGAGGATGACTGATTGTTTTCTTTTCTTTCTTGTTTTGTTTAAACTTATTAGGAACGGGTTGTGTTCCTACATTAGTAGTTTGAAAAATTGTGTTTTATTTCAAAAGTATTGTACTCAAAGAAAGTTTCTATCTATGGAAGAATTATTATTTATTTTCAACAGTTGTGTTGATTTATATTACATGTTGTGTTTGTTGTTTTACTTACACATGTCACATTAGATTTTGACTTCGTGCTAACACTTCTTGTAAATAGGAAACTAATGGCTGAGGGAAACGTACATATGACTGTTGCTGAGCTCAATGAGCTAATTAACAACAGAGTTGCAGAGGCAATCGCACAGTATGCTCAGACTCACAACACAGGGCCACAGGGTCCAGCTGGGGGATTGGTTAACCCACAAGTCTGCACGTTCAAGATGTTCTTGGACTGCAAACCTCACAATTTCAAAGGGTCGGAGGGGGCCATTGGACTCCTTCGGTGGATTGAAAATGCTGAGTCGGTGTTTGAAATGTGCAACTGCCCTAACGAAAGCAAGGTGAAATTTGCTACGGGAACATTGGAGGGTCCAGCACTAACTTGGTGGAACTCAAATGTTCAGACTCTGGGGTTGGGAGAGGCTAATGCCTTAACATGGAATGACTTCAAAACTTTACTGCAAGAGGAGTACTGTCCTCGCAGTGAAATGCAGAAGTTGGAGGAGGAATACTGGCACCTCAAGATGGAGGGGTCAAACATTGAAGAGTATACGACCAGGTCACATGAGTTGGCCAGACTGCTACCACACATGGCTACTCCAGCCAGCAAGTGGATTGAAAGGTACATTGGAGGACTAGTGCCTCAGATTCAAGGGTTGGTGACTTCAGCAAATCCCACCACCATCCAACAAGCTGTTCGTTTAGCGCATCAGCTTACTGACCAGGCAGTGTTGCAGGGGACTCTGCCCAAACGAACATCTGCTACCAAGGTAGGAGATCATAAGAGAAAGTGGGAAGGTAACAACTTCAAGGGTAACAACCAACAATCATATCAGCAAAACCGGAAACAAGACTCAAACAAGTCTTATCATGGTTCAAGCAGTGGTCAGCAATCATCATCGTCGGGGGGTTATATTGGCAAACACCCCAAGTGCAATAGGTGTGGTTACCATCATGCAGGTAATCAGTGTGAGAAAGCTAAGTGCCAGAGGTGTGGCAAGATTGGGCATGCGGCTAAGGATTGTCGCGGGGAACTACAGAACAACAACAACCAGAACAATAACCAGAACAACGCTCAGAAAGGTTGTTTTGAGTGTGGCAAGATGGGGCATTTTAAGAAAGATTGCCCACAGCTCAAGAAAGGCGGGGACAATAATGCCAATGGCAGTGGAAATGGAAACGGTAATGGAAATGGCACCAACAACAACAACAACAATAACAACAACAACAATGGTGCTAGGGGCAGGGCGTTTGTGATTGGAGGACGTCAAGCGCGGGAGGATCCAAACATTGTTACGGGTACGTTCCTCTTAAATAATCACTATGCCTCTATGTTATTTGACACCGGTGCCGATCGGAGTTTTGTATCTAGTTCACTTGCTAAGTTGCTAAATGTTAGTCCCACTGCCTTAGATAGTCCATACACTGTGGAATTAGCTGATGGTAAGTTGATTGTAGTGGAAAATATTTTTAAGGGATGTATCCTTGATTTGATGGGTCAAACATTAGAAATCGATCTTATGCCTATTGCCTTAGGCAGTTTTGAGGTAGTTATTGGCATGGACTGGTTGTCCAAAAACCAGGCTGAAATCGTATGCCATGAAAAGATTGTTCGCATACCTCTTCCACAAGGAGAGACATTATATGTACAAGGCGAGAAGAGCAGTACGCCACTGCGTCTCATATCTTGTATGAAAGCACACAAGTGTCTACGTAAAGGTCATACGGCAGTTATAGCCCTTATAACTGAAAAGCCGGTAGCTGAGAAGAAGCTTGAAGATATACCTGTAGTTTGTGAATTTCCGGAGGTGTTTCCAGAAGACTTGCCGGGATTACCGCCTATCAGACAGGTGGAATTTCGAATCGACCTTACACCAGATGCAACACCGATAGCTAGGGCGCCTTATCGACTTGCACCGTCTGAGATGCAAGAGTTATCCACACAATTGCAAGAGTTGTTGGATAAGGGTTTCATACGACCTAGTTTTTCACCGTGGGGAGCTCCAGTTTTGTTTGTAAAGAAGAAGGACAGAACTTTCCGTATGTGTATCGATTACCGGGAATTGAATAAGGTTACTATCAAAAACCGGTATCCGTTACCCAGAATTGACGATCTGTTCGATCAGTTGCAAGGTTCGAGTTACTACTCGAAGATTGATCTCAGGTCTGGTTATCATCAACTAAGAGTCCAGGAGGAGGATATCCCGAAGACAGCATTCAGGACACGCTATGGCCATTATGAGTTCTTGGTCATGCCATTTGGGTTGACAAACGCTCCAGCTGTATTCATGGATCTCATGAATCGTGTTTGTAAACCTTATCTTGATAAGTTTGTTATTGTTTTCATTGATGACATTCTCATCTATTCACAGTCTGAGGAGGAGCACGCCGAACATCTTCGATTACTATTGGAATTACTGAAACAGGAACAATTGTACGCTAAATTCTCGAAATGTGATTTCTAGATGCGAGAAGTACAATTCTTGGGTCATATAGTCAACGAAAAGGGCATACATGTTGATCCAGCGAAGATTGAAGCGATTAAGAATTGGGAAGCGCCAAAAACACCTACCGAGGTACGACAATTCCTTGGTTTGGCGGGTTATTACCTAAGATTCATTGAAGGTTTCTCAAAGATCGCTCAACCACTTACAGCTCTTACGCATAAGGGAACAAAGTATAACTGGACGGATAAACAGGAAGCTGCATTCCAGTTATTGAAACAGAAACTCTGTAGTGCACCGATTCTGTCCTTACCGGAAGGGACGGAAGACTTTGTGGTGTATTGTGATGCATCTGCACAGGGATTGGGATGTGTGTTGATGCAACGTGAAAAAGTAATTGCTTATGCTTCCAGACAACTACGAACACACGAAAAGAATTACACTACTCATGACTTGGAGTTAGGGGCAGTGGTTTTTGCTTTGAAAATTTGGAGGCATTATCTGTATGGAACTAAGTGTACTATTTATACTGATCATAAGAGTTTGCAACATATCTTTGATCAGAAGGAACTCAATATGAGACAACGACGATGGGTTGAGTTGTTGAATGATTATGAGTGTGCGATTAAGTATCACCCGGGAAAAGCCAATGTAGTAGCTGACGCTTTGAGCAGAAAAGATACAACGGGAACAAGACGGGTTCGTGCACTTATGATGACAATACATACTGACTTACCTGACAAGGTGCACAGTGCTCAGATTGAGGCCTTGAAAAAGGAAAAATTAGTACCAGAATCCTTGCGAGGAATGGAAGAACAATTGGATGTTAAACCTGATGGAATTCGTTATTTCCCTAATCGAATGTGGATACCTTTGTATGGAGGTTTAAGGGAACTCGTGATGGATGAAGCACACAAGTCCAGATATTCAGTCCATCCAGGATCAGACAAGATGTATCATGATTTGAAGGCACTGTATTGGTGGCCTCATATGAAAGCTGATATTGCTAAGTACGTTAGCAAATGTTTGACTTGTTCGAAAGTCAAAGTGGAATACCAGAAGCCATCTGGTTTACTGCAACAACTAGAGATACCGATGTGGAAATGGGAACAGATTTTGATGGATTTCATTACTAAGTTACCCCGTACACCGAGTGGTTGTGATACGATATGGGTAATTGTCGATCGATTAACGAAATCTGCACACTTCTTAGCAATCAAGGAAACTGATAAGATGGAGAAAATGACTCGCATTTACATCAAGGAAGTAGTAGCACGGCATGGCGTGCCAATCTCTATCATATCAGATCGGGATGCCCGATTTACTTCCAACTTTTGGAAATCACTTCATAAGTCATTGGGGACTCGCTTGGATATGAGTACCGCTTATCATCCACAGACCGACGGTCAAAGTGAATGAACGATTCAAACGCTCGAGGATATGTTACGAGCTTGTGTAATTGACTTTGGTGACAGCTGGGAGAATCATTTACCGTTAGTGGAATTCTCTTACAACAACAGTTATCATACAAGTATTCAAGCAGCACCGTTTGAAGCCTTGTATGGTCGCAAATGTCGCTCACCAGTTTGTTGGGCTGAAATTGGTGACAGTCAGATAACAGGTCCTGAATTGGTACACGAGACGACAGAGAAGATAGTTCAAATCCGGAACCGTATGGCAGCGGCTCGGGATCGACAGAAGAGTTATGCTGACAAACGTCGTAAGCCGTTGGAATTCCAAGTAGGAGACTGAGTTCTTCTAAAAGTATCACCTTGGAAAGGTGTGATACGATTCGGCAAGCGCGGAAAGCTTAGTCCACGTTACGTAGGACCTTTTGAAATTCTAAAAAGGATTGGTCCGGTTGCGTATCAACTCAAACTACCGGATGAACTCAGTGGAGTTCATGATGTTTTTCACGTATCGAACTTAAAGAAATGTCTTTCTGATGAGACATTGATTGTTCCGTTGGAAGAAATACAAGTAGATGAACAGCTACGATTTATTGAAGAACCAGCTGAAATCATGGACCGAGAGGTCAAACAACTGAAGCAAAGCAAGATTCCGATAGTCAAAGTTCGATGGAATTCAAGACGTGGTCCTGAATTCACATGGGAACGGGAAGACCAAATGATGAAGAAATATCCTCATCTATTCAAAACAGCTGCTGCTAACACTGAGAGCGCACGTTAAATTTCGGGACGAAATTTCCTTCAACAAGGGGATGACGTGATGCTTCACACATCAAACACTGCAAATTTCAAACTGTAAGCACAAACATTTTATTTATTCAATTGATTTTGTTACAAACATTTGTGATACATTATATCCTATATATTTTATGTGCTACATTTCATATGTTACATGTTATGGTAGTACATACATGATTGGTTACACACATTTTGCTATGTGCGGGGTTGCATAGTACAAATGGTTATAGACACTCACTATGTGTGAGGTTACACAACACACATTTTGCTATGTGCGGGATTACATAGTACAAACAGTTTCAGACACTCACTATGTGTGAGGTTACACAACACAGTATGATCAAACACAAACAGTCACAGTTAGGTGAACTAACTAGTGTACACGCAAACAGTCACATTGAACGATCACAATTGAGTTGTGATGTTGCAAGCATTAGACTTTGTGTGTGAGTACACACAAGCACACAGAATGATCAAATCACACTAACACGTACGATTCAAACTCGTAAGTAGTTTCCTAACTACTCCTAACACTTACTAATTTTCGGGACGAAAATTCCTTCAACAAGGGGATGATGTGACAATCCGACTTTTCGAGTTAACCTCGTTAACCCTCGTAGGCCCAATAAGACCAATGAAGGCCCAACAAAGCCAAGGGAGGCCCAGGAAGGCCCAGTAAGGCCCAGTAAGGCCAAAGTAGACCCAATGGTATTTAAGAGGCCCAGTTGAGCTAGTCAAGCCCAACAAGGTTCTAAGAAGCATCTTGGTGACAATTTAGGACTTTCGGTTCAACTTTGATTAACCGAAATGTTTTGTAATCGATCAAAACCAAACCTGAGGGTTAGAATTAAGCAAGATCAGTCTTAGAATGTTAAAACTTCAGGGATTAAGATTGCAATTCAAGAAAAAGTTTCAATTTTGACTTGGAAAGTCAAAATTCGGCCTAAAAACTAAATTGGAATTCGAATAGCATATTATGATCAGTTACTATTGAATTAAATGACCACTAATCATCATATTGATGATAATTAACAGTTGTTATACGTTGTGAAATCATAAATCATCGAATTATCTGGAAAACCGTTTCTAAATGTTAAAGTCGTGGGTATTAAATACCAAAACCACACAATTCGATTTCAACAATCACAATTGAGTTTACAGAACACTTGATCGGTGATATTAGGAGCCTCTGTCTTCAACAATTCGATCTCATAGCTCTCGGTTTCAAGAATTGGATTTAGAGACGGCCGAAGAACACCTCTAGTCGATTAACAACAATTCGAAACCAATCCAGGTAATTCTCGACGCCTATACATTCTAAAATGACCGATTAAGAGAAACCCCTTGTAAATTCCTACTGTTAACATCGAATTGTGTGAATCTCAGTTCTAGGGTTCATCTTAGTATGTGAATTGGGGTTTCTACCGAAACAAGCTTGAAAGTCAAATTAAAACTCATGTGCAGTTTCGCAATCAGGTGTTAAACGAAATCCCTGAGATAATTACACACAACTATATCGAATTCCATGACTTCAATTCTAGGACTTTAGAACAAAACGGTTTTAGGGGTTTCGATTGATATGGACCTTAAAATGAAATTAAGCAACACCATTAGTTTCAGAAACATTCGATTAAGGATAAACACATGCCAATTTCAGTTCTAAACTTTGAAAGATAGGAGTTCGAGTTCTAGGGTTTCTTATTGAAACGGTTTTGGGGGATTTGATTTCAATGGATTCAAAAATCGAATTAAATGATACCATTAGATCCAGAAGAGTTCGATTAAGCAAAATCAGTGATCAATTGAGTTCTTAACAACGAATTGATCACGATCTAATTCTAGGGTTCTTAACTTAATACGAATTTGGGGATTTCTGTTTGAATGGATTCAATAATCAGATTAATTGATACTGATAGTTTCGAAATTGTGTTTTAAACGAAAACTATATTTCAATTTCACAAAACCAAAACGAATTGGTTGACTTCGATTTCTAGAGTTTGTAAAAGTTAACGATTTTGGGTATTTCGATAGTATTAGGTTGATTTTCGAATTAAATTATATAGAGAGGTTCGAAATTGTTAAAATGATAAAAACCCTATGGTTTTAGGTTTGATCAGGTTTGAATTCATGGTTAATTGGGTGTTGAAAGCTTCGGTTAAGGAAATTAGGGGAAACCCGATTAGTTTGGGTTAAAAGAATTCGAAATGGATCCTGTTAACGAAATGAGATGTAGAGGAGCTGGTAAGGTATGTGTAACATGGGAGGGAGGTCACGGGTTCGAACCCGGCCCCCACCCATTTTGATGTTTTGGGTTATTTTAGTAATTAAGCCATACCTTCTTCGTTTTAAATCCAATTCGACTCGTTCGAAGTGCGTTAGAACCAGAATTTAATTCCTAACGTATTTGGATAATAAAACTCATATTTTAGATCGAAAATGAAATCGCGTATAGTTACGTTTATTTAAATAAAACCATATATGTTTTATTTAAACGATTTCTAAAGACACGCGTACTTTCGTATACACATTTATAACATTTTAACATTCGTGTGTTGACACGTATGTGATGTCAAGCACAAAACGACATTCCGAATAACTTTAGGTTATTGTTTAAACCACAGATTCTTCGTAGAGGATTTCTACGCAAGTTCACACGTATTTGATCATTCTGCAATTATCAAAGGTGCGTACACGGCCCCTTTCTTATTTTAAACTGTTTTGGGGGAGAAAACATGTGCAACAAACTGTTTTTAGATACATATCACTTGCATGAGTTAGCTGTTTACATTATGTGAAAACATATCAACTTGAAAGTCCTTACACACCTCGAACCGTTTAGTTTGCTGTAATGCAAAGCGTGGTAGTTGGAAATAGATCTATTAGGTTTGACAAACCTCACCTGGTAGATGGGATCTACGCAGGTGTTTGACTGACCAAACACAATTTTACTATTGTTGTGATAGACAATAGTGGCAAGGCGAAAACATGCTATAGCATGGCAATCCGTCAGCTTCGGTGTCGAACACTTATGTAAATAGTTTATATGACTAGCTATCATGACTGTGCATGTGTGATTATGTTATCTACAATCTTGTTATTCAAACTGTTGTTTTGAACATTGTGAATGCTTAAAACCTGTGTTATGCACCAACCTTTGTGTTGACTTGATTTACATGTTTTCTCAGGACGCTAAGGCGCGCGTTAAAGGTGGCATGGACTAGGAGATAGAGTCTCATGCATTTTAAACATTTGGAATATTTGGATTTGAACATTTAAGTATTTTGTTTTGTAATGTTTATTTTACAACTGTTTTTGGTTTTAAACGCTTCCGCAACTTTTGTAAACTCTGATGTTATGTTTAAAGACCAAAGTATGTTTTGAAATTCATATAGAGGTCTTCGCTATGTCTAATGATCTGAGATCCTGGTTTGTCACGTTCCCAAACGGTATGATTCCATTAGTTGAAAATTGGGGGTGTGACAATACTGTTCCGGACAGTTGCTGATCTCCAGTGTTGTTTCCATCTTTTCGATCCATTGGATCAATCCGACGGCTCCTTCGCTGCCACTGAAACTCGGTGGCTTGCAACCCACAAAGTTTTTGTAGGAATAGTCTTTGTGATGGCGGTTGTTTCCGCTGCCTTCTCCAGATGAGTTGGCAACGTTGTTGCTGTTGTTGGTATTGATCCGGTTCATCATCTCCGGGATCACATCCCTCAGTTGACTGGTCAACAGTGTAGCCAGTGCAATGGTGGTAGGATCTAGATGATGAACTGGTGGTGGCGGAGGAGGAGGTGGAGGTGGTGGTATAGGAGAGTCAGGCGGTGAAGGTGTACATAAGTGTGGTGCCAAGTCTTGTGGTGGTGGCAGTATAGCAGGTGGTGGTCTTCTCAGCGGCATTCTGATCATAACCGAAAGAAAATCGGTTAGTGCGGTGATCAGATGCAGAAGACACATGCAAATAGAATCCTATATCACATGATTTCTATATGAGGGTCCCTAGGTTATAGTCTAGGCCAAACCGTTTAAGCAATATGACCTATATTTCTCTATAACCATGCTCTGATACCAATCTGTCACACCCCAAGCCGGCGGGAACGGATCGGGTTTTCCCATCGGGCAGAAGGTTCACGGGGCGCGATATCGTGAGTGATAATCGAATGATCAGATTGTTTACATAGCACATGATAAATAAATGAGAAATGCTAACACATACATGATATAGAATTACAAGATTTAATGACAATGTATCATTCATAATTAAATCAAGTAAATCTACCAAAAAGAATCAATGTAACTCTATCTTGTATCTGTACAAGATATACAAAAGATGATTCATTGTTCTTGTCACCAAAAGCATGCAACACAAAATAAAGCTAGGTCTTCTAAAAGTCCACTAGCTTAATCCTTGCATGTAAGTACCTACACCTGTTCGTCACCTGAGAAAAACGTGCATTTAAACAAAGTCGACACTAGGTTGGTGAGTTCATAAGTATGTTAATTGAAAACCTTGATTCATTCACATGCACAATCACAGTGTTTATAATGTTACTTGCATGTCATTTGTTTCACTTGTTCACCCAATGGCTTCTCAATAGTTATATTTACAAGTATTATATCATCCTAGTAGTAATGCTTATATATAGGGCATATGTAAGGGAACTAAGCCCTAGCCAACATCCCACCACATCACTACTAGAACTCCACACTACTTGCAATACAACTATTGATTTCCATTCCCGAATCCACATGTTCATCTCATTCTTGATCACCTGTGATATCATGTATAGAATAATATGATGATGTAATTGTAGTTATCAAACCGAAGTTTAGATAACCATTATATATGTTAAGGATATTAGATTTATTAAATCTGTTCCTTGTATTATTCTATAATGGTGGGGTTAACTGTTGTTTCACTTTTAAAGATTAAGAGTGTTAGTTAACCAATTGTAATTTGTTCTCAACTGATAGTGCATAGAGCCTAAAAGGAATCCATTGAAATCCTCACGTAATCAGATTTCAATGCATCCGATTTACCTCTATCACTTTATGTACCCATGGACCTCATCGCAACAGTTACCAGTAATATGACATGAGAATATAACTTACTTAATCTACTAGTCAACAAGAAACGATGGATTAATTACTTATCACTGCAGATTAATATAACCATGAGTCGCTTTCCAGAACCTGACTTGAAGTCGCCCTGTCACCGGTCATACGTTACTGGCCAATGAATCAATATGATCAACATACTAGCCCTACATGCTAGAGGTTTGTCAAACCTATGGTACCACTATGCTATCGTCGGTTTAGTCACGTCAAACTAACTGGTCAGCGAATTATAGGGGCTTACATGATCAACTTGAACTAGTGGCACATGATTGAAGTGATATAATACAACAGGTCAATAGTAACTAATTGTAATTGCGTTCATCCGTGTTATTGTTCTCAATGTCATATGTTCTCTGTGTTATTAACCAGGTTAAATAAGAACTTGTCTTATTACATTATGTTAATTATTTGAGTAAATGATGTTGTTATCATGAAGTTACATTATCATGATTATCATTCTTTGTTCCATGTTCTCTTGTAATATGTGTTGAGTTGTAAAGCTAAGTGTTTAAAGGACTTGTCCTAATACACTTACTTAACTCTTGTATCGAATGTTATTACAAAGATACATAGTATCTTTATATCATTCATATGTTTGCCTGTGATTGTTCCAATGTTTGTTTATGTAAGAATAACTAAGTGTTATAAGATAAGATCTTACAACTATTTTATTTTAATGTTTTGATGAACTAATAAGATATATTATTTCGTTCATCTGATTATCACTGTCACATCATGATCATACAAGCATGCATACAAAGATAAGCGATAATAAGCAATTTGTATTATCTAAAATCAATGTAATAGCAATATGTTAAGCAAAACTTTTAAATAGATAAAAGAAAGCATGTTTCTTAGCCCCGAGAGTTTAAAATCAGTTAAGATTAAAGAAAAGGGGCATATGAACTGACCTGTAGTAGTAGTGGTTGACTTAGCTTAAGAGAAGAATGCACGCGCTCTTGTTTGTATTTGTTGTGTTTTCACGATCCTGTATTGATTTCACATTGTATTTGACTCATAAGTATCAATTATTGTGATTTGTGTGTGTATGTGTTAGCCCTATTGTTAGCTAACACTTGTGACTCCTGGTCTTGATTCGGCCCTTATTTCACATGTCATAGATTATTATAATGTGACTTCATGTTGTGTGTTTAGACTTGATTCATTCTTGAAAATCTGTAACCCTAATCATTAAATGTTAGTCATTTGTTTTGATATGTTGTTTAGTAATTAAACCCAAAGATGGACTTAAGTAATAACCCTTGTATAAACTTAATGTTTTGAGATTGTCAAGTTCCTTAGATCCAAACCATGACCACATTTGTAGTGATTTACCCAATCTTCATAATTCCATGTATGTCATCACTAAATATGTTTATTACTTCTTTAGTTATTTGGGCCGAATTAGATCATGGATCCAATGTATGTGCTTGGGTCGGATCAATGGATATTGGGCCGAGTAAGTGGCTGAATAGAGAAGTTTGGGCCACGTAATAGGCTTTGGGCCGTATGGACTATCATGGGCCGAGGTAAGTGGGGTTAAAGTTGTTGGGCCGACAAATCAAGATTGGTTTGGTTAAATGTGTGCGCCGATCTATTGGACCGCCTAAATGGGCTTTGGGGCCGTGTGTAGATGTGTGCCGATTGCTAGTTTAACAATTCACTTAACATAGTTTGTGGGTCGGGTGGTGGTACTAATAGCCGCATCCATGCAATGAATATCCAACGAGGTCAGCGAACCTATGGATTTAGGGTTCGGCATTTGCTGATATGTCATGAGGTTCGGCTAATAGGTGAATGGTTCGGCTACAGGTGGCTAAGGTTTGGCAATAGAGGTTCGCTCATGGGAGATTCATGGCTTCACACATGGTTCGGCAGCCGAAGGTTCGAAGCTCAAAAGGGTTCGGCACTTTCGGGCAGGGATCGCTGCATGGGTTCGTGGGGAACCTAGGGTTTGGTTGCAGCTCCGAGGTTCAACAAATGATGGTGCTCAGTCCAAGGTTCATGGCATCTTGATTAGATCAGCTATGAGGTTCGTTCCCCCATGGAAGGTTCGCCTAGACAACCATGTCCACGAACCCTGTAACATCATCATTCCCGTTCCAGTTCCTGAGTCATACGTGGTTGTTTCCACCATTCCACTGGTTCGTTCTATCCCATGTGATGTTCGAATAACCGCATAGGGTCGAGTAGAGGTAGGTTTTAAAACTGGTTCGAGGGTTGGTCGGCCAAGGGTGGAAAAACCCTAATTTTCAGAATTTCACAGCTCCATACCTTGAATTTGGCTGGACAAATGTCTAGATCTGTTGTACTTCTGTGTAGAGCTTGTTGTTAGCTACGCGTGGACACCAAGAACGCCCGATTTCGTCCACAAACGAGTGAGATACGAAACCTTGAAGGTGGATAATGGTGGTGGAAGAGAGGTGGTCAGATTTTTAGGTTAGAGAGAGAATGGAAGGGGAGGAAATGAGGAAATAAGGTTCATTTAGGGTATTTATACCCCGAGAGGGTTCGGGTTTGTTTCGGTTGCTCGGTTCGCGTTTTCGTCGCGTTGCCGGAAATTTACGCGTAATTTAGTTGTAATAAATAAAAGAAGAGTTATTCTAATTATTTTGATGAGTTTCAAAATTGTAAAATGTTATATATTTTATTTTATTAAATTAATGTCGTTTGTGTCGTGTTTTCATTTTCGCTTCGTCGAATCGCGTCACCATCGCGCGTATTCGTTCGAATCGTCATTCGAACGAACACGACGATGGTTTTGCTTTCCAACTTTGGTTTTCTACTTCCCAGTCATCATTTCAGAACGTTAAACTCACAGATATGTTTGTGTGAATCGTCACCCACGCAAACACACTGTCAGTTTATTATTCTGAAACGATTCTGCAATATGGTTTGAATTGTGTTTCCTCACTGTCGGACTCAACTAAATTTCCTGTTATCACATTGTTTTCACATTGAAATGTCGGCCATCTGATTCCTGTCATCTATTGTTATCAGATCGCAACCGATTTGTTCTTGTTATTCGTTTGAACACCGTTGTTTTTCATGATCTGTTGTGTTAACTGTACTTAAGTTTTCACTTAGATACACACAACTAATGTTTCAAATGTATGTTGTACTTACAATATTTAAGTTTAACGAAAATACGTACAACTGTTTCTTGTATTTAGAATTCTGTTTATACAAACATTGTTCATAAACATGTATGTACACATAGTTACTGTTGTAAAGTACGCATACCGTACGGACTTGCCGGCCGGTCAGGTACTAGTTGTCACAGATGGCTAACCAACCACCACCGCTATAGATCAAGTGGCCTTACACTGGCAAAGCACCTTTGTGCAACAGCTGTCAATATCATCATCGACCAACTTCCCAGTGCAGGCAATGCAACAACTGTGGAAAGGTTGGTCATTGGGCCACTCAATGCCGGGGCACGGGAGCTCAGAACAAGAACAACAATGCAGCTACTATGGCTGCTGCTGACAACAGGTCTTGCTACAATTGTGGCGAACCTGGACACTTCTCGCGGGATTGTCCCTAGAGAAACCAACCAAGGGCTCAAGTAGCTAGAGGGCGAGCCTTTCAGATTGGAGCTGCTGCTGCTCGACAAGACCCGAATGTGGTCACGGGTACATTTCTCCTATCTAACTTTTATGCATCTATATTATTTGACACTGGTGCGGATCAGAGTTTTATATCATCCGACTTTGCATGCCATCTTAATCATGATGAGGAATCTTTGGACTCCCCTTATATCATTGAGATAGCAAATGGCAAACAGGTAACAGTTAACACAGTACTTAGGAACTGCCCACTAACACTTGGTGATCATACATTTTCCATCGATTTGATACCAATGGAATTGGGCAGTTTCGATATCATCGTCGGGATGGATTGGTTATCTCTTAACAGATTTGAATTCATATGTTCCGAAAAGCTACCCGTATTCCAGTGGAGAACAATCAGGTGCTGGAAATTCATGGAGATCAAGCGAATCGCAGTGTAAAATTAATATCGTGCATGAAGGCAATCAAGTGTCTAAGGAAACAGTGCATCGCATTTCTAGCTTACGTCGTAGAGAAAGACAAGAAAACAATCAAGATTCAAGATGTACCGGTTGTGAAAGACTATGCGGATGTGTTTCCGGATGATCTACCGGGATTGCCACCTGAACGATCGGTGCAATTCTGAATTGACTTAATTCCGGGAGCGGTTCCTGTGGCTAAGTCTCCTTACAGATTTGCATCATCAGAAATGCAGGAATTGTCCAATCAATTACAGACCGAGTTTCTCACCATGGGGTGCTCCGGTTCTGTTTGTGAAGAAAAAGGATGGATCTTTCAGAATTTGTATCGACTACAGAGAGCTTAAAAAACTCACCATCGAGAATCGGTACTCGTTACTGAGGATTGATGATTTGTTTGATCAACTACAGGGAGCTTAGTACTTCTTAAAGATAGACCTGCGTTCAGGTTATCACCAGCTCCGGATTCAAGAGGAAGACATACCCAAGACGGCCTTTCGTACCCGATACGGTCACTACGAATTCATGGTGATGCCTTACGGATTGACGAACGCACCGGCGGTGTTCATGGATCTTATGAACTGGGTGTGCAAGCCGTATCTAGATCAGTTCGTTATCGTCTTTATTGATGTACTGATTTACTCAAGAAGCGAGAAGGAACATGAACAACACCTCAAGACAATCTTGGTACTTCTGAAGAACGAACAACTCTATGCCAAATTCTCCAAGTGTGAATTCTGGTTAATAGAAGTTCAGTTCTTGGGTCATGTGATTAACAGTAATGGTATTCATGTGGATCCTGCCAAAATTGAAGCAATCAAGAATTGGCATGTGCCTACAACACCGACAGAGATCATATCATTTCTGGGATTGGCGGGTTATTACAGGAGATTCATTTGTGTGGACACAGAAACAAGAAGAGGCATTCCAAACACTGAAACAAAGATTGTGCAATGCTCCAATCTTAACAATCCCAGAGGGCAATGATGACTTTGTAGTATACTGTGATGCTTCCCATCAGGGACTCGGTTGTGTTCTAATGCAATGAGGCAAAGTTATTGCCTACGCATCAAGACAGCTGAAGATACACGAGAAAAACTACACAACACATGACTTAGAACTGGGAGCTGTCGTCTTTGCTTTAAAGATTTGGAGACATAACTTGTATGGTACCGAATGCACTATCTTCACAGATCACAAGAGTCTACAACACATATTTGATCAAAAGGAGCTTAACATGCGACAGAGACGTTGGGGGGAGCATGTTTGAAAAAGGATCTTAGAGTGTCTATGTCACACCCCGAGCCGGCGGGATAGGATCGGTTGTCCCGTCAGGCGGAAGGTTCCCGGGGCGCGATATCATGAGTGATAATCGTGATGATCAGATTGTTTACATTGCACATGATATAAATGAGAAATGCTAAATATAATATAATTACAAAGTTAAATTACATCGGTATTGTTTATAATTTAACAATGTAAATCTACCATCAACATCATAACTTTCTATCTTGCATTTATACAAGATATACAAAATAATTTGTATAATGATGTCTTCAAAAATATGCAGGTCCAAAATACTAAGTCTTCTATCTGAAGTCCTAGTCCAAAAGCAATAACTCCTTAGTTGACCTGTTCGTCACCTGAGAAGTCATGCAAAAATCAAGTCAACACATGGTTGGTGAGTTCATATAGTTTTATGATTTGAAAATGAATTTAAAACATCCTTTGGTAAAGACCCTAACCTCATTAACTCCACATGTAATATCCACATCGGTATGCTTATATATAGGGAATCACGAAAGGGTCAAGCCCAGACTCTATCCCACCACATACTAATATGCATATGACACTGTTATTAATGATAATTAAGCATTTTTACCTAACACTTCTGTATTTGATTATGATTTTGAAACCTGATTTGCCTCTGATCCTCTTGATAATAATAAAATGTCAAATATTTAATTAAATAATTAAATAAAACATTTAAGTACAACTAAGACATGATGATTGGGCATTATTTGACCCAATCAATTAGACTTAGTTGTGGGTGGTTGTCCAAGTTGTAACCTCTCACACGTGACCCATGTCAGGCATAACTCACAAGGAGTACACCTGAACTGAGCGGGATTTTAATGTTTTGCCCGTTACAGCCTGACCCAATGGTCTTCTGCATCTGAGTGGGACTTTAATGTTTTGCCCGTTACAGCCTGACCCAATGGTCTTCTGCATCTGAGTGGGACTTTAAGGATATCCTATGATTCTTGATCTCTTGATTCTCATGATTTTGACTTTGATATTGATTCCATTTGATCGTTCATGTTATTGCCCGTTACAGCCTGACCCGAAGGTCTTCTGCATCTGAGTGGGACTTTATATGTGTGTTACACGTGGTCTTGATTCCATATACAACTGACATCCACCTTGACATGAGTATTAATGATTTCATTAGATTATAATGATTTCATTATTTTAATGATTCACACACATTTATGATTTCTGATTCCTTGAGTCTCTTGATCTTGATCTTTTGAATTCCCATGATTCACAATGATAATTGATTTGATTATGATTCTTGGATCTCAGATCTCACACTAAGCTATGATTTCTTTGAATGTGATCCTTTGATTTTGTTCATTTGATTTCACTTTGAATTTAGATTCTTAAATTTGAGTTTGATGGAATAGGGGTTGATTTAGAGTTTAAATTAAAGTATTACTCATAAGAGTACTTTAATTAATTTGATAATGTGATCTGTTTAATAATTTCCTAGACAGGAGTCTAGGAGTATCAACAAACATATATATGTAAAACATATAATAAATATAAGCATTTAAATAAACAGTTTAAATAAAACAGTTTACGCATGCTTCTCAGCCCCGCGTTTAAAACAAAAATGTTAGAAAAGGGGCAATGAACTCACCTGTGCTGCTTTGTATTGAATTACCACAAAATGCGCGCTCGTTGTTGTAGCCTATGTATCTTCGGTTCCTGAGTTGTTTTAAAAGAATTCGGATACGATAAGTACGTATATTAGTAGTCGGATCTAGGGTTTGGTCTCGGCGTGCAACTAAGTGTCCTACGATACTAATGTGTTTCTAAGGCTTCATCTAACTTAGTCTAATTCATTACCCGTTATGAGCCCTTATCCCATGTCCCCGATTAATCCTTTAAAGGCTTTTAGTAGAACCTTTACAATTTAGTTCGTTTTAAGTTAAACATTTATTTAAGAAAATCATTTAATTATTTTGCTAAATTTTATAATTTAATTTCTTTTATGAAAAGCATAATTTATTTAAGAAAGATGTAATTAACATGATGACGGGCTTAGATTAAGCCCATTGGGCCATCTCTGGCCCATTAATTTGACTTTGACTTTTAAACGATATCTTGAGGTTTCTTTGATAACTAAGCCTAGATGATTCAATTAACTCATCTAAGTTAGTTAATTGCCCTTATGAGGTTTGCTAAAGTTTAGTTGTTAATAATTAAATCAACACATCAAAACCTTAGGTTATTGCCTCATCCCAATATGATTCATGAAATTCCTACGCGTTTTGATCTACTTTTTAATGGTTGTTAACAACCCATATGTGTTATTTGCTTGTCCAAGAGATCCTTTACTCTTTAGAAGCTCTAATGTATTACCCCATGCACATAGTTCCCATGCAAGCCATGCACACACACAAACACTCTCGGCCCATGCATGCCCACGTAGCATCCCATGCATACAAATCTATACCCACAAGGGTTCCTTGGCCACGGTTCATGATTCTAAACCCCAACTCTTTTGCCCAATAGATTGACTCACGAATGAGGAACCGGTCGAAAGAGTGTTGCCATGAATAACTTGGACCGAATAGGGTTCCACCGAATGACCATGGTCGAATGAAGCTTTGGCCAACTGAGCTGGGTTATGGTCGAATGTGATTAGCCGAATGAGTGGTGGTCGAATGGTTCTATTCGAATGGAAGACTGGCCGAATGGGTATCATGGTCGAATGAGGTTGGTTGGTCGAATGAGCTATGGGCGAAAGAGTTTGGGTCGAATGAAGACCAGCGAGTGAACATGGTCCGAATGGGAGAACCTCTAGGCCGATCGAATGAGTCTGTGATTCGGCGAATGTGTTGCCCAAGCGAATGAGGTCTCGGTCGAAACTGAATGGCGAAAGAGGGTGGCCGAAAGAAGTTCTTGGCTATTCGGCGAATGAGGGTTAACCCTTATTCGGTGAGCTGGGTTGGGGTCATTCGGCGGCTCGAGAAGAACAGGTGCAACAAGGATTTTTCGAAGCAGATCAACCATAGATTGAACTAGAGTTTGTTCCTATAGTGTTCTAAGTGTATTTGGTGAAAACCCTAGGTGTTGAAAGAGTCTAGAACCGGTCAAGAACAAAGGGCGGCTACAAGGGTTTTCAAAACCCTAAAACCGAACAAAAACGTGATTTTTACCTCGAATCCGATGGACAAATGTTCAGATCGGTTGTACTTTCACAATCTACAAGTGATGGTGGTTGTTTAGACACCAAAATCACACGATTTCATCAAGAAATGGGGGAGAAATCGTAGAGAGAGTGGGAAAATCTAGAGAGAGAAAGTGACGGTGGTGAGGTTGAAGATGAGAGAGTTATGGAGAAAATGAGGGTTTCAAAGCCTCATTAAAGGCTTTCAACATATCCGGGTGTTCGGTCTCGTTCGGTTTCGCTTGGTTTCGCGTAAAAGGATCGGTTTCGTTTTGTTCTCGTAACTAAACGTCTCGGTTTTAAAATAAGGTTAATAAAATTATTTTAGGTTGTGATTCCTAATAAATTAACTAATATCTCTTATTTATTTAAATTTTCAAAAATATTCAATTAACGTTTAAATCGAATCGTGCGGTCATCGCGCGTATTTTTTCGAATCGTCACCCGATCAAACACGACGATAACTACACTTTTCAATATGGTTTTCTAATTATCAAATATTGTTCAGAATGTTAAACTTCCAGATTTATTCGTACAGATCGTCACCTATACGAATAACCCGTCGGTTTAGCATTCACATAACGATATCTGTGCTGTTTTGTTCTGTAAAGCCTCACATACGTTTATACATAATAAAATCCTAACAATTAATCACATGATGATTCTGTGTTGTCAGATAATTATCTGACTCAAGAACCATTGTTCTGAACTTGTTGTTCTGAACTGAATCTGAACTGTGCTATGATACATGAATTGGCAATGATGTACGAATGATAACTGAAATACGTATCTGATTTACTGTTCATGTACTGTAGAGTTCACTGTTCTGGTGACGTTTCCGGCACTGATGTTACAGTCTCCCCTTGTTAGAGAAATTTCGTCCCGAAATTTAAGAATAATTATCGGTTACACTTTTCTCTGTAAACAGTTGGGGTTACTTAAACTTCACATGATCTTCGCGTTCCTAAGTGGACTCAGGTCCGCGCTTCGAGTTCCATTGAACCTTTACAGTTTGAAATACGGCTTCGCCTCAGTTGTTTGACTTTGCGATCCATAATCTCTAAAGGTTCTTCGATGAAGTGTAACTGATCATCTACTTGAATTCCTTTGATTGGAATGACGAATGATTCGTCAGCAAGGCATTTCTTTAAGTTCGAGACATGAAACACGTCATGCACACTACTGAGCTCATCTGGTAGTCTCAGTCTATACGCTACAGGTCCAATACGTTCAATAATTTTGAACGGTCCTGCGTATCATGGTGCTAACTTGCCTTTCTTTCCAAAACGTACTACACCTTTCCATGGGGAAACCTCCAACATGACACGGTCTCCCACTTGGAATTCCAACGGCTTTCGTCGTTTATCGGCGTAGCTTTTCTGTCCGCTTCTTGTATCTTGCAATCTTCGTTGAATCTGGCAATCTTATCAGTGGTTTCCTGAATAAGTTCTGGCCCAGTTATACGATTATCTCCTACTTCCGTCCAACAGATCGGTGATCGACATTTCCGACCATAAAGAGCCTCGAATGGTGCACATCCGATGCTACTGTGGTAACTGTTGTTATAGGAGAATTCGATCAGTGGCAAATGGGAATCCCAATTCCCACGGAAATTTAACTCACCGGTTCTCAACATATTCTCTAGGGTCTGTGTCGTACTTTAGCTTCGACCGTCCGTTGATGGATGGTGAACTATACTCGAATTTAAGTACATTCCTAGAGGTTTCTGCGATGTTGGTTAAAACCTTCATGTGAATTAGCTGTCTCCATCTAAAATGCTAAACAATGATACCCCATGACGTCCCACTATCTCGTTGTTGTAAAATACGTCAGTTTACCTATCGCGAAGTTTTCCTGCGTTAGCAAGAAATGGATAGATTTCTGTCAATCGGTCATTGATGACTCAGAGAGCACTATGACCCATGGAAGCGCGAGGTAGCTTGGTTTCGATATCCATAGCTGTTTGTTCTCACTTCCAGAGCGGAATTTCAGGCTGTTCCAGTAACTCTGACGGTTTCCGGTGTTCCGCCTTTACCCTTGCACACGTAAGACATCTGCCGACGTGTTCGGCTATGTCTTTCTTCCTTCCCGGTCACCAATAAAATCTCTGTAATCCTCGGTACATTTTATCGGCGCCCGGATGCGCTTATTATCTGGCGCGTGTGCCATCTCAAGAATAAGTCTTCCTGATTTACTTATCATCAGAATCCACCCACTATTTTGATAGTAGGTATTTCATCCAATTTATCTCAAACTGTCTTTCAACTTTACAATTTGACACACTCCTTAAATCTTTCGTAGATGACTCTCACAACTATGGGTGTTGATCATCGGATCGAAATCCTTAAGTCACACATGGTGAATCCTTAGGTTATTTGATATAACCGTATACATACTTCACCATCTGTTTAATCTATTCTTAGCTTTGGAAGTGGACATTATACATAGGAGGGGTCTACCTAAAATATGGTAGTACTATTGGGATAAAGGTAATGATTTACCTTCTAAGTAATCCTATATCCATCTGCGGGATGATGTATACTTATCTTACTTTTACTCGGACGTTATGTGACTTTCAGGACTCATTGTAACTGTTGTTCCAACTGTTACTTACTCTCATCCTAATTTCAAAATGAAAGAAATTAAGATAGAGTTGTTCTTCCTTTAACAACTCCAGAATATCGCTGAGATGTTGTTTGCATTCGGTCTTAACAAGATAAATCAGTATGTCATCTCTAATGGTAATGACAAACTAATCTAGATAGGGTTTGCACACTCGATTCATGAGGTCCACAAAACCATAGGTGCACCCTTCTATCCGAAAGGCATTACCGTAACTTGGAATGCTTATCCTTCATTCGGAATATTTGTCTCTGGCATCTCTTCGTCTTGCATTCACAACTGATTACCCTTGATCTACTTATCCTATTGTAGCTATATCTCTAACACAGTCGTAAAATTCTGCCTGTCCTAGCATCCTAGGACTGGGGTTCTCTAAATCAAATGATTTGAGTTTTTTTTTTTTTTTTTTTTTTTTTTTTTTTTTTTTTTATGGCTCTAGGTGAAGAAATAATAGTTTACATACTAACTTTAGCATCTAACTATCTACGGCCTTCTAATGTTCTACTAGATAAGGTTATTTTCCTAACTATAGTAACTAGACTGTAATTAAGAATCACCCTATTTTTATTTATTTACTCGACGCTTATTTGACCTAAGACTTCCTTGGGTTACTATTTCTATTATCTTATTTGCAACTAACTTCTTACAGTTTCCTTGAATTCATTGTTTCTAAAGTTACAATGGAGTACTCTTTCAAAATTAGCACTCCAATAAGCAATTTAACATAACAGCATGAAGTATGAATACCTGTGGGGTCATCGGACTCCGAGTGTTCCCCAGGAGCTGGTAAAGCGAGAAATTCCTCGGTGACTGCTGCGTCTGCTGAAGGCATTTTCCTAGGGCAGTCCCTTTTGAAATGTCCAAACATTCCACATATGTAGCAGCTGTTGTTATGAGAGGTAGTAGAGGTGCTCGCTTCTTGTTTCTGTTTCCTAGTGGGAATATACCGGCACTGTTGGATCCAGTGTCCGTACCTTCCACAATTCAAACAGTGCTTACAAGGTTTCTTCTCACCGTGGTGGTAACCACATCTGGCACATTTAGGAAATGTGCCAACATATTGATGAGGAATAGGGGAAATCGGTGTCCTGCATTGTTGCATCCAATGACCTGTCTTCCCACAGCGTGTGCATCGTAAACATGGAAGTTCAACCCGATGATAGTAGTGACAAGCTGAACAGAGAGGGGTTTTTCCCTCATGATGAGCACTGACTCCTGTAGTCAAATCTGGCAGAATTTGACTGATAGGTACAGCTTCAGTGTAATTCATAACTCTCTTTCGTCTTTTTGCAGAACGACGTTCAAGTTTCTTGCTGGTTTCTCCTTTTTCAGGTTCTTTCTTCTCTGCAGACAGTAGTGAGAAGTTCCTAACAAACTCCTCACTGTTCCTGATCCGTGTGATGATTCCAGGGAGGACCGCCACCAACTGTTCAGTGATCAGAGTTGCAAGTGCCTCGACTGCTGGGTCCGTCTCCTGCGAAGGAAGAGGCGGTGATGGTTGTCTTCTTGGTGACATTCTAATCATAACCAAATGAATGTTGGTTAGTGCAATGATCGAATGCAGAAGACAATTATGCAAGTAAATTCCTAATTCCTATATTCTCTACATGCAGGGTCCCTAGGTTATAGTCTAGGCCAAACCGTTTAACTAAGTGACCTATATTTCTCTATAACCATGGCTCTGATACCAATCTGTCACACCCCGAGCCGGCGGGATAGGATCGGTTGTCCCGTCGGGCGGAAGGTTCCCGGGGCACGATATCATGAGTGATAATCGTGATGATCAGATTGTTTACATTGCACATGATATAAATGAGAAATGCTAAATATAATAGAATTACAAAGTTAAATTACATCGGTATTGTTTATAATTTAACAATGTAAATCTACCATCAACATCATAACTTTCTATCTTGCATTTATACAAGATATACAAAATAATTTGTATAATGATGTCTTCAAAAATATGCAGGTCCAAAATACTAAGTCTTCTATCTGAAGTCCTAGTCCAAAAGGAATAACTCCTTAGTTGACCTGTTCGTCACCTGAGAAGTCATGCAAAAATCAAGTCAACACATGGTTGGTGAGTTCATATAGTTTTATGATTTGAAAATGAATTTAAAACCTCCTTTGGTAAAGACCCTAACCTCATTAACTCCACATGTAATATCCACATCGGTATGCTTATATATAGGGAATCACGAAAGGGTCAAGCCCAGACTCTATCCCACCACATACTAATATGCATATGACACTGTTATTAATGATAATTAAGCATTTTTACCTAACACTTCTGTATTTGATTATGATTTTGAAACCTGATTTGCCTCTGATCCTCTTGATAATAATAAAATGTCAAATATTTAATTAAGTAAAACATTTAAGTACAACTAAGACATGATGATTGGGCATTATTTGACCCAATCAATTAGACTTAGTTGTGGGTGGTTGTCCAAGTTGTAACCTCTCACACGTGACCCATGTCAGGCATAACTCACAAGGAGTACACCTGAACTGAGCGGGATTTTAATGTTTTGCCCGTTACAGCCTGACCCAATGGTCTTCTGCATCTGAGTGGGACTTTAATGTTTTGCCCGTTACAGCCTGACCCAATGGTCTTCTACATCTGAGTGGGACTTTAAGGATATCCTATGATTCTTGATCTCTTTATTCTCATGATTTTGACTTTGATATTGATTCCATTTGATCGTTCATGTTATTGCCCGTTACAGCCTGACCCGAAGGTCTTCTGCATCTGAGTGGGACTTTATATGTGTGTTACACGTGGTCTTGATTCCATATACAACTGACATCCACCTTGACATGAGTATTAACGATTTCATTAGATTATAATGATTTCATTATTTTAATGATTCACACACATTTATGATTTCTGATTCCTTGAGTCTCTTGATCTTGATCTTTTGAATTCCCATGATTCACAATGATAATTGATTTGATTATGATTCTTGGATCTCAGATCTCACACTGAGCTATGATTTCTTTGAATGTGATCCTTTGATTTTGTTCATTTGATTTCACTTTGAATTTAGATTCTTAAATTTGAGTTTGATGGACTAGGGGTTGATTTAGAGTTTAAATTAAAGTATTACTCATAAGAGTACTTTAATTAATTTGATAATGTGATCTGTTTAATAATTTCCTAGACAGGAGTCTAGGAGTATCAACAAACATATATATGTAAAACATATAATAAATATAAGCATTTAAATAAACAGTTTAAATAAAACAGTTTACGCATGCTTCTCAGCCCCGCGTTTAAAACAAAAATGTTAGAAAAGGGGCAATGAACTCACCTGTGCTGCTTTGTATTGAATTACCACAAAATGCGCGCTCGTTGTTGTAGCCTATGTATCTTCGGTTCCTGAGTTGTTTTAAAAGAATTCGGATACGATAAGTACGTATATTAGTAGTCGGATCTAGGGTTTGGTCTCGGCGTGCAACTAAGTGTCCTACGATACTAATGTGTTTCTAAGGCTTCATCTAACTTAGTCTAATTCATTACCCGTTATGAGCCCTTATCCCATGTCCCCGATTAATCCTTTAAAGGCTTTTAGTAGAACCTTTACAATTTAGTTCGTTTTAAGTTAAACATTTATTTAAGAAAATCATTTAATTATTTTGCTAAATTTTTTAATTTAATTTCTTTTATGAAAAGCATAATTTATTTAAGAAAGATGTAATTAACATGATGACGGGCTTAGATTAAGCCCATTGGGCCATCTCTGGCCCATTAATTTGACTTTGACTTTTAAACGATATCTTGAGGTTTCTTTGATAACTAAGCCTAGATGATTCAATTAACTCATCTAAGTTAGTTAATTGCCCTTATGAGGTTTGCTAAAGTTTAGTTGTCAATAATTAAATCAACACATCAAAACCTTAGGTTATTGCCTCATCCCAATATGATTCATGAAATTCCTACGCGTTTTGATCTACTTTTTAATGGTTGTTAACAACCCATATGTGTTATTTGCTTGTCCAAGAGATCCTTTACTCTTTAGAAGCCCTAATGTATTACCCCATGCACATAGTTCCCATGCAAGCCATGCACACACACAAACACTCTCGGCCCATGCATGCCCACGTAGCATCCCATGCATACAAATCTATACCCACAAGGGTTCCTTGGCCACGGTTCATGATTCTAAACCCCAACTCTTTTGCCCAATAGATTGACTCACGAATGAGGAACCGGTCGAAAGAGTGTTGCCATGAATAACTTGGACCGAATAGGGTTCCACCGAATGACCATGGTCGAATGAAGCTTTGGCCAACTGAGCTGGGTTATGGTCGAATGTGATTAGCCGAATGAGTGGTGGTCGAATGGTTCTATTCGAATGGAAGACTGGCCGAATGGGTATCATGGTCGAATGAGGTTGGTTGGTCGAATGAGCTATGGGCGAAAGAGTTTGGGTCGAATGAAGACCAGCGAGTGAACATGGTCTTAATGGGAGAACCTCTAGGCCGATCGAATGAGTCTGTGATTCAGCGAATGTGTTGCCCAAGCGAATGAGGTCTCGGTCGAAACTGAATGGCGAAAGAGGGTGGCCGAAAGAAGTTCTTGGCTATTCGGCGAATGAGGGTTAACCCTCATTCGGTGAGCTGGGTTGGGGTCATTCGGCGGCTCGGGAAGAACAGGTGCAACAAGGATTTTTCGAAGCAGATCAACCATAGATTGAACTAGAGTTTGTTCCTATAGTGTTCTAAGTGTATTTGGTGAAAACCCTAGGTGTTGAAAGAGTCTAGAACCGGTCAAGAACAAAGGGTGGCTACAAGGGTTTTCAAAACCCTAAAACCGAACAAAAACGTGATTTTTACCTCGAATCCGATGGACAAATGTTCAGATCGGTTGTACTTTCACAATCTACAAGTGATGGTGGTTGTTTAGACACAAAAATCACACGATTTCATCAAGAAATGGGGGAGAAATCGTAGAGAGAGTGGGAAAATCTAGAGAGAGAAAGTGACGGTGGTGAGGTTGAAGATGAGAGAGTTATGGAGAAAATGAGGGTTTCAAAGCCTCATTAAAGGCTTTCAACATATCCGGGTGTTCGGTCTCGTTCGGTTTCGCTTGGTTTCGCGTAAAAGGATCGGTTTCGTTTTGTTCTCGTAACAAAACGTCTCGGTTTTAAAATAAGGTTAATAAAATTATTTTAGGTTGTGATTCCTAATAAATTAACTAATATCTCTTATTTATTTAAATTTTCAAAAATATTCAATTAACGTTTAAATCGAATCGTGCGGTCATCGCGCGTATTTGTTCGAATCGTCACCCGATCAAACACGACGATAACTACACTTTTCAATATGGTTTTCTAATTATCAAATATTGTTCAGAATGTTAAACTTCCAGATTTATTCGTACAGATCGTCACCTATACCAATAACCCGTCGGTTTAGCATTCACATAACGATATCTGTGCTGTTTTGTTCTGTAAAGCCTCACATACGTTTATACATAATAAAATCCTAACAATTAATCACATGATGATTCTGTGTTGTCAGATAATTATCTGACTCAAGAACCATTGTTCTGAACTTGTTGTTCTGAACTGAATCTGAACTGTGCTATGATACATGAATTGGCAATGATGTACGAATGATAACTGAAATACGTATCTGATTTACTGTTCATGTACTGTAGAGTTCACTGTTCTGGTGACGTTTCCGGTACTGATGTTACAGTCTAGTGTTGGGCCAGGAGGGTCTCTTAACGCCGCTCCTGAACGATTACGATTTTGTGATCAAATACCATCCGGGCAAAGCCAATGTTGTTGCAGACGCTTTGAGCCGGAAGGAAAGAGTCAAACCCTTGCGCGTTAGAGCAATGGGAATGACTGTGCTAACAAGTCTGAGAGATCAAATCGTACAAGCACAACAAGAGGTAGTGGAAAGAAACAATTTGCGAAACGAGCTCGATTGTGGAGCCGAGAAACACTTTGAGACGAAACAAGATGGAGTTATCTACTTTCAGGATCGTGTATGGATCCCGGCTGTAGATGAACTTCGAACACTCATTCTTGACGAGGCACACAAGACACATTATTCTGTTCACCCTGGTGCTGATAAAATGTACCAAGATCTTTGGTCATTTTATTGGTGGCCGGGTATGAAGAAAGATGTGGCTGCTTATGTTGGCAAGTGTCTAACATGTGCCAAGGTCAAAGCCGAACACCAGAAACCGTCAGGTTTGCTGGAACAACTAGAGATACCACAATGGAAGTGGGAACAAATAGCTATGGATTTTATTACCAAGCTACCACGTACTTCCATAGGACATGATTCTATATGGATCATCATTGATCGATTGACCAAGTCCGCTCACTTCTTACCGATCAGAGAAAACTACAATATGGAGAAACTAGCAAGACTTCATGTCAATTAAATAGTAGTACGGCATGGTGTGCCATGATCTATTATTTCTGACCGGGACAGTCGATTTACATCCCGGTTCTGGCAATTATTGCAACAATCCTTAGGGAAAAGTGTCAACTTGAGCACCGCTTATCATCCACAAACGAATGGACAAAGTGAACGAACGATTCAAACCCTAGAGGATATGTTGAGAACATGCATCCTAGACTTCGGGGGAAGTTGGGATAAACATTTACCACTCATCGAGTTCTCCTACAACAACAACTATCACAGCAGTATTGGATGTGCTTCGTTTGAAGCACTCTATGGTAGAAAATGTCGGTCTCCAATTTGTTGGACCGAAGTGGGAGACAACAGAATCACTGGGCCTGAACTTATTCAGGAAACTACTGATAAGATTGCCCAGATTCAATAGAGACTACAAGCAACATGTAGCCGCCAAAAGAGTTACGCAGACAAACGACGAAAGCCATTGAAATTCCAAGTGGGTGACCGAGTCATGTTGAAAGTGTCCCCGTGGAAAGGCGTGGTTCGTTTTGGGGCTAAAGGCAAACTAGCACCATGGTATGTCGGACCGTTCGAAATAACTCAGCGAATTGGTCCTGTGGCATACAGACTCAGACTTCCTGATGAACTCAGCGGGGTACACTATGTATTTCATGTATCCAATCTTAAGCGATGTCTCGCTGATGAATCCTTAATCATACCTCTGGAAAAGATACAAGTGGATGAACAACTACATTTCATTGAAGAACCTGTAGAGATTATGGATCGTGAAGTCAAGAGACTGAAGCGAAGCCATATCCCTATCATGAAGGTTCGTTGGAACTCCAAGCGCGGACTAGAATTTACCTAGGAGCGTGAGGACCATATCAAGACAAAGTATCAGAGCTTGAGTGCTCTTTTCATCATCAAGGTAACAACTTTCTGAAGCAAGTTTTATACTTTATCATTCTTCTCTACTCCATCTAGCTACTGTGTAAATTTGGGACTCCAAATCTTAAGAAATATTTTTATAAAATTTTTCTTAAGCATTTTCGAGTTCAGAATTTTCGAGTTCAGCTATTTCGAGTATAGTTAGAGTGTTCGAAGTATAAATACTTTTCAAGTACAAGAGGAGTTCGACTACAGAATTTCGAATACAGAGTCAGATTCGAATACACACAGGATTTCGAGTACAAGAGAATTTCGAGTACAAGAAGATTTTCGAGTACAGGGATATTTTCGATTACAAGGAGTTTCGATTACAGATTTGTCTGTTTAACTTTGAACAGTATCTACAGGGAGCTACAGGGAATTCGTGTACTGGACTTAGAAAATTTTCTGATTCATCATGGCTTCAAAGAATCTGACAAATTTGTCCAACTTACTCAATCTGGACAATGAGATCGGCACCGGAACAAAGCCACCAAGGCTCGTGTCAGGAGATAACTTCCAAGATTGGAAGTTCAGATTTCAGTCATTCATCAAGTATACCGATCCAAAGCTTTGGAGATCGATTGAAGAGGGTCCCTATGTACCCTCATACCAGAGTGAGATCAATGGTCCTCTTGTTCCCAAGGATCCGGAATTGTACACCGACAATGACATACTCATGATGGAAAAGGATGAAAAGGCATATGCTTCGATTACAATGGCTTTATGACTGATGTTGCTCACGGATTTAAGGAGCACAAGACTGCAAAGGAACTCTGGAATGCCTTGGTTGAAAGATTTGAAGGAAATGAGGACATGCGAGAAAGTCGGAAGGATATGCTCAGGCAGAGGTTTAACATGTTTAATCACATCAAGGGAGAGTCTCTTGAAGCACAACTTAACAGATTCACACATCTGATGACTGAGATGACTAGTTCTGGAATTGAGATGACCAAGGGAGAGGTGAACAAGAAGCTGCTGAACTCATTACCTTACACTTGGAATTCAAATTGTACAACAATCAAAAGGATCAAAGATATGTACAAGACTTCTTTGAGTGAGCTGATCTCAATCATCAACTCCTATGATATGGATGATAAGCAGAGAGCACTGAATCATGCCAGCTCAATGGGCATTGCTCCTGTATCTGAAAACTCTGCCCTTCTGTCAGCAATCAATCTTCAATCATCAGGAATGCAGCACTATCAGCCTTCTTCATCTCATACAATTCCTTTTGAGACTGCATTCTTATCATCTGGACAAACCGGATCAGTGCCTAAAGTCAATCCAGAAAGCGAAGAGAATCTGCTGCTGTTTAAAGGATTCATGAACAGTTACAATGCTTTCATAGCAGGAGAATTGGCACCATCCAATCTCACTCAAGACAATCTAGAGCAGATCAATCCAGCTGATGTTGAAGAAATGGATATCTCATGGCAGATGGCAATGGCAGTGTTTAGAGCAAAGAAGTTCATCAAGCGATATGGAAGAAATAGCTTTGGAAACAATCCTGGAAAGAAGCTTGGTTTTGATAAATCAAAGCTGCGATGTTACAACTGCGACCAACCGGGTCACTTTGCCAGAGAATGTAAGCAGCCAAAAGTGGCTAAAGAAGGAGAAAAGAAGACTGAAGAGAAATCTGTGAGTGCAGCTGCGGGAGGAAGTGCTAGCACATCTAAAGCACTGGTGACTCAAGAGACTGACTCCTATGATTGGAGTGATCAGGTGCAGGAACTAGAGCTGACTCTGAGTCATGCATTCATGGCCGAGGTGGACGACAAACAGAAGGAGGTAACTGAAAATCTTTGCTCTACCTCATGCATAAATAAAGTATTTAAGTACAGGTCACACAATGAATCATTAATCAAAGAATTAAACAAACTTAAATACTTTAACTCAGAATTTCTTAAAAATGAAGGAATTTTTAAAAGGAAACTTGAAGCCGAGGGTCGGGATGTGGCAAGGCTAAAAGAACTTTTAAGTGATAAAGAGTCCAACTATCGTGATGCTAGACGCAAAATCGATGAACTCACTTTGGAGCTAGACCAAGTCAAAACTCAACTTTCTAAAATTTCAGTAAAATGTGAACAATTTGATTATTCAAGCAAAGTTTTAGAAAACATGGTAAGCATACAATTCAAGAGGGATAATAAGGGTCTTGGTTTTAAGGAGTGTGCACCACCCTTTAACCATAATTACTCATGCATGCCAAGGATCAACACATCTGTTGATGACTTGGAATTGGATTCTAGTCGTGCTTGTGATTTCCCCACCAAACCGGTTATGCTCACAGCTGACCCTGTTATGACTAATGATTCTAAGGTTTGTGCAGAAAAACTAAGTGTTGCAGGTTTAGAGGAGAAGAAGGTAGAAAGAAGTGCTGGGAGGAGCACAGATTGTTCAACATCTACAAGACAATCATCTTTTGTTCCAAAAACTGATTTTGTTGGAAAATTCGATGAAATTGACATTAATCTTAATGATATGTTGAAACATTTTCAAAAAACGTTTGCTATAAAATCAACCTTCTCTCCTTTGACAGCACAGACTGCACCGGCTCATTCCACAGTTACTAAAGAGGAAAGTTCACAGTTGAACCCTATCTGTGAACCTTATATTCCAACTGGGTCATTGGAACAAATTTCTTCAAACTCATCCTCTAGTCAAAGTAACTGTGATGTAAAGCCCTTTGACCTAATTAAATTTCACCAAAAGGTCTGCTGTTATGCATGTGGGAAACCGGGACACATTGCTAGACACTGTCTGCACCGACCTACTGAATTCTTCTATGGGAAGAATCAGAAGGTCATCCCTAAGGCTAAACCGGTTAACAAACATGTGAGGAATGTACCATCCTCCAAGCCTAAGTCAACCTCTCAAAAGTGGACTCAGACTCAGACTCCTTCCACTGTAAAAAGACATAAGAAATCAAACAAAACACAATCTGGTTTTCATAAGCAAACACCAAGGATTTTCAAAACTAAGATAAAACCAGTTAACCAGGGCAGTGGAAGCATGACAAAACATATTAAGCACAATTCAGACAGGCTCAAAAACAGACCCAAACCCAAACCCAAGGACAGAGTCTATTCTATTACCAAAGTACCTAAATCTGTTATGATTTGGGTACCGGTTTCTCATTAGTTGAATGTGTACTATGCAGGGAAAGCCAAGCAAGCTTAAACATGTTTGGTATGTAGATAGTGGCTGTTCCCGGCATATGACTGGGGATTTCTCTCAGTTGCATGAAGTTACACCATTCAATGGAGGCTATGTGTCATTTGCTGGAGACAAGGGAGGAAGGATAAGCATGAAGGGCACGGTCACAAATGGAACTCTTAGTTTTGAAGATGTGTACTATGTTGAAGAGCTCAATCACAGTCTTCTGAGTGTTTCTCAAATCTGTGATAAGAGTTTTTCCACACACTTCACAAACAAAGAATGTCTTATTCTGAAGCCTGGCTTTGTAGTGCCTGAGAAGTGGATTCTGATGAGAACTCCAAGGATAAACAATGCCTATATTATTAATATGAACTCAGATTCATTTACAGAGAACACTTGTTTGTTCTCAAAGGCATCGGAGCATGATTGTCTGTTATGGCATCGGCGACTGGGTCATGTAAATCTTAAGAATCTGAACAGACTCGCCAAGGGAGATCACGTCATTGGTCTACCTTCTAAAGATTTCTCCACTATTGAGAAATGTATCGCTTGTGCCAAAGGGAAACAACACAAGAGACCCCACAAGCCTAAATTGTTCAATTCTATCTCTTCAGTTCTTCAACTTCTTCATATGGATCTCTTCGGACCGGTTAACGTAATGAGTATTGGGAAAAAAGTCATATTGTCTTGTTGTGACAGATGATTATTCCAGATTCACTTGGGTGTTCATATGGCCAAGAAAGATGAAACTCCAGAGATTCTGAAGAAGTTCATTACCTTGATTGAAAATCAGAAGAATCTAAAGGTCAAGGTGATTAGAACTGATAATGGAACTGAATTTAGAAATCAGACTCTTATAGATTTCTGTGATGAGAAAGGGATAGCTAGGCAGTACAGTGCAGCCAGAACACCTCAGCAAAATGGAGTTGCTGAAAGGAGGAACAGAACGCTTATAGAAGCTGCACGAACAATGATGTCAGAATCTAAGCTGCCAATCTTCTTCTGGGCCGAAGCTGTTAACACTGCATGTTATGTACAGAATCGGGCACTTTTGAACAAGCGACATCAGAAGACTCCTTATGAAATTCTCTTCAATCAGAAACCCAAAGTTGGCCACTTCAAGTCATTTGGATGTCCATGCACTCTTCTTCATACAGAGGCCAATCACAAGTTTGATGATAAGGCAGATGAGTGTTACTTTGTGGGTTACTCATCCGAGAAAGCAGCTTACAGAGTTTACAACAAGAAAACTCGGATGATCGTGGAATCATACTACATAGATTGGCAAGAAATGAACTCTACAGATGCTGGTTCTGGTCCAAACTGGTTATTTGAGTATGATTCTACTTTCAGGCCTTTTAACAATACATCCGAGAATCCTGAAACATCCAAGCAGACCGATGATTTCTACAAAGGTGATGATGTGGACTATAGAGTTGACTATGTTCCATGTGATCCTAATCTTTTGACAGTTGATCCTCCTGGCATGTACAATCGTGACCCTCCAGCTCAGCCGACCCCAGTACAAGAAGTTCTCCCATCAGAACCAGACACTTCTCAGTCTGTTCAACCACTTCCAGAAGCTGATCAAATATCATCTTCCTCCCACCAGACCTTTGATAATCCATTGTTCTCAGATAGCATTCCTGAGGAACATTGTGTGGATCAAGGAACCGAGTCAAGTGAAAATGCCCATACCGACATCTCTTCTTCAAGTATAGATCAAGTGAATAATCTCAGCAACTTGCTAGACAATCTAGCTGTGGAAGAAGTGCCAACACTCAGTATAAACAAGAATCATCCAGTTGAAAATATTATTGGACCTCTCTCGGAAGGTGTTCTCACTCGAAGCAGAACCATTACAGCTCAGAACCTCTTGCCTGAAGAGACGACTACCATAAGTCAATCAGGTCCAATTAATTCATGTTTATATTCTTGTTTTATCTCGTAGGTTGAGCCCAAGAATGTTAAAATGGCTCTCAAAGAGTCCAGCTGGGTTGAAGCAATGCAGGAAGAGCTGATGCAGTTTCAGAAACTTAAAGTATGGAATCTGGTTCCCCTGCCCAAAGGAAAACTGCCTATAGGAACCAAATGGGTTTTCAGAAATAAAAGAGATGACTCTGGAGTCATTATCAGAAACAAAGCAAGGTTGGTGGTTCAAGGCTTTTATCAACAGGAGGGGATAGATTATGAGGAAGTCTTTGCGCCAGTTGCACGACTTGAAGCCATTCGAATTTTCTTGGCTTACGCCTCCTATATGAACTTCACGGTATATCAGATGGATGTGAAGACAGCTTTCTTATACGGAAAGGTAAAGGAAGAAATCTATGTGTGCCAACCCCCTGGTTTTGAAGATTCTCAGTATCCAGAGCATGTCTACAAGTTAGACAAAGCTCTTTACGGCCTTCATCAAGCACCGCGAGCATGGTATGCTACGCTTACTGATCACCTGCTCGCAAATGGATATACCCGTTGAGCCATTGATCAGACTTTGTTCGTTCGCAAGGATAAGGATGATTTAATTCTAGTCCAAATCTATGTGGATGACATTATTTTCGGCTCCACAAGCTCAGCATTGTGCAAAGAATTTGAGGGGGTAATGAAGAAGAAGTTTGAGATGAGCGCGATGGGAGAAATGACCTTCTTTCTAGGTCTGCAGGTGAAGCAGGAGTCTAAGGGTGTGCTGATTCACCAAGGAAAATACGTCACAGACATTTTGAACAAGTTCAAAATGACGGAGTCAAAACCGGCATCCACTCCCATGGCCGCTCGTCCTATCTTGACTTCGGATTCGGAAGGTGAAGATGTTGATCAACACCTCTATCGCTCGATGATTGGTTCTCTTATGTATCTGACTGCTAGTCGTCCAGACATTATGTTCTCAGTATGTCAGTGTGCCAGATATCAGGCAAATCCGAAGGCATCTCACCTCATAGCTGTCAAGAGAATCTTTCGGTACCTAGTCGGGAAGCCTAAACTCGGTCTTTGGTACCCAAAGAACTCTGAGTTTCGATTATTTGCATACTCAGACAGTGACTTTGGTGGATGTAACCTGGATAGGAAGTCAACCACTGGTGGATGTCAGTACCTGGGAGATCGCCTTGTCTCATGGCAATGCAAGAAGCAAACAACCGTATCCACATCCACTGCAGAAGCCGAATATGTTGCTGCTTCCAGTTGCTGTTCTCAGGTTATTTGGATGCAACAACAACTCCTCGATTACGGTTTGAACTTTCTTGACTCTCCTATTTATTGTGACAATGAAGCAGCCTTACAGATCGTCAAAAATCCGGTACAACACTCCAAAACTAAACATATTGACATCCGGATTCACTTCATCCGTGACTGTTTCGAACGGAAGCTAATTCATCTTGAAAAGGTCCACACAGATGACAATCTAGCGGACCTTTTCACAAAACCGTTCGACACAGCACGCTTTCATCACTTGCTTGCCTCTCTCAAACTAATAAGCTTTAATTAAAAGCATTTTTGTATATACATTAAAATTTGTGTCTTAATCTGTTCACAAATTTAGGGGGAGAAAATTTACAAAACAATAAAAAGATTTTTCATTATTTGAGTCAAAAATTTGCAAAACAACAAAAAGATTTTTCGTTCTTTGAGTCAAAATTTACAAAACAACAAAAAGATTTCCGGTCTTTGAGTCAAGTCTAAAATGATCTATAAGTTTAGGGGGAGTTGAGTTTTGAAACCCTTAGAAAAGGAGATTATGCTTCTTGTTATTTAAAGAAAATTACAAAATTACTTTTAACTTTTCAAAACTTATGAAAATACAAAAAGAGTTTATTTGAACAAGCAAAGTGAATCGATCAAATTGGGAAGTGAAATAATTTCTAAGGATCAAAATTTTACTATCTTAATAAGATTTCTAAAAGAATAACAACTTTGAATATCTATTCTGTACTAAGAAGTTGAAATAAGTTTTTCAAAACTTAAATAATCAGACTTGATCAAAATTAAAATACATATAAATCGATAAATAATTGTGAAATTGTGATCATTAGATAACTAGAAATGTGTGACAACTATTTGACTTTTTGATGAAATCCTTGTATCAAAACGAGATTGTGTTTCTATAAACTTGAAATTGTGTTTGAAAAACTCGGGTATTTCCTATGTTTTGTGCAAACAAAGAGCGGGAAATACCTACTGAAGCATTCTATGTTTTGCGTTAGCAAAGACCTGAATGTGTGACGTTAAGGCCAATGTGTCTGCAGATCAGTAAATAAAAGATGCCAATGAGCACAAGATGATAGAACCCCTTCTTGTTCTTGATTCTAATCTAATGGATCTGTTCTTTTCTTTTCTCATCTTAAAACTCTGTCAAAATAATTTTAAGTTCGTTGAAACACAATCAAAGTTTGAAACAAAGGATTTAACAAGACTGATAGGTTGCATATTAATCTAGTCTTACAGTCTAAATGTTCACAAATTTCTCATAAGATACTTTCAGAAAAACTTGATCATAAAACTGATTTTTAAGAAATGAAATAACGAGTGGAAATTATTGGTGGGAATAGCTATTTAAAGGTTGTGCTTTGTTAAGAAATTATCTAAGATGGTAAAAAATTTTGATCACAGATTTGATCCCACAAATTTGACCCGACTAAACTTAAACTTGTCAAATTATATTTTATTATATTTTATTATATTTTATTTTATTTTATTTTATTTTATTTTATTTCATTTCATTTCATTTTATTTTATTTTGTTTTGTTTTAGAAAAGTTAGAATTTTTAAATCAAAAATTAACTAAGTATGTGTACTCGAAATTGTGTACACGAAATAGTGTACTCGAAATAATTCTATAAATAGCCCAAGCATATTGAATTTCGAATACCAGATTTTCGTGTACACATTTTTCATTTTCGAGTACAGATTTCATTCTCTGAGGCGATTTCAGTTTCTAGAGCCAATTTCGAAATTCTACTCCGACCATCTTCTAGATCATACTTAGGCGACCTTAGGTATAAAGTTTTATCAAATTTTGACCGTGAATTCGAAAGTTATGGTCAAAATTAAGTTTTGAATACGCAGATTTCGTGTACTGAAGGTTTTTGGTCAAATTGACCACGAAGTGCTTAAAATTGAAAGGCGATTTGTGAATATGTTGGTCGCCTCTCAATTGCGAGTATATTGAACATGATTAGAACATCTATGGAGCCAAAATGATGAGTTTTTCAAAGAATTTGGAGTACACGAAATGTAATAATTTCGAGTACACAAACACTTCGTGTACAACCAATGCTTCGTGTACAGATCACATTTCGTGTACAAGATCCATTTCGTGTACAGAATATACTTCGTGTACACATCACATTTCGTGTACATCAAGTATTTCATGTACATCTTGGTCTTTGTGTACACAAGACTTAGATTTTTTTTTCAACTCTGAGTTTCGTGAACATTCTGGTTTTCGTGTACACTCAGACTTAGAAGATTTTTGGCAAATCCAGTCTTTCTTGAACCTAAACTAACTTGATCTGTTTGTATTTTTCAGATGGCAGACTTACGGTTTGTGCATGATCACAACATGACAGCATTTCTTGGGGAACCTCCAGCCAAACACTCAGAGTTCAAGAGTATGGTAGATGGACTGATTTTGTCGCCTATCAACTATGCCATTATGGAGTATCCGCCCATTATGACCGACTTTGTTAGGAGCTTCTGGAGCACCGTGGAAGAAAGTGTCGATGCAGATGGAAACATCATTATCGTTGGAAAGATCCAGGGTCACCCCATCATAATTTCGGAGCAGATTATCAGTGAATGTCTGCAGTTCGGAGACAAAGATTCTGACCCGGTTGAGCTTGATCAAGTGTTGGTGAACCGAACTGTCTTTCAAATGGGACATGAAGGCGTTTATCCACCCATTGAGAAGAAGCTACTGCATCCGTATTGGAGATATCTGGCTCACGTAGTGACACAGTGTCTCTCTGGACGGAAGGGTGGATACAATGTGCTGAACCAGACTCTTAGTTCCTGCCTGGTGGCTTTAGCACTTGGAATGGATTTCAACTACTCCAAGATGATCTTCATTGACATGTACGCAAATATCAAGGGACGAAGAAAGGAACGTTTCTTGACATTCCCTCGATTTGTGCAGATCATCATCAACAAGAAGTATCCATCTTTGACTACCACTCTTGGCACTTTGGAGATCAAGAGAATGCACGATGACATTTTCGGATACATGAAGATGAATAAGCGCGGGAAAAAGCAGTATATCGGTCAGAGGCCCCTGATAAAGTTTGGACGTTTTGTGGGGGATGAAAACGTTGTGGAGGATCAAGGCACTCCTGTTTCCTTTGTGGCTGAGGAGCATGACGTCCAGGCTACAAGTTCAAAAGTTAATAAAGCTGCAGAGGATACTACTTTTGAGACTTCTTCTTCATCAAGTGAAGACTTTGTTCCTGAGAAGCCACCTCCCACCAGGCAAGAACGAGAAGAAGCACAGGACGCGGATTACACTCTAACTCCTGAGTCATCACCGAAAAGGAAGAGGCAAAAGACAATGGCCAAAAGAACCAGAGATCCCAGGATTCAAAAGATGTTCTCAATCCTATCCTTCTCTTCTGCAGCTTCCATTATATCACAGGCACCTACACAACCACCTTCACCTACTCAACCACCTCCACCTACACAACCACCTCCACCTACACAACCACCTCCACCCCTAAAACCTTCTCAACCCACACAACCTAAACCTCCCACAAAACCCAAGCCATCTAAACCAGCCAAACCATTACAAGCACCCACACAACCTCCTCCACATACAAAACCACAACCGCCTCCACCAACTCAAACACAACCCACTCAGCAAGCCAAACCAAACTTAGTCATCAAACTACCAGCCAGATCCACAACTTCATCCTTTACTACATCCATCCCTCACACCAAAACTCCACCATCTCCTACTCGCTTGAGCAGTGACAAAGGAAAATCTCCTTTGCACGCAGATTCACCATATGAACCGGGACATGTGCCTGTTGATCTCATAGGCTTGCAGGAAAGAGTATTTCAACTTGAAAATGATTCCAAGCGCAAGGAGGGTCTTATTCTCAATTTGCAGGAGGGAAAGATCAGGATATGTAGCCAGCTAAACAAATGTCGTGGGAAGATAAAAGCTCACGAAAGGTTTATTAGATTTCTTTTGCTGGAGAACCACAAGATGAGCAAAGAGATTAAAAGGCTCAAAGGAGAAGAAGTCTCCGATTCAGATGACAATGTTGAAGATGATGGTGATGACAGTGATGATAGTGATGATGATGATGGTAATGACAAAAAGGAAGAGGATCCAGAAGAAAAGAAGGATGACAAGGAAAAGAAGGATGACAAAGATGAAGATAAGGATGAGGGCAAAAAGAATAAGGATCAGGGACCCCAGATGACAAGGATCAGGGAGGCGATACAGGAAATTCATCCTCGTCAGGAAAGCCTCCTGGACTTTATGATGATCTTTTTGGAGATATTCCTGATGACATCATGTTCGGTGATTGTGTTCAACCGGATGAAACATCAGGAGCCGGGCTCGATAGCTTGTTTGACGATCTTCCTGATGACTTTGACTTTGAGTCACCTAGTGAGAAGACAAAGGAAGGTGCCGAATCCTCTGCAGGGGCATCTGTAGAGGAAGAACCAGAAAATATTATACTCGGCAACGTCTCATCCGATCCTTATATTGACTATTTGTATGCCCACAAATACATTGATGCATTGGGAAAGGAGGTTACTTCTCTTCATGAAGTGATCGACAGCTGGTTCGACAAAAAGAAGGATTGGACACCTTCTCCTCCTGTGGATAAAGCTGCATGGTTTAAGGAAATGGGTGACGAACATCCAGAGCATACCTTCATTTCAGACGACAGAAACCTGTTCGCGGTTCGTAACGACAGGTCCAACGTATGCTGCTGGATGTATGATAAAGTAAGGGACATTTATCTGGTAAAGAGGATGAATGGAAAGGTCGAATTCTATAAAAGGCCGAGAGACTTTTGCACCTTGCCAAAGGTTGACATTCGAAGCATCAACAACGCAATGTTCTTCAATCCCTCTAAAGACTCTCAGGCTGATCTATTTGCCAAGTTTATTAAGGACCAATGTGAAAAGGACTTTCCAGTCATGCATACGGCCAAGGGAAGACGGTTTGTTTCTTCTTGTATTATCGATCCAAAGAAGAAAAAGCCATGGGTATACTACAAGTACCCCCCACCTCATGTTGAGCAAGCAGTGACCGTTTCGCCTAGAGTTCCTGATAATTCATTGGCAAACTTCCTGTCCTGGTATTATGACGATCTCAATCTTGCAGCAGTCATTATCAAGAATCAAGACGATATTAATGATCTCGACATCATTCTCGACCCTATGGATCTGCTGAAGTATGGGAAGGAAGATATGATGAGGCTGCATGAGTCTCCTATTCGAGTATACTCTGGAAAGGATGAGGAGGCAAAGCCTTTCACACAAGTAGTGGCCTTTGCTATCAAGCTAAAGCTGTCTGCAGGAGCTGGGCCACATAATGTCACTCTTCCGATTGGATGACTTCACCAGTCTAGGGGGAGTTTGTAGAGCCCACTACACGATGAAGACTGATAAAGTCAACGCGGAAGAGTCAAAGATCAGATTTTTGATGAAAATTCGTGTACAGTATTTCGAGTACACGAACTGATCGTGTACTCGAACTTTTGTAATAGATTTCGTGTACTCCTAGGCCTAGTATAAATAGACGTATTTTGTACAGGTTTAGGTTGGAATCCCGAGGCATTTGCTCTCTAGACGTATTGAGGCACTTGTACTCGAACTTTTCAGATTTTATAAAAGTTTGCATTTTTCTTATTGCTTTCTTGATTCTAATCTGGATTCCGCACTCGTTAGACATCAACGATGATGATTATAAAGATAATGTTTGGATCTTGATCAGTTTAAGGACCTACAAGTAGTGCCCGACAAGAAGCTTAAATTTCAGGACGAAATTTCTTTAACAAGGGGAGACTGTGAAAACCAGTACCTGATCGTCTGGCAAGTCCGTACGGTATGTGTACTTTCACTATTTACAGTGTGTATATACAATGTGTAAACAGTTATGTGACAACAGAACTCAGAAAACAAACAACAGTTGTATGTGTTTAAGTGAAAACTTAAATACAGTTAATGCAACAACTCATGACAAACAACAGTTGTATGTGTTTAGATGAAAACTTAAATACAGTTAATACGACTCAAGAGAAACAACAATGTGCAAACAAATGACAAAAACATATCGGTTGCGATCTGATGTCCACAGATGACAGGAATCAGATGGTCGATAACTCAGTGTGAAAATAGGCAAGTTCAGTTGAGTCCGTTTGTGAGGAAATGCAATCCAAAACATAGGTTCGGTATTGTTTCAGAATAACAAACTGACAGTGTGTTCCCGTGGGTGACGATTCACACGAACATATCTGTGAGTTTAAAATCCTCGTCGTGTTCGTTCGGGTGACGATTCGAACGAATACGCGCGAAGGTGACGCAATCTGACGAAACCTTTAAAATAAACGTTTTCGATAAAATAATTTAAGAAAAATAAATTTAGAAGATTTACCAGGAATAACCACATTCAAAATGTTAAATTGAAACAATTTATTTAAAATCCATAAAACACGAGTTTACAATCCAGAAACGTAACGAAAACTAAAGCCGAGCAACTGAAACGAACCCTAACTCACCCATGGTATAAATACCCTAAATGAGGCCAACTACCTCATTTATTTCATCTTCTCTCTCTCTCTAACCAAAAACCCGGATCTCTCTCTCTAGAAATTTTGAACTTCAAACCCTTGGATCTCTCTCATTTCTTGACCAAATCACCTCATCTTGGTGCCAAATCGAAGCTATAATCATCCTCTACACGAAAAGCACAGCCGATCGGGAGCAAAAACCAACAAAAATCGAGGTATTTTAGCTGCAAAATCATGAAAAATAGGGTTTTTATGTACCTTGTTCAACCTTTAACATCCACCGGCCTAAACCAGCTTAAATCACATGAGCATTACACGAAACCACATTCAAGAAAAGTGAGGAGAGTTGCTACCTTGGCATTGGTCAGTTGGCTCGAAAATAAGGGTGGCTACCCTAGCTGTTTCGAGGTGGCCGAATGGCTCCACTCAGCCCGGCCGAAAGGCCAAGGGGGCCGTATGGCTGTTCATCTAGGCTGCTTCGGCCAAAGGGCCAGGGTCCAAAGGAGTGCAAGGCCGAAGGTGTCCATTCGGGTGGGGACTTAGCCTCATTCGTCCATGTTCTCATTCGGCTTAGCCAACCAAAATTCGGCCAAGGACCATTCGCCCAAGCCTTCATCGTTCGGACTAGTTCCTTATTCGGCCAAGGTCCTTTCGCTCGGCTAGTTTTGAGACGGGTCACTCCACATTCGGCCTAAGCTCTATTCGGCCCAACAGATCCTCATACGGTTGAGCCATCTTATTCGGCCTACTCATCACAAATGTCATAAGTGTGGTGAAAAAAACTAAAAGCAACATTTACGGATAGCATGCATGGGATTTGGATACTAATTATATATTACTATAAAGGTGGTGAAAGTTTTATAAAAATCTATACATAATGCCTAGAGATCCTTTCATGGACTTTAATGGTTATAAGTTGCCATCTAAAACACATATTAAAGATGTTCAAAATATGTTAAATAGTCTAAGTGATTACAAAGGTAATGTACAAAGTTGGATATAAAAACCTAAGTTTACACTTAGAAACTACTTTGGATTTCAACCTTACACAATTTATTATGTTTAAGTCAAGTGAAACATAAAATCCATAACAAGATGTAATAAGCTTAACCTAATTTGGTTAAGTGTTAGTATAATCCATCACAAGTGAACCAAGGCCGGTTGGTAACCAAGATCTATAAGTGTTAGCCAACTTTAGGTAACACATACACACACACAAACACCTATAACAAATACTCATAAGTTACAAACATCATCAAATCAATACAGGATCGTGAAAACAACATCAAGAACAACAACGAGCGTGTGCATTTCTTGTTTATACTTAGTCAACCACATCAAATACAAGGTGAGTTCATATGCTCATTTTCTAATCTTAACTGATTTCTAAACTCGGGACTGAGAAACATGCTAATTCTTCTAGTTACTTAAAAGTTTTATGTACAACATATCAATTATATTATGATTTAGATAATATTGTTTGACTTCATTTTCGCTTATCATTGTATGTATGCTTGCGTTATCATAACATAACTGAGATATCTAGGATGACACATGATAATATAGTTTCATGAATCATCAACACAATAGAATAGTTCTAGTTGTAAGATTACATCTTATAACACCGTATTATTCTTACTGGAATGAACAATGGGATAATCAGGAGATAACATCAACAACTAACAAGAATGATATGATGATAACATAATTTCACAATATCATACACCACCGGAGTTAGCTAAGTGTAATAAGACTAGTTCTTACCACACTATGCTTACAACTCGGTGAAGACTCTGGGATAACACAAAGCAAATACTAATGAGAACATGAATGATGATCATGTCCACATGACTTCATGACATCATTCACCACCTGAGCTAACTAAGTGTAGTAAGACTAGTTCTTACAACACTATAGTTACAACTGGGCGAAGGCTGTGATAACAAGAATGATAATCATGATAACGTAACTTTATGGTAACAACATCATTCACACAACTGCTAACATTGTATAATAAGATAAGTTCTTATAAAACTTTGTTAAAGACTACGAGAACGCATAACAATGAGAACAAACAACACTGAGATGATGACTATGGTGAACACAACAACAATTGATTACTATTAAACTGTTTGTATTATATCACAACAATCATGTGTACATGTATTCAAGTTCAATTGTAAGTCCCTCATCAACGAATTGTTTACTAGTTAATTTAGTGGGACTAAGCCGATGATAACGTAGTGGTACCATAGGTTTGACAAACCGCCGGCGAGTGAGGTCGGTACGTTGATCGTATTATCATTGGCAGGTAACGTATGACCGGTAACAGGGCGACATCAGTCAGGTTTGGTAAACGACACATGGTGATATTAATCTACAGTGATAATTGTAATTAATTCTTCGATTCTATTGACTAGTAGACTTAGGAATTGATTTTCTCTTATGTCACATTACTGGTAGTAGTTTCGTTGAAGGTTATGAGAACACAAAAGTGATAGAGGTAAATCGGATGCATTGTGATCTTATTACGTGAGGATCACAATGGATTCCTTTTAGGCTCTATGCACTTCCAGAAGAGAACAAAATCAATAGGTTAACTAACACTTCTATTATTAGTAGTAACTGACAGTTAACCCCACAAGCGAGAGAATAATAACAAGGATAAGATTTAATAAATCTATTTTCCTTAAAACATTGAGGGTTCATCAACACTTCGGTTTTGATAACTATAAACCCTCATATTTTATTATTCTACATATAACACACTGGGTGATGAACATAAACAGATGGGTGAATATCAAACGGGTTGAACACATGTGAGATGAAAATGGGTATTCATAGTTGTATTGCAAGTGGTGTTGAGTTCTATTAGGTATGTGGTGGGATGCCGGCTGGGGCTTGTTCCCCTACGTATACCCTATATATAAGCATAACTGATAAGATGAGATACTACTTGTAAGTATAACTATGGAGAAGCCATTGTGTGAGACGGATGACTCAAACATGAACATGACTCATGTATGACATTGTGATTGTGAATGTTAACAAATCAATGGTTTTCAATTACTAAACTTATGAACTCGCCAACCTAGTGTTGACTTGGTTTAAATGCATGTTTTCTCAAATTCTCCCTATTGCTCAAATTCTCCAAGAGATAGACTCTTCTCTTGAGCCAAATGGTTCTCCTCCTACCTCCCCAACTGAGGAGCAACCCCTTCAAACCAAGGATCAAGATCATAAATCTCCAACCCGTGGAGAAGAGGATGAGATCAGGATGTCAAGTCCATCTATACATCAAGATCATGTATCTGGAGTATCCACTCCACCTGAAAGCCCAATGGGTTTTCATCTGGATGGATCAGGCGCTAAGATTCTAGCTATGGCAACAGCTGATGATGTTCTTGAAACTGAGGCTGGAAATCCTCAGAACCAAGAAAAAGGAGTACAAGACATTCCTGAGATGGACTCAGGTCATGCTAAAACTAACCCACCAGTTAGGGATTCAAATGATATCCTTAAATGGTTGGACGAATAAGATCTTAAGCTTCAGGAATTGACGGCTACTGTATCACACATTTAGGCTGAAGTGGCCAAACTCACTACGTTGGTCACAAAAGTATTGAATGACAAAGTCCTGCACCCCTAATCCATCCCAATGCAGGTACCTTCATTTGAAGGTCTCTCAAACACTCCATCCACTTCCACTTCCCCAACCTTCTCTCCCTAGTCCTTTCAAGAAGTGTTAAACCCACTTATTAACAACCATCTTCCAACATTCTTTGCAAATTTCACCAAAGATTTCTTGATACCCAGAAAATCCAAAAGGATCTACTGAAAATTTCAGTAGATTCCAAAATCTTTTCCCTATAACATGAATTAGCCAATCATACCATACACCAGAAGTCTCTCACAGGCATAGCTCCCCCTCCCCCTGGTTCAAGGAACAGGCTGATGAAGCCGAAAATATGGAGAACGAAAGACTCCTTGCTAAAGCCCAAGATGCCAAAAAGGCTCAAGACAAAACCGTAGAAAGAAGGATGAAGGCAATAAGGTTGAAGAATCTAGAGGCTCTTCTCAAAGCAGCATTGGAGCAGTAGTTTGAGACTGTGGCTGGTAAGTCCAGTTCTAAACAGAAACAAAAAGAAATAGAGGCTCAAGTGGAGACTGGAGCATTAGGGGTGACCAGAAAACCCAAACCCAAGCCTACCAAACCTGCTCTCACTGAACCAATAAAAATCACAACCACAACCCCATATTCCTTAGCTTCCTCCACCCAAGACATACCAGTTCAAACTGAGTTAGTCCAATCTTAACACAATCCAACATCTCCCAAAGAAACCTCCCCCACCATATCTATTCCTTCTTCACCTACAAAAACCAATAAAGAGGACTCACCCACTCTATCCCGCAAGTTTGCTTCCCAAACCCTTCTGGACTTGTCTAGAGAAACCTCACCCAAACACACTATCTTAAATGCATCCAAAATAAGCCAAAAAACCACACCCATAATCACTCGGTCTTTCATAGGAAGACAAAAGAGTGTGGCTAGAAAATTCAAAGCCCCCATAGCCAAGACCAAGAAACCTTTATATCCTATTCTAGAACCAAGTTTAGGCTCAAGTGATGATCAGCCCATTGTTTCTCTAATGCCAAGAAAAAGAAGGCTTAAACTGGCTAATGATGATAAGTCTGTCTCCAACCCATCCAAGTCTGCCAAAGATCCCTACCCAATAAAGCCAGCTGAGGTTGAAGCTGAGAAACCTCAAACCTCCCCTCCAAAAGAATCCCACTCACCTATAAGGCAGTTCCCTACAACTGAAGAGCTTCAAGAGCTACAAAATAAAGAAGCTGAAAGGGAAAACTAGATCTTAGCTGATCTTGAGGCCTCTGGCCTTTCAGGAGAGGAGCTGATCAAAGCTTATCAGGAACAGATAGCCCTGATTGATCAGCAACAAGACAAAGCCTATCAGGCTGAGAGGGAGCAACTCATTAAGTTTCTACTAAATGAAGGTAAGTACAAGGTTGAAACCTTCATCAATTGGGACACCATAAGCCTCAGAAAGGAAGCTGAAATCTTTTCTAAAAGAATAAAGGATGCAAATAAAAAGAAGAAAACCATTGAGCAGAGAAAAAGAATAAAACACATCCTTATCCAAAATCAATGGGAACCAAGGAATGTGATCATGAGATGGAGGGATGATATCCACTTTGATGAATGGCCCCATTTAAAAGGGTCCATAGTGATTATGATGAGCTCTAGAAAGAGGCCACATCATCCTCCACACCATGATGTCCTAGCATAAGGATGCAAATCCAAGTACAATAATTGATCATCTGCTGAATGCAACTTTGGGAAACTTGTATGCTGGTTCTGAGGAATTACCCTCGGATGTCAGGTTCAATCCTTGGATCGAGGTTGAAAAGGAGCTTCTACCAGATCTTGTGGAACACTATGAGCCTCATCCGCATGTTGTAGTCAAAAAGGTACTTGACTCCAAGGATCAAATAAAAAGAAGAGAGATTATCCACTGGCCTATGGCATCTCCTCCCATTCTCCCCAAAGCTCCTTCTCCTAAATATCAACCTCTTCCAGTTACCCATTCTAGAGCCAGAATCAAGAGATGGTTCTTTGACTTTGTCACCAAATCCATGATCATTGAAAGATTCAGTGGATCAAGAGCCTTTTTCTCAGATTGCGACTCAATCCTTAAGCTCCCCAAGGATGATCTGAAAGATCTGCAACATAAGACCTTGAAGAATGCTGACACAGAATATGGAGTCCTACGGTATGTGCACAAGCTCAGGAATTGAATTTGTTTGATTCTAAGGCAAAAATAAATGGTTTGGCTTCATCATTCCAGAGGGAGATTTTTGGAAAAATAAGGAAAGATGAGCAAAACCACTGAAGCCCAACAACGGAATAACAACCGCGGACTGCCTAGCTGTGGACACTTTCTCTCAACCACTGTCTTTCAACCGAGGACTACAACAGCGGATCCAACAACAACGGATCCAATAACCAATGATCCAACTACAACGGATTCAGTAGCTGAAGACAACCGCAGATCAAGATCTGAAGACAACAGCAGAATCAATAAACCGCGGAATGGCTTCCGTGGTTCAACCACTGAAGACACAACGACTGATCACAACCGCAGAGGAACAACTGAAGAACCATGTTTCTGTAGTTGTTGACTTTTGTATGAGTTGTTGTACATTTTTGTTTGTTTCAGTACTTGTATTTCTGTCAGCTGTTTGTCTTATTCTTTCTTGTCCTGTAACATTGAATGTTGGGTATTTATACCCCAACATTCCCTGAAATATTTGAATTGAATTCATTGAAAATTCCTGGTGCCGTTATTTTTTTCTCCTTTTTCTAGCAATACGAAACAACCTAAAATAACTAAGTGTTCAACTCAAGAGGGAGTGAATACCTAGGCTTTGACCTTGAGTTTAAAGCTGAATATTCCTGGTTAAGTAACTCCTAAAGGTTCAACAAACTTTTTGTGTTGGAAGTGTTTCAAGATCGAAAGAGGGTCATTGGAGTTGGCAGGATCAATGAGAAGTGGGAACATCTTAACTTGTGCCGATCGATACTTGCAGTATCGATGGGGCTTAATACCGACGCCCAACTCCCTTTGATACTGTCATTATCGACCAAAGTTAGCTTAAATCAACTTGGACCACCCTAATCCTAATAATGTCGATGTTTTTGGACCAATACTAGGTCGTTGATGGTAGTAGTTTTGATGAAAAGGTAGCTGTTAACACAGCACCATCGATACTACACCCTTGACCCGGTTTTGCTTCGACATTGCTAGAATCAACCCATCCAGCCCTTGTTCTATGTTCCAACACTTAATCCCAGTACATCCATGACTGTCCGAGGTCCTCTAATTGTTGTTAGTCAGGTTTTTAAAGACCTAAAACCAGTTTAACAATCAAGAAGATGATGAATAGTGAAAACCCTAAAAATCCGAACCTTCTCACTAAGATTCCGGCTAATCTAGCTTGAGATGGAGCAGATGCTTTGTACTACAAGCTTCCTTTCGTTGAGAGAATACTTTTGAAACCTTATTTGCACGATTTGGTGAAGAATTGATGGGGTAACTTATTGATTTTTTGATGAAAATCTAGAGAGAGAAAGGATGGACTAATTTTAGAAAGAGAGGAGATGAGATGCATTGATTGTGAGGTAGTAGGAGAAAATTTAGCGTTTTTATACCCCGAATAGTTCCCCCCGTGTTCGGGTTTGATAGGTTTTGGTTTCGCGTATTCTCATGAACGCAATATAACGGTTATGTAACTACATAAATAGTTTTGTATTTTGGATTTTGGATTCTATTTGATGAGTTTCAAAATTGTAAAACATAAAATATAATATTTTACGCATTTGTATGTTCATCTGTTTCTAAACCGTTCACAAATATATTTACGTGTATACCCGTAATTATATACGTTTTTTGGTCATTGTAGATAATTATTAATGTTTACTCGTAACGATAAGTTTAACATTGATATCTTTATGGATCGTCACCCATAATGATACTGAATCTCGCTTACGCATTACTATTTTGTTTAAATGATTCATTAGTTCTATTATTCGTCATGACACTACACACTAACACTATCCCAATATACCGAACATAGTTTATTTATAGGGCATACGTAGAGTCCAGCTATTTGCCTTTCCAGTTACCAGCCCACCACCGTTTCGATATATTAGAATAGTGTTCTTGCCTAATGTAACTGACTATAAATAAATAAATATATACTTATTCCTATCTAAAGAAATTCCTACAACATACACACATGTTCGTAGATTCACATTGACACATAGAATATGATTGCACATTGTTTTGTTCTTGTTATTGATTATAATGATTAAATGTACAGATGTTATAGTCTCCCCTAGTTAAGGGAATTTTGTCCCAAAATTAACTAGCCGAAGATACTGTAAAAATATGAGGGTACTTGAGCTTCATTTGGTCTTCACGTTCCCAGGTGAACTCTGCACCACGTTTGCCTTCCCATTGTACTTGTACTATTGAAATACGACTACGTTTAAGTTTCTTGACTCCGTGATCCATGATTTCGTCTAGACGCTCTACGAATTGCATGCTGTTTTGAATTTGAATGTCTTCCAGTGGAATTTGAACATCATGATCAGCTAAGCATTTGTTAAGATTCGACACGTGAAATGTGTCTTGAATTACTTAGCTAGAATGGAAGTTTAAGCTTGTAGGCTACGGGACAATCCTTTCTAGGATTTCAAATGGTCCTACGTACCTAAGTGCAAGTTTCCCTTTCTTTCCAAATCGGATAATGCCTTTCCAGGGAGAAACCTTGAGTAAGACTCGGTCACCGACTTGAAACTCAATCGTTTTCCGACGCATATCGGCATAACTCTTTTGCCGATCTCTTGCGGTCTTAAGCCTTGATTGAATGGTTGTTCTCTTGTCGGTTGTTTCTTGAATGAGTTCAGGCCCTACGACCTGTGAGTCACCAACCTCGGTCCAGCGGACCGGCGATTTGCACTTCCAACCATATAAAACTTCAAATGGTGCATATTGAATGCTTGTATGGTAGCTGTTTTTGTATGAAAACTCGATGAGTGGAAGATGAGCGTCCCAACTTCCTCCAAAATCGATCACACAAGAACGAAGCATGTCCTCGAGTGTTTGGATTGTCCTTTCGCTTTGACCATCGGTTTGGGGATGATACGCCGTGCTAAGGTTTACATGGGTTCCCAAAGCCTTTTACAATGATTTCCAAAAGCTAGAAGTGAAACGACTATCTCGATCGGATATTATAGACATTGTGTCACACCTCGGGCTCTCGGCGACCCGGGTGCTGTGACCCGATTGGTTTCATGGATAAATATTGTATTGGTCGGAGTTTTCAGCAGAAGCGTTGTTTCATGAATTCCTAATTTTACAAATAACTCACATGCATGGATGTGAAAACCGTTTTTCATGATTTTTAAATAGTTCATATGCGTGGGTATGAAAAATCGCATTTTCATCGTTTGTTAATACTTTCTAAAATAACTTTTCAGGATTTCATAAAATTGCCTATGCATAGGTATGAACACCATCATTTCATTTTATTGTAAACCGGATTTTCACAAACACGTAATTATAAATTATTTTATAATATCCGGTTTATACATGACTTGGAGGCATAGCTCCGTGGTCTCAACACAAGATGTTATTCAAGGCATCATAGGCCAAGAATCTCTAGTCTTGCTTCTCCTTTACATTTCATTATTACCTGAAAAGTTTTTGAAAATAAAACGTCAACATAATGTTGGTGAATATAAATAACAGACTCGATATGTAAGCGTAGCATGTTCGGTCCTTTAACCATAATTATTATTGACAGTACTACACATTTAGCATGTTATTTCACCGATCGATACAACCACTGCATACCGTGGCTTGTACTGTTACTGGTTAGGAACAACAGCGGAGTGCGTCTTACAATTTTCTCTCCAGCCCACAGCTCCTCACTGGTTAGGTTGCCTACGGAGTGCTTCTTACGTATAACCTTCCAGCCCACCCTACCAGCCACATATGGGAATCACCCATAGAGGATACAAGTTGCAAATCCTACGTATACTAACAGCCTCAATGCTGGTCCCATGGTATCCCTTTATGTGTCCAAGTTTAAACATAACATGCTAAAAAGTTCATTTTTAAACTTAAAAACAAGTTAAATGTATTCACTTGGATTTTGGTTGGCTGTGTGACAACTTAGAACTTCTCAATATAAATTTTGCAATGTTTCTGCTTAATCTATCCTTATAACTATTTGCAAGGATGATTCTTGATGTTTATTTTCTGTTCCTAAAATAGATCATAAGTTCAATATAGTATTTATATACATAGGGTTGGATCTTAACCATAACCCTATTATGAAATATTAAAGTTATGAATTAAACTTAAAAATTAACATACATACCTAAACGAATGGCTTCTTAATCACAAGGAATGTTGAAAAGAGAATAGTGAAGCTGTAACTTAATTTGCTTCAATATTTATTATATGTTAAACCTACTTACATATACATACATATATATATATATATATTATTGAATTCTAGATATATATCAGTTTGAAAATTATCTTCAATTGAAGATATGAAATTCACATATCATCAACACTTGCACACGTACACCTTTCTTATTTATTTATTTATTTATATTTATGTAGTAATTATTATATTATTATAATTAATTTATCTCAAATTTTGTTTTTCTCTCATAACTTTTATAATATCATGTTTTATAAAATTTTAGATATACGGCTAGGACCTGCTCATTTTTCTCTATATTTCAACGTAAGTTTCGTTGAAAACGAATCAGGTTTAAATATGTTAATATTATTATTATCATTATTTAATTTACTTTTAGCTAATTTTAACGATTGTTTAGACCCCAACTATTTCAAATACTTATGACATCTTACCTATTTATTTAAATGAATATTGATTTCTAATGTTAAATCCTTGAATAATCATATTTTATACATTAATAGAAGTTCGTAAGTGTGGAATTGAATATTCTGAAGAAGAGAAATTGCCAGAAAGATGGAATTTATTGGTGTTGATTTTGAGAGAAAATCTTCTTTGAATGACACTTGTTGAATTCATTCAAAAGTTAGAAGAACTGGAAATGAAGGATAAAAGAAAAGTTAGACGAGTTAATGTAACACAAGATCCTTCACTTTATGGTGCATCTGTGGTCACTCCTCCTGCTTCATCTGCAAAAATACAAACAACTTTTGTTTCAAGTACTACTGAGAGTACTTCTGTACCATCTGCAACTACTAGTTCAAGTTCATCTTATTCTTGGATTGAGAAAAAGTCTAATTCTTCATCTACTCCAATTCAATTGAATACAACTAATCTGGGAAATATGTCTGTGGAAGCTGTCAGAGATCATATGTCAATATTGTCATGTGTTGTCAGTGCTTATGATGAACAGATAGCTGGAAGGATAGGAAATTCTAATCTTACTTTTGATGATTATGTGCAGATAAATGATGATGAGATGGAATTGATTGATACTCAGTGGACTTTGGCTAGTGCAATAAGAAGAATTAATAGATATGAGAAGAAAACAGGAAAGAAGTTTACTTTTGATCGGAATACAATGTTTGGATTTAATCCAAAGGCCACACAATGTTACAACTGTGATGATTTGGGTCATTTTGCTCGAGAATGTAAAAATCCAAAGAAGCAAGACAACTTGAATCCTTTCAAGCCAAAAGAAGCTCATCAAAAGAAAATGGAGAAGCCTGAAGAATCAACAAAAACTTTAGTAAGTCAAGCCTGAAGAATCAACAGCTTGATGCTTATGATAATGGTGTAACGGCTTCGGACCAGGCTTCATTCCTCACAAAGCTTCGTCTGTACTTTGAGATGTGCATAAACATGTCTTCTTGTCCAAATGTGTAAGCATTAAACTCTCTCTTCTTCTTAAACAGCTCTGTAATTTTAATCTCAAAAATAATCATGAGTCTTTCGACTCATTCACTTTTTTTTAACCTGAAAAACCTGATTATGTATAAGCATTTCTTCTGCTCTTTACAGAAAATCATTTCAATAACATGCGATATGTTAGCATATCCTTGATCATCTGGTATATTACCAGAAATGTCCCTAGTTCTGACTATGCTTTTAGTTTGTCCCATTGATCCTCATAATAATATGAAGGATTTGACTAACTAGTGTTCACAAGTTTGCACACTGATGGATGACACTGAAGAAAGACCCATCTTTAGTGAACCCACATCCACCCTACTTTCTCACCTATAACAGGTACCGGCCATAAAATAATTTTTCCACAACCTTCTAAGCCTAACACCCTACTTTCTTCCACTGCCTTTCGAGGAGCATTTAGCTTACTTCTTTCAGCCTCTCTTCCTTCCCTGCCTTGCCTCCCGGCTGATAAAGCCAAAAAGAGGGAGATTCATGTACATAAACCATTCTCAAAAGGTGACTGAAGCTTAAATAAACAAAGAAGCCTTTGCTGTACTAAGACCCCATTTGAACCATTCTCATGTACTTTCCCAACTGAGTTTGATGTTCTAGAAATTGATTGGGCTCTAAAGCTAAGTGGTTTTGGCTTCATCAGTCCAGAGGGAGATTGTTGGAAAATAAGGACTGACGAAGCAAAACCACCTTTCAAATAATCAATTTGAATAAATGTTGCAGGACACTAACTTCCGAAGACATGAAGAATAAAGCTTTAAAAGATGCTTCGGAAGACATTAAATAAAAGAACAATTGCTTCCGAAGACAAAGCTTCAGAAGAGGCTTCGGAAGATACTAAATAAAAGACAATTGCTTCCGAAGACAAAGCTTCAGAAGATGCTTCGGAAGACTCTATCCGAAGACAAAACCTCAGAAGACACTAACAATTGCTTTCGAAGAATAAAAGTCAATTACTTCGGAAGACTTCAAAGACATCTGCTTCGGAAGAAAAACATTAATTCAGAAGACTTATGTATTTACATCAGCTTCTGATGAAATAATAAATGTTTCCTTCTTCAGCTTCCGATAGGATAACTGATTCATTTAATTAGTTTCCTATGAAGAACTTCTGAAAGAATAACTCCTTAGCATCAGTACAAATGTCTGAACATCGGAAGACTTCAAGATCTTTGAAGATCCTAAGTTGACTTTGAATTTGTACTATTCTGATGCTACAGTGTCTGTAATAGTGTCATCAGTCTTATATCTTTTGTCTTTGTTCTATTTTGTCCTGAAACATTAAATGTCGGGGCTATTTATACCCCAACATCAACTGTATAACATAACACTTTTCTGAATCTTCTTTGTGTTGCCTTATTGTTTTCTGTTATCTCTTTTCTTTAACAACAAGAAAACTAAACACTAAAATAACTTAAAGGCAAAACCCTAGAGGGAGCAAATACCAAATGCTTTGACTAAGTATCTAAAGCTCTTGTTCCTGGTTAAATCAGTCTCTCCTTAATTCACTGATTTCCTACAATTGGTATCAGAGCCTTGTTCATTAGTCTTGGTTTAACCATCAAGGCTAAAATTCAAAGCTCACTTTGATATCTTGTATCTAGTTTTCTGTGTTCATCTTCTTTTCATAATCTGCTGAAGATTGATTTTTGAAACTCTAAAGTTGTTCAGAATCATTCAACCAAACTACCTTGAGTAATCATTACTTGTTGATTTACTCATAACTGTTTGAACACAAGGCAGAAAAATTCACCTTAGACCCCCATAACACCGGTTCTGCCACAAAGCCACCAATTTTGGTTAGGCATCAATATAATATTTGGTAGAGACGGATGTTACATTTCCTGTCAAATAATCATACAGGATGTTGGAAGTCTGTCATGTTCGGACCTCATAAACCAATGGTCCTGGACACAGAGACTGGATATGATGTCCCTAAGGACCCCCGGAACTACACTGAAGAAGACTTTCAGAAATTGGAGCTTGATGCCAAGGCACATGCTCAGCTGGCTATGGCCCTTCCGAATGAAATTTATTCGGGTCTTCTTCACCATGAGTCCGCTAAGGACTTATGGGATGCTCTAAAAGAGCAATTCGGTGGTACCGATGATGTTGTAGCCAACACTAGGAAATATTGGCTCAACAATATGAGACTTTCTGCCAACTAAATAATGAGTCACTGACTCAGCAATTTGAAAGGTTCACTTCTCTCTTAAGTGAACTAAAATTAGCTGGTCAAATGTACCCTCCTGTCTCAGTTCTAAATCGATTTTTAAGATCTCTTCCTGAAAAATGGGAAACTTATTCTATAGTCATGAGATCTTCACCAGATTTTGGCAAACTCTCACTTACCCAACTTCATGGTAAGTTTCTCACCTTTGAGCGAGAGATTGACTAGAAAAGAAAACTAATAAAATCTGGTAAATCAACTGAAGAGTATGTTCAAGGGAACACAGCTCTTCTTAGTCATAACTCTGTGATAAATGATCAGGGTTATGATGAACACATTGACATAACTACTGGCATCACCTCTTCATTCTCTTCTCGTGATGACCACTCTCTCCCCTCTGACCATCTGTGCTTTATCATGGACGATCTTCATCAAGTTCCAAGTGATGACTTGGAAGAGATGGACATTCTCCATCAACTGGCTCTCTTGAGCATAAGAACTAACAAGTTCTACAAGAGGACAAGAAGAAAATTTCCTGGTATCCATGGAAAAACCAGGATTGGTCTAAATAAGGCTAATGTCCAATGCTATAGGTGTCATGGCACTGGACATTTTGCCAGGGAATGCTCTAATGTTCCAAACTCTAACCCTTCTTCTTATGTGACCTTTCCAAACATACCTTCACACACCTCTTCAACACCATATTCATCTACCTCTTCCTCATCCTCTTTCAAAAGGTCCAATAATCCTCAAGAATCAGCACACATTGCACAAAACTCTTCTTCCACCAATGTGCAATATGTACAAGCTGCAAACGGTAACATGTACCAACTCACTCCTGCTTCACTTCAAGTTGTTGCAGCTCCTTCTTCACAAATAAATGCACCTGGACATGCTGTCCAATCTTCATCATCTGATCAACAGGCTCTTTTCTCTCAAGAGTACATAGACTGGAGCAGCTTGCCTGAAGATGTTGGCTATGCCCTCATCACTTCTGAACCAACAGAATTTGCTCTCATGGCTGTTGGTGAAGACTCCTGTTCTTCGGTTCAACCTGAAGCAGATATTTCTGATGCTCAGGTATCTTCTTCTACCTTAGAAAAACTATGTTCCAATGCTTGCATAGAGGCTTTTGCAAAAATAAAGAAAGCCAATATGTTGCTTCAAAAGCAAAATCAGGAGTTGGAACAACTCCTTGACAATAAAAATTCTGAAGTGGAAAAATTAATAAAAATAAAAGATAATGAGATTTGCGCTTTAAAAACTGAGAAAATCAACTTACAAGCATTGTTTGATCTACAAAGAGAAAAATATTATGCTTGTAAAGATGAATTATCTCAAACTCAAGTAAGCTGTGAAAAGTGGGTTGAGTCTTGCAAAGGATTCAAAATGCTTTTACAAAAGCAAGTTCACAGCAAAGCAAGATTTGGGATTGGGTATAATCACACTGCTCAACCAGAGGATTACACCCCAATCGACAACAATAAGGAAGAGACCACTCCTGAACCTATTTCACCAACTTTTCTTCCTGATGAAATTCCTCCAATAATAGATACACCTCCTTTGGTGTATCAGCCAAACTATTCTTCTAAGTTTGTATACCCCACTAATACAAATCTGATAAGAATAGAAAAACCTCAGTTGAACTCAGTTCAACACAATAACTCTTCAGAACAAAATGAGATTGCTCCTGATATGAGCTCTACTCATAGTTCAGAAGAAACAACAAAATCGGGTCTCTCTTCTAGCATCAAGTCAAATCTTGAAAAAGGAAAAGGACCTATGATTAATATCCAGTTTCCTCCTTCTCATCCTCATCCTCCTTACCCCACAATGAAAGTAAACAGACCTTTCATCCCAAATTATTCATCTCTTTCTCCAGCCTGCTTAAAATGTTTTAAGTACAATCATGCTACTGAAAACTGCAGAACAAGAACGCCTTTGGAGAAAGCTAGATTGAAGGCTAATAAGTTGAAAGCTGATCATGCCTCTTCATCTAAAGGGAACCTCCCTAATAAGATGAAGAAAGTAAGAACAGCAAGTAACCAATCTGTTGGGTCACACCCTCATTCTTCTTTTATCTTACCCTCTTCCTTGACTGCTAACTCCAGACCTTCCATTTTGGGAACACCACCTCCTTACTCTACGGTGAACCCAGTTCCTTACTCTCATAATGGTGCTAACTCTTCTCCCGTGGATTCTCAAATCAATCTTCTCCAACAGAATCAGCAACAACTGCTGTTAATGATGCAGAAATTGATGAATGATACACAACAAAATAAACAAAACAAATAAAATAAAATAAAACATCCCATATCTAATCTATTGTACTTAATCCTCATGTGCAGAAACCCTCTTCAAACCAAAATCATCTCTGGTATGTGGATAGTGGAGGATCTAGGCACATGACAGGATGCAGATCCATTCTAAATGACTTCATTCCAAAAAATGGAGGATCTGTCTCCTTCGGAAACAATGCAAAAGGTTGGATAGTGGGGTCTGGTTCTGTCTTAAGTGGAAATTTGAAATTTAAAGATGTTAGCTTAGTTGAGAACCTCAAGTTTAATCTCTTGAGTGTTTCTCAACTAGCTGACAAGAATTTTAGTTCATTTTTCACTAAAGACAGTTGCAAAATTCTTTCTCCAGAAATAAACTCAAAAATAAAGGTCTTGATTGATCAACACACCTTGCTAACGGCTAGAAGAAGTGGAAATGTCTATGTTGTAGATATGACTACTGACTCTCAAACATCTTCTCCTACATGTTTGATAGCCAAAGCATCATCTTTTGAAACTACTCTTTGGCACAGGAGACTCAGTCACCTTAATCACCAAACTCTTCATAAGCTTTCAATCCTTTCTTTATTAAGAGGATTGCCTTCTAAAGAATTTCACTTTGAAGGTCAATGTGAATCTTGCTTAAAGGGAAAGCAACATAAAACTTCACATAAGTCCATTGAGGAATCCAAAACAACTAACTGTCTTAATCTGCTTCATATGGATCTGTTTGGTCCAGTGAAGGTAGCAAGTTTGGCAAGAAAAAGATATTGTTTAGTTGTTGTGGATGATTACTCAAGATTTTGCTGGACCTTCTTCCTTTTCAGCAAAGATGAGACTTCTGATAAAATAATTGCTCTCATCACTCATCTTGAAAGACAATTCAGTCTTCCTGTTAAAATGATAAGGAGTGACAATGGCATAGAGTTCAAGAATCAAGTTCCTGATAAATTCTGTATCTCTAAAGGAATCCTTAGACAGTGCTCCTAGAACTCCTGCTCAGAATGGAGTTGTAGAAAGAAAGAACAGGACACTAATTGAAGCTGCAAGAACCATGCTTGCAGACTCAGGATTACCTTTATCATTCTGGGCTGAGGCAGTAAACACTGCTTGTTATGTCTTAAACAGAGTTCACATTGTAAACAGACATAACAAAACTGCCTATGAAATCTTGTATAAAATAAAGCCTCTCATTTCCTTCTTCAAAGTCTTTGGATGTCCGTGTTTTATCTTAAATACAAAAGACTCTTTGTCCAAGTTTGCTGCTAAAGTTGATTCTGGATACTTTGTTGGATACTCTCAGACTTCTAAAGCATATCGAGCTTTCAATCTCAGAACAAAAATCATTGAGGAATCTATTAAGGTAAAATTCAATGAATCAGCATCAACCTCATCCTTCCCTTCTGCACCTGATGATCTCTTTGATCTTGAAAGCTTCTCATTCATCCCTCCTATCTCCTCTTCCTCTCCTTCATCAAAGTCATGTCAAACCTCTGAAGATCTATCTTCTCTTGAGGAATGTTCTGTTTCAAAATTCTTCACTTCCTTTCCTTCTTATCAAATAAATTCTCAAGAAACAAATTCTCAAAACCAAGACAATCAAATACCTACTTCTTTATCTCCTATCTTGGATAATGTATCTGTAGACGTTCCTGACCATACTCTAAACTCTCATCTAGAAAACTCTCTGAGCCCCATCAAAAACTCACCCTCTTCCGATGCTGCCTCCTCAAATAACTGTTTGGACATCATTCCTTTCAACAAAAATCATCCTCTAGAATAAATCTTAGGTGATCTAAGTAAAGGAGTTCAACTAGGAGCCAGATTACAAACTTTTGTCTTCATGCAGCGTTTCAATCCCAAATTGAGCCGTCTAAATATCAGGAGGCTCTTAAAGACAATAATTGGGTAGAGGCAATGCAAGATAAGCTGTTGCAGTTCAAAAGGCAAAATGTTTGGACTCTATGTCCCTTGCCCGATGGAAAATATCCCATCGGAACTAGATGGGTATTCAGAAACAAAACAGATGACAGAGGCATTGTAATAAAAAATAAGGCCAGATTAGTGGTGCAAGGTTATTGTCAAGAGGAAGGTATTGACTATGATGAGACCTTTGCTCCTGTGGCAAGATTGGAAGCCATTAGACTCTTCCTAGCATTTGCCATCTCCCATAATATAAAGGTATACCAAATGGACATAAAAAGTGCTTTCCTGTATGGGACAATAAGAGAGGAAGTCTACGTGTGTCAACCACCAGGATTTGATGATGTTCATCATCCTGATTGGGTGTACAAACTAGACAAGGCACTTTATGGTCTAAAACAAGCTCCAAGAGCATGGTATGACACTCTTTCTAAGTTTCTCCTTTCTAATAAATTTTCTCGGGGGACCATTGATAAGACTTTGTTCATGAAAAGGGTAGATACGGAACTCTTGCTAGTCCAAATCTATGTCGATGACATCATTTTTGGATCAACAAAACCTTCCGTGTGTGAACACTTCTCTAAATTAATGTCTTCTAAGTTTGAAATGAGTGCTTTAAGTGAACTAAAAACATTTTTAGGACTTCAAGTCAAACAAACCCCAAATGGGACTTTCATTCATCAATCTAAATATGTAAAAGATCTTCTAAATAAATTTGATATGAATGACTGCAAAATAATTTCTACTCCCATGGCAACAAGTCCTGGCATATGTCCAGACGACAATGGTGAACCTGTAGATCAAACTCTCTACAGGTGCATGATTGGTTCTCTGATGTATCTTACTGCATCAAGACCAGACATCATGTATGCAACATGTGTCTGTGCAAGATACCAATCTGCTCCTAAACAATCTCATCTTTCATTTGTGAAGAGGATACTCAGATATCTCAAAGGTACTCCTGTGCTAGGTATTTGGTATCCTGCTAATCAAATTTGTAAGCTTGTTGGTTTTTCAGATATTGATTATGCTGGCTGCTCACTCACCAGAAAGTCCACTTCAGGAGGTTGTCAGTTCTTTGCTGGTTGCTTAGTGTCATGGCAAAGCAAGAAGCAACCTTCAGTATCAAATTCAATTGCTGAAGCCGAATACATTGCAGCAGCCCATTGCATTGCCCAAATTCTTTGGTTACAATACCAACTGCTAGATTTTGGAATAACTGAACTTAAAACACCTCTTCTAATAGATAGCGAAGCTGCCAAAAACATAATAAAGAATCCTGTCTATCATTCTAAAACCAAACACATTGAAATAAGGCATCACTTCATTAGAGACAGTTTTGAAAAGGGAATAATTGTTCCAGAACATGTCTCTACAAGTGACCAAATAGCTGACAAATTTACCAAGCCCTTAGACTCCTCAACTTTCTCTAAGTTTGTGGCAAAATTGGGCATGATAAATATGAGTTAATAAACGTAGTTAAGATTATGTTTATTAACCTTTGTACACATAAATATAAAAGGATAATTTTTATAAATTGTCCTAACAATGGATATCGGATAAACCAGTGTTAAAGAAATCTTGGTTTCTTTCAGTAGTTATCTCAGTACACGGATAGGATCAGTGGTAATATGGTCACTGCTTCATATCTATCTGATGTTTAAACCTTCCATTGTTACATTCTATAACTACTTTGGTTCCTTCTCCTTCCGATGATCTCTTTTCCTTCCGAAAACTATCACATGATCATTTAACTTGCTTCCAAGAATAAGATTCTTCCGATCTGCAAATTAAATCTTGAGCTTTACACTTGATGTGACAGTTGTCAATCTCTCTGCAAGATCCGACTCTCAATGCTGACTCCCACGGCTCGAGAAGATACTTGCCATCATCTTAATAACCAATAATCTTATTTAAATCAATAATCATCTCCTTTATTTCTCATCTCTCTCACCATGAATCTATTTAAACCCTCTTGCTCCTCTGGTTATCAAGAAACCTTTCATTATCTTGAAAATTCTAAGCAATGCTCATGGCTACGGATAATCACTTGTCAGGCATGTCGCCTGGCACGAAGCACTTACGCTAACCTTGTCTACAGCTCGATGCTTATGATAATGGTGTAACGGCTTCGGACCAGGCTTCATTCCTCACAAAGCTTCGTCTGTACTTCGAGATGTGCATAAACATGTCTTCTTGTCCAAATGTGTAAGCATTAAACTGTCTCTTCTTCTCAAACAGCTCTGTAATTTTAATCTCAAAAATAATCATGAATCTTTCGACTCATTCATTTTTTTTAACCTGAAAAACCTGATTATGTATAAGCATTTCTTCTGCTCTTTACAGAAAATCATGTCAATAACATGCGATATGTAAGCATATCCTTGATCATCTGGTATATTACCAGAAATGTCCCTAGTTCCGACTATGCTTTTAGTTTGTCCCATTGATCCTCATAATAATATGAAGGATTTGACCAACTAGTGTTCACAAGTTTGCACACTGATGGATGACACTGAAGAAACACCCATCTTCAGTGAACCCACATCCGCCCTACTTTCTCACCTATAACAGGTACCGACCATAAAATAATTTTTCCACAACCTTCTAAGCCTAATAAACCCAAAAAGTCTGTTCAGGAAGATGAGATCCCAGAACATGACTGTGTTCCTACTGAACACATGGATACATCTGTTCCATCCTCATAAATGAATCAAGAATTTCTTCCCATCCAACTCCTCATCAATCCTCTCAACAGGATGATGTTGTATTCCTAAGGGAACCCTTACTAACCACCGAAATGTCATTTGACACTCAGCTGGTTGTCCTCTCTCCCAAGGACATCTCTGTTCTTTCCATAAGCCCCCACTATCCTTTAATAAATCTCTTACCTATGAAAAGAGGATGCGATCCGGATGTCAAGTACATCTAGACCTCTTGATCATATATCAGGAGCATCCATTTCACATGAAAATCCAATGAATTCTCATTTGAATGGATTAGGCAATAAGACTCCAGGTATGGCAACAGCCAATGAAGTTTTCTTGTAAACTAAGGCTGGAAATCCCCAGAACCAAGAAAAAGGGGTTTATGACATCTCTGAGATGGACTCAGGTCATGATAAACTGACCCTCAAAGTCAGGGATTCGGATGACATCTGTAAAATGATGGACGAATCAGTTCACAACATTAAGGAATTGACGAATGTCCAAAGTCCTGCAATCCAAATCCAACCCAATGCAGGCACCTTCATTTGAAGGTTTTCCAAACTCTTCAACCACCTTCACTACTACCACCTTTCTTCCACTGCCTTTCGAGGAGCATTTAGCTTACTTCTTTCAGCCTCTCTTTCTTCCCTGTCTTGCCTCCCGGCTGATAAAGCCAAAAAGAGGGAGATTCATGTACATAAACCATTCTCAAAAGGTGACTGAAGCTTAAATAAACAAAGAAGCCTTTGTTGTACTAAGACCCCATGCAAAACGAGCCTATGCGGTCATCTAGCAACGAACCATGCAAATTATCTCAAGAGAACCGAACCCTGGATGATGTAGCCGAACCATGTATAGGCCAACGAACCTACACGAGACTTTCGGTCAAGCCACGAACCCTAGATGCCACGAACTCTACTATGTCGAACCTTGTGCAGACGAACCCTGCATGGTTCTTTGATTTCTGCCGAACCTTGGAACTTAGGAACGAACCATGCATGTTTTCATGATAACCGAACCTTTTATTATAAGAGCCGAACCTTATGGATTAGTCTTGGCCGAACCTAGACCCTAGACTCCAAGGGTTCGCTGCCCAAATGGCAGCCCACCTTCCTTTCGGCCCAACCTCAACCTACTCGGCCCAAATTCCAATAATAAAAGGCCCATAGGGTGAGACAAGTCCAAGGGATGTTAGGTTGGTTCATTTAGATCTTCAATTGGCCCAATAACGCCTTAGAAGCTTAAATGGCCTACATGAACATTGGACGGCCCAACTCAAATCCCTTAGGCCCAATCCAAGCCCACAGGACTCATTATGATATCAATTAGCTCGATATTAGCTTGGGCGCGTTATTAGGCCTACATACAAGTTGTTGGGCCAACGTCACATGCAATTGGCCCAACATCACCTTCAATTGGATCATTATCATTTTAAATGGCCCATGGCCTTTGTCTAAGTCCATAATGACTTTCATGGACGTAGAACCCCTTTGTTGGCCATAATACAAAGTAATTGTAATTTGATCTTAGTTGGTTTAAGTACAACTTAAACTAATCATAGCATCAAATCACAATCTCAAGAACTTAAACAATTGGAACATTCTTTCATAAATCATAGTAATCAATGGTTATCAAATTCTCAAACAATTATCATTTTATGCATAAGAGTTATGCACAATGGAACATTTCATATTCGTTTCTTGGACCCATGATCAATCAAGTGATTCAAAGCATAATTTTCAAGTTTTCACAACAATCAAATCATGAGAACACAAGTCAATCAACGAATCAAAGTCTATACAATTATAAATCCTATATCTTATGTATGATTACAATGTTATAGGAATCAATTAGAAGTCCTGTTTGCTACTTGCTATCTGTTTTAGTTCAGAGTCTACTGCAGACAGGTGAGAACTTTAGCCCCTCTTTTACTGTTTTTATAACTGTTTTGGGGTGGAACACGTGATCAAAACAATCGTTTACAATCATATTTCATTACACAAGGTGTGTGTATGCTTATAAACACTATGGGATTCATTGTACGAATCCTGGGAATTCATCAACTGTTTTAAAGGACTTATCAATTACTAAACTCTTTTCACTAAAAAGGTTTTATAAGGGATCTTTAAACTGTTTTGTAACAGATTTTACTCAAATGTATTTATGAAGGATAAACACTTTTAAATAAATGATTTTATAAACTCTTTTGTTATAAACCTTGTGGTTACACAAGGTCACTATTTTATGGTAGTCAAATCAAGTGGTACACAACATGGTATTCAAATCAAGTGGTTCAAAACATGGTATTCAAATCAAGTGGTTTACATCATGGTATTCAAATCAGATGGTTCACAACATGGTATTCAAATCAAGTGGTTCAAGACATGGTATTCAAATCAAGTAGTTCAATTCATAGTATTCAAAACAAAGGATTTAATTCGTGGAATTAAATCCAGGTTTTCAATTCATGTTATCAAATAAGGCATTAACACATTCGGTTAAAGTAAGATTCAGAAAACATGGTGTCTATTGTTGTAAACAAACTTGTAAAAGCATCAAGTATCATATTCATTAGCGTTAGTACTGGGTGATCACAACAAGGGAAAGCGGACACATTGTTTCTTATCCAGGATGGAGTTAGCTTTTAAATTTGTTTTAAAAGCTAACTGTAGGTCTGGTGTCATTGTTTTCTTATCCAGGATGGAGTTGGCTTTTAAATTTGTTTTTAAAAGCCAACTGCAGGTCTGGTGTCATATGGTTATCAAAACTGCTGATGTATTATCTAACTCCAAACGGGTTTTGGGACTTGATATTATATGTTGGCTTTCGTGCGAACAGTGATTGGACTGTTTACACTCATTTTCTTACTTGATGTTAGTTTGGGTTGCAGCTCATCCGTGTAAATCTTATGATGCTTTAACTTACCTATGCCTTATATCATATACTCATGTTTACAAATGTTTAAACCTATTGTTCTCACCAACTACGTCTGTAGTTGACAGTTACTTTTCACGTGTTTCAGGTAATCAGGTTTAAGACATTCTCAGGGACAACTAAGGAGACCAATCTAAGATAGAACAAGATGAAGAAACATGCTAGGATGGATTAGAAACACACTAAATCCTAATTGTTTACTTGTCTTGTTTGAAGTCTTATTTTGTAACTATATTTTGGGTCTGTAGTTGTCTTTCTTTTGGTAGATAGATTGTCTGTAACTAAACAACTGTCTAAACATTATGAAATGTAGTAATCCATTGTGGTTGTTCTTATTCAATACTTGTGCATGATTCAACTGTTCATACGTCACCGCGCCGTGGATTCCGCACGCGGCGCAGGGGTGTGACACTTACTTTTGATGATTATGTGCAGATAAATGATGATGAGATGGAATTGATTGATACTCAGTGGACTTTGGCTAGTGCAATAAGAAGAATTAATAGATATGAGAAGAAAACAGGAAATAAGTTTACTTTTGATCGGAATACAATGTTTGGATTTAATCCAAAGGCCACACAATGTTACAACTGTGATAAATTGGGTCATTTTGCTCGAGAATGTAAAAATCCAAAGAAGCAAGGCAACTTGAATCCTTTCAAGCCAAAAGAAGCTCATCAAAAGAAAATGGAGAAGCCTAAAGAATCAACAAAAACTTTAGTAAGTCAAGCAGACGACGTATATGACTTGGGGAAACAATATGATGATTTAATGGGAGCGTTTATGGCTTCTATGGATGAAGAAGCAAGCAAAGGGCAAAGAAAAGGCTTAGGAGGTAAATAATGATCTTTTAGAGGTCATTGAAAAGTTGAAGGAAAATAATGCTCAATTGACTGCTGAACTGATCGAGTGCATTGAAGCTAACAAAAAGTTGGTTTCAAGAGAAAAAGGTTTTGACAAAAAGATCATTAACTTGGGAAAATAAAATGAAGAATTAAAAATTAAAGTTTTGCAAAATAATCATGCAGTTTCTGTGCATCTCGAGTCAGTACAAAAGTTGAAAGTTGTCAGCAGCCAGAGCAGAAGCAGAAATGAATAAAAGCAAGCTAGAGAATTATCAGAATTCTCAGTATGTTATCGATTACATTGCTGTGATGCAAAGATCATCGAATGATACTGCTGGCTTGGGATTTCATGTTGTACCACCTCCTTCAAGCTATGTGCCTAGACCACAAATTGATCCTAATCTGGAAGTTCATCCAGCTTCTTTAAATGAATCTGAGTCTGAAAATGTTTTTGCACATGGTGGAGTCTCATCTTCTGATGAAAAGGTGTCACTAGAAAGTGATGCTCCAATCATTGAAGATATCACTGAGTCAGAATATTCTTCTAATATTTTTAGACAAAATGGTTACAAGGGAAAAAGTGTTGAGAAAAAGAATTTTGAATCTCAGCAGTCAAAATCTGAGATTAAACAAGTTGAGAAGGTGGTGTTTAAAACTACACAGGTTTCTAAACCAGTGATTAAAACCAAACCAACCACTACTCTTAAACCGATTGTGTATGTTAGATCATCTAATATACATCAAGGAGAGTATAGTGGAAATTTTCAAAAGAAAAATGTGATTTCTAAAAAAATGGAAAAGGTGGATTTTTTCTTTGACAATTTTGGGTTGGGCATAGAGTTAAATCAAAGAATTTTCAAAAGCAAATGGATAATTCAAAGAAAAGTTCAACTGGTTCGAGAAACAAAAGCTCATCTTCAAAGGTTGTCTCAAGATCTGTTAGTTCATCAAGTTTTTATGATGAACTCACTCCAAAAATTCAAATTAAGGAGAGAAAATGTTACAGATGTGTTAAGTTGGGTCATTTGGTTGCTAATTGCAATGTGGATTTCAATTCAAGTGATTGTAGCAGTTTTAAGTCTTTTTCACCAAGAGAAACACGAAAGTGTTTTACTTGTTGTGGTAAAGGACATATTTCTGCTAATTGTCCTAATAACAAAATTAGAAAGAGTTCTGATTAGGAGTGTCGGGTGCATGTTTCAGGTGGAAGTGCTAGGAAAGATAGACCTAGTGAAGATGAGATGAGAGTTCTTCGGAAATTCAACCCTGGTTGTTTTTGGGTGCAAGAAGAAATAAACAAAAGAAAAAAATTTTTGAGAACAAAAGAGATGTTAAAAATATTGTGAAAATTATGACTTCATCTGATGCTGATTTCTTTGAAAATTTTTCTTCAAGATCATTTTCAAACCAACCTATCAAATCTAAATCATTTTAGAAACTCAAAGATAGATCAGATGATGAATTTTTCTAAGAAAGAGGATGACACAAGTGGTGATGGTTATTCAATCAAGTCATCACAAAAGAATGGAAGGGGTCCATTCCGGGAGACTCGACGCTGAAATGGCGGGGGTCATCCCTTTTGAATACTGACAAGTTTCTTTTAATTTATTTTGTAGATTGGATCCATGGGCCATGTTAACATTCTTTGGATTCTTGATAATGGATGTTCCTGCCATATGACTGGAGAATTGAACTTGTTAAGAAATTTCAAGTTGGTGAAAGGAAGTTATGTGAATTTTGCTGGAGATAAAGGATGTCAAATTGCAGGGATTTGTAGTTTGACAAATGGGAAGGTTTCATTTGACAATGTTAATTTTTGTAAAGAATTAACTATCAATTTTTTGAGTGTTTCACAGATTTGTGATAAGGATTACAAAGTGATGTTTGACAAAGAAAAGTGTTATGTACTCAAGCAAGGATTTCAAATTTCTGAGGAGTGGATTATGATGACAGTTGATCGAAGCAAGGATCTTTATGTTCTTGACATGGCAAACGCGGGGACAGTAGATAGAGTGGAAACATGGCTGGCGTCTAAAGCTACTGAACATGACACACGTTCATGGCACAGGCGAATGTGACATATTCACATTCGGAAAATGAATCATCTTGTCCATAATCATTTAGCTGAGGGTGTACTTGTTAAACATTTTAAACTTCCGGATGTGTGTGTCATGTAAAATGGGTAAACAGAAAAGGAAGTCTCACAAAACGAAGAAATTTTTTTCTATTGATATGCCACTTGAACTTCTTCACATGGATCTTTTTGGACCAATAAATGTGAAAAGTATAGGTGGTGAATCTTATTGTTTTGTTGTAACTGATGACTTTTCAAGATTTTCATGGGTTATGCTTTTGAAACATAAATAAGATACTTATGAAAACTTTGTTTTGTTGATAAATAGGTTGGAGACTTTTGTAATTCCAAAGGAGGAATTTTGTAATTCCAAAGGCATTCAGCAGCAATTCAGTGCACCTTATGAGCCTCATATGAATGGTGTAGCTTAAAGAAAGAACAAGACTTTGATTGAATCTGCGAGAACAATGCTAAGCTAATTCTAAACTTTCCATTACGTTTTGGAGTGAAGCTGTGGCTACTGCTTGTTTTACCCTTATCAGAGTCTTAATTGTCAAAAGACACAATAAAACTTGTTATGAATTGTTTCAGAATCGAAAGCCCAATTTGGAACACTTAAGACCTTTTGGGGCTCCTTGTACAATGCTAAAGAAAGATTTAAAATATAATTCTAAAGTTGAAGGGGGTTTCTTTCTTGGCTATAGTGTTCCTAACAAACGCGTGTTTATCAAACGTACAGGTGTTGTGGAATTGTGGTGTCATGTGGATGTCCAACGACATACACCTATACCAAATGGGAAGGGTCTAGATTGGCTTTTCGATTACAATAAGTTGTTTGAGTCTTTTAATTTGTATTCAACTGTTTCTGATGATGAAATAACCTTACAAATGTTGTATGATTTGCAGAATTCAGAAGAACAAGATATTTCTCATCAACCTGAAGATGGATTTATTACACCACACGGAGAAGGTACTTCAGAAATTATTAATGAAGATTGGTCATCTGAGGATGAAAATGATGTCTTTGAAGATGCTATTTCTCATGATCAAGATCCTGATCAGAACATCAACTATCTGGATCATGATGCGATTGTAACGCAATTTACTACACCACACGGAGAAGGTACTTCAGAAATTATTAATGAAGATTGGTCATCTGAGGATGAAAATGATGTCTTTGAAGATGCTATTTCTCATGATCAAGATCCTAATCAGAACTTCAACTATCTGGATCATGATGTGATTGTACCGCAATTTCCTTTCACACGTGTTCATGTTAATAATCCGATTGATCAGATCATTGGAGATCCAAATGCAGGAGTGCAGACACGAAATCAAGTCACAAATGAAGAAAGTATGTATGTTGAGTTAGAGAAAACTCATGGCAGTCAAGAGCTCTGGATGCATTTAGCATTTATTTCACAAATAGAGCCGAAGACTGTGTCTGAAGCTTTGCATGAGCCGGCCTAGGTGGAGGGTATGCAAAAAGAATTAAATCAATTTTGCAAGTTGGGAGTTTGGCATTTGGTAGATTTGCCAAAAGGAGAGAAAAAGATTGGCACTAGATGGGTGTTAAGATGCAAACGAGATGACAGAGGCGTAATTGTCAGAAACAAAGCTCGTTTAGTGGTTCAGGGTTTTCAACAAGTTGAACGAATTGATTATGATGAGGTTTTTGCACCTATGGAGCGATTAGAAGTAATTCAAATTTTTCTTGCATTTGCTGCCCACAAGAAGTTCAAAGTCTTTCAGTTGGATGTAAAATCTGCTTTTCTGTATGGCTCGTTGAAGGAAATAGTGTATGTTTGTCAGCCACCGGGCTTTGAGGATTCTATCCATCAGGATCAGGTTTACCTCTTGGACAAAGCACTGTATGGTCTTCATCAGGCTCCACGTGCCTGGTATGAGACTTTATCGACTCACCTTATTGAACATGGGTTCAATAGGGGTCAGATTGACAAAACTTTGTTTTTCGGGAAAAGCGTAAGGACATTCTCCTTGTTCAGATCTATGTCGATGATATCATTTTTGGATCTACCGATGAACAAATCTGCTTGGAATTCAAAGAGGTGATGATTGATAAATTTGAGAGGAGTGCGATGTCAGATATCAAATTTTTTCTAGGTTTACAAGTTGATCAAACTGATAATGGAATTTTCATTCATCAAACTAAGTATATTCAAGATGTGCTGAAACGGTTTAGCATGCTTGATTCAAAACCAATTTCCACGCCCATTCAGTCTAATCACGGGATTGAGCCTGATATTAAGGGGGAGTTGATTGATCCTACACTTTATCGTGAAATTATTGAAAGTTTGATGTATCTGACTGCCTCTAGACCAGGTATTGTCTTTGCTACAAGTAATCGTATAAGATATCAATCTAAACCTATGGTGTCACATCTGATAGCAGTCAAGAGAATTCTTCGTTATCTGAAGTGAAGGGTACACCAGACACCGGTCTGTTATATCCTAAGGATGATAACTTTTCCTTCAATACTTACAGTGACTCCGATTATGGAGGATCTAAGACAGATGCAAAGTCCACAAATGGTGGTGCACAATTTCTGGGGGAACGATTGGTCTCTTGGAAATGTTAAGAGCAAACCTTTGTGGCTACTTCAACTTGTAAAGCTGAGTATGTTGCTGCTACCAATTGTTCACATGTTTTATGGATACAACAACAAATGAGAGAGTATGGTTTGAATTATCTTAATACCCCGATACATGTTGATAATGAGGCTGCTATTGCTATTACTAAAAATCCAGTGTATCATTCGCGTTCCAAACACATTGATATTCGTTTTCATTTCATACGTGATTGCTATAAAAAGAAACTTATTGATGCGGTGAAGATACACACAAATGAACAACGTGCAGACCTTCTCACCAAGGCCTTTGATAAAACTCGTTTTGAGTATTTACTCAAATTAAATTGAATTCGGGTCATGGGTGAGGTCATTTCAAATCAATTTCCGTCATAATCAATTTTTATTGAATTGACATCAGATGTTTTTATTTGTTTTTTGTTTGCTTTGTGTTTTAGTTTTTAGGGGGAGAAAATTTGAAAAATCAAAAACACAAAAACATTTAAAAAAATAAAAATTTGAGAAATTGATTCGACTTAGTGAGAAATGATGGTACATTGTAGCAATCAGAAGCACATGTGTATCATATTAGAACTTAAACACAAAGAGCATTTACAATTACTTAGTATGATATGTTGGTAGGTTTATAACTTGGTTGAGATAACATTTGACAAAATTATGATTATACTTTGTGGGAGACAGCTGCTTAGAATACAGTGCTTAGCTTTGTCTAGAATGCGTGGGTGTTAATCTTACAATGTGTTTCTTGAATTTAAATTACTTAATTGCTAGTTTTTGATTATGTGTTCAATTTTTAAAAGAAATTCTAAATTTTTTTTCTCTTATTTTTGTTTAAACGTGAAACTTTCTCTGTGTATACTTACGTATCGAACTGATTGTTATAGCTTTAAACAATTCAAATTTGTTTTCTTGGTTTGATTAAGTTTTTGTCACACCCCGAGCCGGCGGGAACGGATCGGGTTTTCCCGTCGGACGGAAGGTTCCTGGGGCGCGATATCGGTTGATAATCGAATTGATCAGATTGTTTGCATAGCACATGATATATAATCGAGAAATGCTAACATGACAATGATTTACAATTACAAAGTTAAATTACAATGTATCGTTCATAATTTAACTAAGTAAATATACCCTAAAGAATCAATGTGTTTATATCTTGTAACTGTACATGTGACAACACACGAATCAGGTTTATATTAAAACTTTAAATTTTGATGCATTTATAAATATGTTTAGATCAACACACTTCTTAGAAACATTAAGTAGAGAAATTAAGTCATTAGTTGAGAACAATAGAACGCCCAATGCCATAAAACTTGAAACAATAATTCTCCTACGAAACATAATATATCCTTGTGACACAACGAGTGAAAATAATGTGAAACAATGATTTCACATATCCATATATGTATGTATATATATTTTTTTAGCTTGTTTAAAAATATGATAATTATAATGTCTAATGTTAAATTAATTCTAATAAATGATTATCATATTAAAAAGTACATGTATGTCACGACATACACACATAGTAATATACATGTTCACATTTTGTTTATACATACATACATGCATAGGTTATTTAAATAAATAAAGCACAACTCTTTATAGTATCTACACATAACATCATGTTATGTATATAGAATAATTGTCCCTACATGCATGGGTATATCATGACTCACATACCTACATATATTCGGTATATATATATATGTGTATATATATATATACACACACGGTTACATTTCATATATATATAAGCATATATACATACGTTAGACACACACATACAACAAACAAAAACCTTACACCACCTTTTATTTACCCAATCCCTTCCCATGCATTAGCATCAAATCAAAGAAAATATATATATGTATATACTATCTTTAACTTTGACATCTTCACACACAAATACACGATACATATATATATATATCAAAGGTATGCATATATACGTATGATACACATACATATACATACCTCTCTCTCTATTCTCGACACACACACATTCTTATACATATATGTATATATTCGACACATATACACACACAATACAAACACTAAAATCCAAAAAGCTCTACACCACCTCCATGAAACCCCAATCCTAAACCTCCCTCTTTTCTATAATGCTTACACACTCCCCTCTCTCTCTTTTTCTTACACCACCACCGCCCAAGTCTCTCTCTTTCCTCCCTCTATATTCGGCCACATACACACATATCACACTCTATCTCATTTGAAAACCACACAAGTATCATTTCCACTTTTCCTCTTCTCTCAACACGTACGGCTTCTTAACCTCTTGAGGAGCAAAGTGCAAAGGCTAGGAGGTCACCACAAGAGCAATACACGAATCCAAGAACTAGAGTAACACCAAGGTTAGTATGAAAAGCTCTAAAACCCCACAAAAAAAAAAAAAAAAAAAAAAAAAACATGTTCTATCAACCCCCCTACTCGTCGCCATTCTTAACAGCCTCTAAACATCCATTCTCATCGTTTTTAAACCATAACAATGGAGGTGTTATACGGCTAGATCGCAAAAACACACATGCATGTACATGCATGTGTGCAAACTTGACTTTTTCCTAACAAAAACTATGATTTTCGTTAAATGAACCTTTACATCTTCTTAGAATCGATTTCATTATAAACAAAAACACTCACAACTATGGGAGATAAGTATCTAGACGTATCCATACACATGCAAGTTTTGCATGTGTAATATCATGATCTTGGAAACCCATAACTTCCATTCTCGTATGTAGCATGAACTCTAAATCCATTCTATGTTTTCTACAATTCTTAACAGCCCACAACCACCTTGGAAACGTTGCATACAAGTGTTAAGCACAAAGTGTAAGAACCACACTCCTTAACAAATAGTTATATATGCATGCATGTATGTAAAAATGAAAACTACAACTTAAAATGCTTATATATATACATCGAAATTTTAATCAGGTCTAGATATGATTTTATTGCTGGAAATATTTTATAAAAGATTGGGTTTTGATGATAGGAATGTTATATTGTCAATTTTGCCCCAAAAACCCAATTTTTAAGACTTGTAAGTGTTTAAATTATCAAAAATCATGTTAACAGTTTTCTGGACAGAATGTATAATTAAAATGAACTTATAATAATGTTTTTATAACACTCAAAAAGTTTGAGTATTTATTGTTATGTCTAGAATAAGTAATGGATTTATTAAGATTCCTATAAATCTTGATAAAATCATCAAAAATACCTCCTGTGTAATAAAAATGCTAAGTATAATTTATTCTTGTAGTAATATAGTTAGGAGATCTGGGAAAAATATTGAAACTAAATGTTTATAGTTTAAACTAATTATTTGCTATTTAAAATGTTTGTAAAGGCTAAAATACGAATAAAATTTGTCACTGCTCAAAACATGAAGTAAATATTTTCCCAGTATTCTAATGATACTGGGAAGCTTCAGTAAAAATATGGTAATTTTTAGTGACCGTTAAGTATTTATTTGTTATTTAATATAATAAATAGGGCAAAAAAATCATTTTATATAGAAAATGACCTCCTAAATTTCTGAAATTTCAACAGTGACCTTAGAACGGATTTAAAATGATAAAACTGTTTAAAATTTTTGTAATTTTATATAGAAATGACCTCCTAAAATTTTTGTAATTTTTACATATCCGGAAATATTTATTATAATATTAATGGGATTTAAAATGATAAAACTGTTTAAAATAGTAAACGAGCTTTAAAAATTCTGAAATTTTTACAGGAGTTTAATAACATCAGTATGGGACAGTATGATCATTTTCGGAATTTTTAGTTAACAGAATCATTTTCTGGGAATTTTTGAGGATTTTAAGTATATAAAAACAAATTATAATACAAGTGATTGATATAAGAACAATAGGGAATGAGTAAATAAAAATATATACCCAGACCCTTTACTAATAAAAAGTAATGAGGAAAAACTTATAAGTATGTAAACTTATATTCTCATGTAATACTTGGAAATAAAAGTAAAATGAGAAACAATAACGCATCAATGTTTATGGCATGAATATTTACTAAAGTTTAAACATACACTAGGCAAGTGAACCAATCAAGATTTACCATCAATCCCTTCAAATCGACAGATAACCATACATCAGTAGCAGGTGAGTTCATGTGATCCCTTTTCTTTTACTGTTTTGGGATACTGAAAGCATGCTCCATAAACTGTTTATAAAATGTTATTTATGTGATAATGAACGTCCGTTTCAATAAAATTGCTTCCCCTAGACATTAAACATAATTTACAACCATTAACTCATAGTAGAGCCGGTGAGTATATGGGTAGTACTACTTGGGGAATCCCCCACGCACAGTGGCCCGAAAGGGTGGGCCTTATAAAAGTAAGGTTGAAACCCCACTGAGGTTATTGGCAACCGTTGTGGCATATATTCTTATGATACATAAATGACCGAGGGCAGGAACGGGTCTCGGAATGGGAAGTAGATTTGGTTTGACCATGTTGTGGGCTAACAGTGTATGAGGCAAACGCCCGAGCATGGAACAGGGTTGGTTGTATTGTTATTGAATTATCACATGTTATATTATTACTGATTGTGTCATATTATTAAACTCATGTTCTCACCAACTTTTTAGTTGACGTATTTTAGCATGTCTTTCAGGTTGAATTGGTAAGAGTAGGAGAACCGGATGATCTTTTAGAGGAATAGTGATGGCTTTAGAATGGAGTTGACTTAAAAAAAAAAAAAACAATTTTATGATTATTGAATTATGTTTGATTTGGGCCCTGCGTGGCAATTTAGACAATTTGTGATGTGTTGGATATTTTATTTGCTTTAGTTTGCTTTGGGCTATGGATTATTTAAACTATGCTTCCGCAAAGTTAGTTAAATGATTAAATCAATCGTCATGCCCTCAATCTCCCCGGGTTGAGGTGTGACAGGTTGGTATCAGAGCCCAAGGTTATAGAGAATGAGGTGCCTTAGCATACCTAAGACTATAACCGAGAGATTGGGACAAATAGGTAAGAAATTAGGATACTTAGGAAATAGGAAATATTGCTTTAGGGAATCTAGGACAAATTATATTATCAAATATTCTAATTAATTTATTGCAGGAAAATGGATGCGAAAGGTAAGGGAACCAGTAAGAGCGGACCATCGAGCCGACCAAGAGCCTTTGCGAGGAGAGACTTCCCTCCAGCTGTTCGTGAGGAATTGCATCGACAGTTCCCTCAACACTATAGTCCGCTGCCAGAGGATGCATACTTCTCTTCATCAGAGTCGGAGCCAATGGAGTATAATGATGCTGCATCTACTACGCCCAGTAGATCTCGCACTAGATCTATGTCTCCTCCCTTACCCCGTATTGAACCTAGTGACGGACCTGTTAGGAGACCCACACCTGTTATGGGAGCGAGGCCGGGAGCCTCCATGTCTTTTCGTATGCCCAGGAGTGGACCCCTTTATCCTACCATGGGAGAACCTGATCAAGTTCAGCCCGCGCGTCATAGCGTGCACTTAGGGCATTCTGCTCGCCATGGGATGGATATGGCGGGTCCGAGTAGGAGCAGAGCTGTAGATGTCAACCCGCAGAGAGAAGAAAACTACATGCTGTGGTCTGCTATGTTCGAGCAGGAAAAGAAGGCAACCCAACTAGCGGAACAATTCCAAAGGCATATAGGAGCAGTCACACTGCAACTGGAAATGACACGCAAAGAACTGAAGGAGACCCGTGAGGCTCGACAGGCAACAAAGAAGAAGGGATTCTTTGCAACTGTGTGGGATTCACTACATGGGAAGAAGACTTAGGGACTGATTTTTTTTTTTTTTCATTATGAATTATGTCATTTGATGTATTATGAGACAATATGGGATTGCATGCCCAAATCTTGATGTATTATGAAACAATTGGGATTGATAGGGATATTTTCCCTGATGGTGCATTGGAAACATGATGGTGAAACATTTTGAATTATGTAATGAATGGGTTGAAACATTGAGAAATTTGGTTTCTATGAATTATTGTTGGTTGTCATGATGAATGAATGTGATAATATGATACATCATGAGATATTTTGGATGTATGATTTTAAATGTATGGATTTGAATTGGTTGCCTAAATATATTTTTGTTTTCTCTTTAATAATTGTTAACTATGAATATGACACAATAGTGAAACTAAATTAATTGCTCAATAATGACTAATAACAATAATTTTCTCTACGTGTGAAACTCATGATATAGAATGCCTCCCCGACGTAGCCAACGACTAAACCGTGGTCAACTCAATGCGGGAGCAAATCCAAATCCGCGAGCTGGACGAAGAAGGAATCCACCACCACCTCCCCCGGAAAACTCAGTGAATCACGCTGAAAATGAAGAAAACCCCTTGGAGGGCAACCCAAATGCAGGAGGAAATGAAGGAGACCGGAACAGGGAAGACAGAATGACTGATCTTATCACTAGACATATCCAAAACGCGATACCTACCATCGCCGCGCAAATCAGGGCTGATATGAATATAGAAAATCAAAACGAAAATGCCCACGGAGCTGGAGGGCCAGAAATCGAACAAGTAGAAACAGAAGAACGTAAGGGATGCTCATACAAGACCTTTATGGCCTGCAAACCCAAAGATTTTGAAGGAAAGGACGGTGCAGTAGGAGCAATAAGGTGGTTGGAAGATATGGAGTCAGTGTTAGATATCAGCGATTGCAAGGAGGAAAACAAGGTGAAATATGCAACTCACTCCCTTAAGGGATCTGCGTTAACTTGGTGGAACACCATTGTCAAGACAAGGGGACGAAATGCCATTAAGACCATGAAGTGGAAGGATTTTAGGGATATTGTTACTGAAAAATTCTGCCCGATTAATGAACTGGAAAGAATCGAAGCGGAATTTCTAGCACATGAAATGGTTGGATTGGACCACACCAAATACATCAACCGATTCAACGAGATGGCGTTACTCGTGCCACACTTGGTTACCCCTGAGACTAAAAGGATTGGAAGGTATATCTGGGGTTTAGCACCACAAATTAGGGGATATGTCAGGACAGCAAGGCCAGCTACTTTTCAGTCTGCAGTAGAGCTAGGAGGAACGCTTACTGATGAAATTGTGAGATGTGGGAAGATAAACCAAGAAAAGGTGGGAGATAAGCGGAAGGGGCAGGATAACAGGAATGATAGGAAAGGAGATCACAAGTTTAGGAGATTCGAAGGAAAGAGAAATGACTTTGGCAAGGTAAGGGATTCGACTGTACCCAGGCCAGGGAGGAAGTTATACCTAGGAACTAATCCTTGGTGTGACAAATGCAAGATACATCACCAAGGAGAATGCAACCCAAAGTACTGCTACAAGTGCAAGAAAGCAGGACATCTCCTCAAGGATTGTAGAGCCAAGGATGTAGCTAGGTGCTATGAATGCGGAGACCCTGGGCATTTGAGGAATGTGTGCCCAAAACTGAAGAGAGATAAGCCGCAGAAAGCAACCGGAAGAGCATTCGTACTTACCGCAACCGAAGCACAGAAGGATCCGGAAATGATAACGGGTACGTTCCTTTTAAACAATCATGTTGCTAATGTATTGATTGATACGGGTGCCACATTTAGCTTTATATCCACAAAATTCCGATCCTTACTCGATAAGCAACCTACTAGTTTGAAAGATATATGTGAAGTAGAGATAGCCACTGGAAAAGTGATAAGTATAAAAGAAATGTTGAAAGAATGTGAATTAGTTATGGAAGGACAAAAGTTTAAGATTGATTTACTGCCTATAGAATTAGGAGGCTTTGATGTAGTTATTGGAATGGATTGGCTAACCATGAATAAGGTAAAACTTAACTGTGAACATAAGACAATGACAATTCCCTTAGTTAACAATAAGAAGGTAATCGTGATTAGACATAAGGTGAGAGAATTACCACAAATCATTTCGTATGCAAAGACGGAGAGGTATTCAAGGAAGGGAAACATGATTTACTTGGCCTATGTAGTCATCAAGAAGGAAGAAACAGTACCCAAGGAAATACCAATTGTATCTGAATATATGGATGTATTCCCTGAAGAGTTGCCAGGAATGCCGGCACCAAGACAAGTGGAATTCAGAATTGATTTGATACCAGGAGCAGCACCAGTAGCTAAAGCACCGTATAGCTTAGCGCCTTCCGAAATGCAAGAAATGGTGACTCAAATACAAGAGCTAATGGATAAAGGCTTCATAAGGCCGAGCTTTTCTCCATGGGGAGCCCCAGTATTATTCGTGAAGAAGAAGGACGGAACGTTGAGAATGTGCATCGACTACCGAGAGCTAAACAAAGTTACTATAAAGAATCGTTATCCACTCCCCAGAATCGATGATTTGTTTGATCAACTTCAAGGGGCAAGCTATTTTTCAAAGATAGATTTAAGATCGGGATATCATCAATTAAGAGTTAGGGATGAGGATGTCCCTAAAACCGCGTTCAGAACTCGTTACGGACATTACGAGTTTATGGTAATGCCTTTTGGGCTTACAAACGCACCTGCTGTGTTTATGGATCTCATGAACCGAGTATGTAAACCATACCTGGATAAATTTGTGATAGTATTCATTGATGATATACTAATATACTCGAAGAATGCGAAGGATCATGAAGAGCACCTACGAAAGACGCTAGAACTCTTAAGGAAGGAAAAGTTATTTGCTAAGCTGAGCAAATGTGAATTTTGGATGAGAGAAGTACAATTCTTAGGGCATATTATAAATGAAGAAGGAATACAAGTAGATCCTTCAAAGATAGAGGCAATTAAGGAATGGGAGACACCGAGAACTCCTACCGAAATAAGACAATTCCTGGGATTGGCTGGTTATTACAGAAGATTTATTGAGAATTTCTCAAAAATAGCCCTACCGTTAACCACGTTAACTCAGAAGAAAGTGACTTTTGAATGGGGAGAAAAACAACAAGAGGCATTCGACACTCTTAAGCAAAGGTTATGTAGTGCACCCATATTATCCTTACCAGAAGGGAATGAAGATTTCGTGGTGTACTGTGATGCTTCTAGAATGGGACTAGGTTGTGTATTAATGCAAAGGAAGAAAGTAATTGCATACGCATCACGACAATTGAAAACACATGAGAAAAACTACACCACCCATGACTTAGAATTAGGAGCGGTAGTGTTTGCTCTAAAGATATGGAGACACTACTTATATGGAACGAATTGTGTAATCTATACTGATCACAAGAGTTTACAACATATACTTGATCAGAAAATACTGAATATGAGACAAAGGAGATGGGTAGAATTGTTAAGTGATTACGACTGTGAAATCCGGTATCATCCGGGAAAGGCAAATGTAGTAGCAGATGCCTTGAGTCGAAAAGAAAGAGAGGTTCCACTAAGAGTAAAAGCCCTAAAAATGACAGTAGCGATTGACTTAAAAGAAAACATACTTAAAGTGCAACAGGAAGTCTTATCCAAGGAAAACTTAAGGGAAGAATCACTGACGAAAAGTGAGAAGCAATTTGATGAAGAAGATCAAGGTGGGTTAAAAGCATGTAAAGGGAAGATATGGATACCACTGCATGGGGGTATGAGAGAAGTAATTTTAGAAGAAGCCCATAAGTCCAGATACTCAGTGCACCCCGGTGGTGATAAAATGTACCAGGAGTTAAAAGAAAAATTCTGGTGGCCGGGACTAAAAAGATCAATAGCTGAATACATCAGCAAATGCCTGACTTGTGCAAGAGTAAAAGCAGAACATCAAAAGCCATCTGGATTGTTGCAGCAACCCGAAATACCTGCATGGAAATGGGAACAAGTTACTATGGATTTTGTAACTAAGCTACCTCGGACCACCAGTGGTCATGACTCAATATGGGTAGTCGTTGATAGGTTAACAAAAACGGCACACTTTTTACCTATAAGGGAAGACTACAAAATGGATAAGTTAGCAAAGATTTACATGAACGAAATTGTGTCGAGACACGGAGTGCCAACGTCGATAATCTCGGATAGAGATAGTCGCTTCACCTCAAGATTTTGGCAAACTCTTCAAGAAGCTCTGGGAACAAAATTAAAACTAAGTACGGCTTACCACCCTCAAACGGATGGGCAAAGTGAAAGAACTATCCAGACATTGGAAGACATGTTGAGAGCGTGTGTAATAGATTTTGGAGGAAGTTGGGACACCCACTTGCCATTAGTTGAATTCTCCTATAATAATAGCTACCATACTAGTATCCAAGCCGCGCCATTCGAAGCATTATATGGGAGAAAGTGTAGATCACCACTATGTTGGAATGAAATAGGTGAGAACAAATTAACAGGGCCTGAAATTGTGCAAGAAACTACTGATAAGATCCATAAGATCAAGGAGAGGATGAAAGCTGCTCAAGACCGACAAAAGAGTTATGCAGATAAGAGACGAAGGCCGTTGGAGTTCAGTATAGGAGATAAAGTCATGCTAAAGGTATCACCATGGAAGGGTACGGTACGCTTTGGAAAGCATGAGAAACTGAACCCCCGATATATTGGACCTTTCAAAATTGTAGCAAGAGTGGGACTTGTAGCTTATCAGCTAGAACTACCATTGGAATTAGAAGGAATACATGACGTGTTTCATGTGTCAAACCTCAAGAAATGCTTAGTGGACGAAACTTTGATCATACCTTACAAAGAGGCAAAGGTCAATAAACAATTGCAATTCATGGAGGAACCTGTAGAAATCATGGACAGACAGATCAAGAAGCTGAGGCGTAGTAAGATACCAATTGTAAAAGTACGTTGGGATTCCAAACGAGGGCCTGAGTTAACTTGGGAAAAAGAATCGGAGATACGTAAGAAGTACCCTCAACTACTTCAAACTACAAGTTGACTATGACAATTCAAATTTCGAGGACGAAATTTCTACAAGTAGGGGAGACTGTGACAACACACGAATCAGGTTTATATTAAAACTTTAAATTTTGATGCATTTATAAATATGTTTAGATCAACACACTTCTTAGAAACATTAAGTAGAGAAATTAAGTCATTAGTTGAGAACAATAGAACGCCCAATGCCATAAAACTTGAAACAATAATTCTCCTACGAAACATAATATATCCTTGTGACACAACGAGTGAAAATAATGTGAAACAATGATTTCACATATCCATATATGTATGTATATATATTTTTTTAGCTTGTTTAAAAATATGATAATTATAATGTCTAATGTTAAATTAATTCTAATAAATGATTATCATATTAAAAAGTACATGTATGTCACGACATACACACATAGTAATATACATGTTCACATTTTGTTTATACATACATACATGCATAGGTTATTTAAATAAATAAAGCACAACTCTTTATAGTATCTACACATAACATCATGTTATGTATATAGAATAATTGTCCCTACATGCATGGGTATATCATGACTCACATACCTACATATATTCGGTATATATATATATATGTGTGTGTATATATATATATACACACACGGTTACATTTCATATATATATAAGCATATATACATACGTTAGACACACACATACAACAAACAAAAACCTTACACCACCTTTTAATTTACCCAATCCCTTCCCATGCATTAGCATCAAATCAAAGAAAATATATATATGTATATACTATCTTTAACTTTGACATCTTCACACACAAATACACGATACATATATATATATATCAAAGGTATGCATATATACGTATGATACACATACATATACATACCTCTCTCTCTATTCTCGACACACACACATTCTTATACATATATGTATATATTCGACACATATACACACACAATACAAACACTAAAATCCAAAAAGCTCTACACCACCTCCATGAAACCCCAATCCTAAACCTCCCTCTTTTCTATAATGCTTACCCACTCCCCTCTCTCTCTTTTTCTTACACCACCACCGCCCAAGTCTCTCTCTTTCCTCCCTCTATATTCGGCCACATACACACATATCACACTCTATCTCATTTGAAAACCACACAAGTATCATTTCCACTTTTCCTCTTCTCTCAACACCTACGGCTTCTTAACCTCTTGAGGAGCAAAGTGCAAAGGCTAGGAGGTCACCACAAGAGCAATACACGAATCCAAGAACTAGAGTAACACCAAGGTTAGTATGAAAAGCTCTAAAACCCCACAAAAAAAAAAAAAAAAAAAAACATGTTCTATCAACCCCCCTACTCGTCGCCATTCTTAACAGCCTCTAAACATCCATTCTCATCGTTTTTAAACCATAACAATGGAGGTGTTATACGGCTAGATCGCAAAAACACACATGCATGTACATGCATGTGTGCAAACTTGACTTTTTCCTAACAAAAACTATGATTTTCGTTAAATGAACCTTTACATCTTCTTAGAATCGATTTCATTATAAACAAAAACACTCACAACTATGGGAGATAAGTATCTAGACGTATCCATACACATGCAAGTTTTGCATGTGTAATATCATGATCTTGGAAACCCATAACTTCCATTCTCGTATGTAGCATGAACTCTAAATCCATTCTATGTTTTCTACAATTCTTAACAGCCCACAACCACCTTGGAAACGTTGCATACAAGTGTTAAGCACAAAGTGTAAGAACCACACTCCTTAACAAATAGTTATATATGCATGCATGTATGTAAAAATGAAAACTACAACTTAAAATGCTTATATATATACATCGAAATTTTAATCAGGTCTAGATATGATTTTATTGCTGGAAATATTTTATAAAAGATTGGGTTTTGATGATAGGAATGTTATATTGTCAATTTTGCCCCAAAAACCCAATTTTTAAGACTTGTAAGTGTTTAAATTATCAAAAATCATGTTAACAGTTTTCTGGACAGAATGTATAATTAAAATGAACTTATAATAATGTTTTTATAACACTCAAAAAGTTTGAGTATTTATTGTTATGTCTAGAATAAGTAATGGATTTATTAAGATTCCTATAAATCTTGATAAAATCATCAAAAATACCTCCTGTGTAATAAAAATGCTAAGTATAATTTATTCTTGTAGTAATATAGTTAGGAGATCTGGGAAAAATATTGAAACTAAACGTTTATAGTTTAAACTAATTATTTGCTATTTAAAATGTTTGTAAAGGCTAAAATACGAATAAAATTTGTCACTGCTCAAAACATGAAGTAAATATTTTCCCAGTATTCTAATGATACTGGGAAGCTTCAGTAAAAATATGGTAATTTTTAGTGACCGTTAAGTATTTATTTGTTATTTAATATAATAAATAGGGCAAAAAAATCATTTTATATAGAAAATGACCTCCTAAATTTCTGAAATTTCAACAGTGACCTTAGAACGGGATTTAAAATGATAAAACTGTTTAAAATTTTTGTAATTTTATATAGAAAATGACCTCCTAAAATTTTTGTAATTTTTACATATCCGGAAATATTTATTATAATATTAATGGGATTTAAAATGATAAAACTGTTTAAAATAGTAAACGAGCTTTAAAAATTCTGAAATTTTTACAGGAGTTTAATAACATCAGTATGGGACAGTATGATCATTTTCGGAATTTTTAGTTAACAGAATCATTTTCTGGGAATTTTTGAGGATTTTAAGTATATAAAAACAAATTATAATACAAGTGATTGATATAAGAACAATAGGGAATGAGTAAATAAAAATATATACCCAGACCCTTTACTAATAAAAAGTAATGAGGAAAAACTTATAAGTATGTAAACTTATATTCTCATGTAATACTTGGAAATAAAAGTAAAATGAGAAACAATAACGCATCAATGTTTATGGCATGAATATTTACTAAAGTTTAAACATACACTAGGCAAGTGAACCAATCAAGATTTACCATCAATCCCTTCAAATCGACAGATAACCATACATCAGTAGCAGGTGAGTTCATGTGATCCCTTTTCTTTTACTGTTTTGGGATACTGAAAGCATGCTCCATAAACTGTTTATAAAATGTTATTTATGTGATAATGAACGTCCGTTTCAATAAAATTGCTTCCCCTAGACATTAAACATAATTTACAACCATTAACTCATAGTAGAGCCGGTGAGTATATGGGTAGTACTACTTGGGGAATCCCCCACGCACAGTGGCCCGAAAGGGTGGGCCTTATAAAAGTAAGGTTGAAACCCCACTGAGGTTATTGGCAACCGTTGTGGCATATATTCTTATGATACATAAATGACCGAGGGCAGGAACGGGTCTCGGAATGGGAAGTAGATTTGGTTTGACCATGTTGTGGGCTAACAGTGTATGAGGCAAACGCCCGAGCATGGAACAGGGTTGGTTGTATTGTTATTGAATTATCACATGTTATATTATTACTGATTGTGTCATATTATTAAACTCATGTTCTCACCAACTTTTTAGTTGACGTATTTTAGCATGTCTTTCAGGTTGAATTGGTAAGAGTAGGAGAACCGGATGATCTTTTAGAGGAATAGTGATGGCTTTAGAATGGAGTTGACTTAAAAAAAAAAAACAATTTTATGATTATTGAATTATGTTTGATTTGGGCCCTGCGTGGCAATTTAGACAATTTGTGATGTGTTGGATATTTTATTTGCTTTAGTTTGCTTTGGGCTATGGATTATTTAAACTATGCTTCCGCAAAGTTAGTTAAATGATTAAATCAATCGTCATGCCCTCAATCTCCCCGGGTTGAGGTGTGACAGTACAAGATCTACAAAATACGATTCATTGTTTTGTCATTCCAAAAGTATGATCACATAAAATGTAGCTGGGTCTTGTAAAAGTCCACTAGCTATGTTCTTGATGTCTGGTGACTAAACCTGTTCGTCACCTGAGAAAACATGCATTTAAACAAAGTCAACACTAGGTTGGTGAGTTTATAAGTTTGAATATTGAAAACTTTGAATTGTTCATACACACAGTCACAATGTCATACTTGATACTTGTAATGATTGATTCACCTGTTCCACCCAATGGCCTTTCCTTAGTTATATGTACAAGTAGTATTTCACTCAATCAAATATGCTTATATATAGGGCATACGAAAGGGTCAAGCCCAGACGCCATCCCACCACATACTCAATCGAGCTCCACACTACTTGCAATACAACTAAGGATATCCACTTCCATCTTCCGTATGTTTAACGTGTACGCTATGTATTCATCTGTTTCTCATATGTAGAATAATAGGTTTTGAGGGATTTAGTAACAAACCGAAGTATTGATACACCCTTATCGTATTAAGGAAATTAGATTAATTTAATCTGTTCCTTGTATTATTCTATTGCTTGTGGGGTTAACTGTTACTTCACTTTTAAATATTAAAGTGTTAATTAACCATTTAACATTTGTTCTCAATGCGAAGTGCATAGAGCCTAAAAGGAATCCATTGCAATCCTCATGTAATCATATTTCAATGCATCCGATTTACCTCTACCACTTAGTGATCCCATTGCCTTCATCGAAACTGTTACTAATAATGTGACATGAGAGAAAATAAATTCCTCAGTCTACTAGTCCACAGGTAACTATGGATGATGTACATCGGTGTTGTTGTTGTTCTCAATGTGGGATGTTCTCATGTGATTAACAAAGTCGAATAAGAACTTGTCTTATTATGTTATGTTAATCATTGTGTGAATGATGTTGTTATCATGAAGTTACGTTATCATGATTATCATTCCATGTAATCCATATGTTCACCATGTAATCCTTAAGCCGTAGTAAGAACTAGTCTTACTACCCTTAAATGACGCAGGTGGTGGATACTCAATGCTCCATGTTATCACATAACATGTTTTATGGTGTAAACTAAGTGTTATAAGTACTTGACTTATCACACTTAGTTAATTTTAATGTTGAATGGTATTAAGAAGATGTATTATCTTCTAATCATTCATGTGTCTTGTAATGTAATCATGTTTCTCTGTAAAGGTTCTCAATGTTTGTTTGTGTATGAATTTTCTCAATGTTTACTCATGTAAGAATAACTAAGTGTTATAAGATAAAATCTTACAACTATGTTATTCTAGTGTGTTGATGAATTATGAAATTATATTATCATATTCATCTGATTGTCCCTGTCATATCATGATCATACAAGCATGCATACAATGATAAGCGATAATAAACAATTTAATATTATCTAAATCAAAGTATAAGCAATATGTTAAGCAAAACTTTTAAATAAATAAAAGTAAATCATGTTTCTCAGCCCCGTGAGTTTAAAATCAGTTAAAATTAAAGAAAAGGGGCACCTGAACTCACATTGTAGCGGTTGTAGTTGACTTAGCTTAAACGAGAATGCACGCGCTCTTGATTGTATTAGTTGTTGTATTCACGATCCTGTATTGGTTTCACGTTGTATGCAACTTATTAGTATACGTTTTACGAATTTGTGTGCGTGTATGTGTTGGCCATAAAATTTGGCTAACACTTAGTGGTGTTGGTCATCATTCTGCCTCGTTTACTTATTATAGAGTTTAATATTAATTAACCCGATTAGATTAAAGTTAACACACTTTGTCATTGTCTTTATATCCCATTTTTTGTAGACTTGTCTTGTTAGGTCACATTGAAGCCATTTTAGTTCATAAACATAAACTAAATTTATGGTTCAAGGCCACGTGTTGTTCTCATTACCCTTGAACTATTGTTACCCAATTTATAATTAGTTATGTCCCCATCCTTATAACACATAAGGTTTTAGATTTTTTTTAAGATTCCTTGTACTCACAATCATCACATTAGTAATAAAATTCCATGTATGTTAACTTTGAAATTAGTTGGTGTGTTAAATTGCATTTTGAATCCAGTTTCCGAATAAGTAATGCTGTGACCGAATGAATACGTGGGCCGAACCAGACCTGATGGGCCAAAACAGGAAGTCTGGGCCCAATCAACAACTCTGGGCCGCAACAGTGAGCTGTGTTGGGCCTGGCTAATTGTACTGGGCTGAAACAGCTCTTGGGCCAGAACAGTGGGCTTGGGCAGTCTGTTGGGCCTGTTAAATGTGTGTGTGTGATATCTCACTGATGTTGGGCCAAAGGAGTCTGTTGGACCAAGCTGTTGGGCTGTGTGGTACTTGGGCCTCATGTTTGTTACTGGGCCAGCTCCTTTGGCCGAATGGACTCATGTGAGTCGGCCGAACAAGAAGAAAGTGGCCGAATGGTGGTAATGGTCGAATGGTGCATGTACTGGTTGAATGTAGTGCTTGGTCGAATGACTAGGGCTCGAATGAGGATGGCTACTGGCGAATGAAGTTGGGAGAAGGAGGAGTCTGCCGACAGAAGGAGGACCGGCGAGTGGCTCCCTTCGGCCACCCATGCTCCTTCGGCGAATGAGTTCCCTTCGGCCAAGTCTCTTCGGCCCCAGGTCTTTTGGCCGACCTGGGTAACCCTCATTCGGCCATGGCGGCTGTCACGACTAGGGTTCCTCATTACATGGCCTAATGGTTTAAATCAGACTCTAAGTCGAGGTTCACACGGATCTTTGGTGCTGGGTGTGTGCTGGAGCTTAAAATGGAAAGGTTTAGGACCGGTTGTGAGGTGTTCAACCAAAGGGTTTTAGAAACCCTAATTTTCGAAACTTTTGCAGGTTCATACCTCGATTTTCAGTGTGTTCTACTCCAGATCGTTTGTACTTTCGTGTAGAGAATGATAAGAGCTTCGTTTAGGTTTAAGAATGAGGTGATTTGGTGGAGAAATGAGAGAGTTATGGTAGAGAGAAGGTAGAGAGAGGGTATATGGCCGGATTAGGGTTTTTAGAGAGAGAGTAGGGAGGAGGAAATGAAGAAGATGACTCATTTAAGGGTATTTATACCCCGAGTGAGTTCGGGTTCGTTTTTGTTGCTCGGTTCGCGTCTTCGTTGTGTTTTCGGAACGTAACGCGTAGTTTTACGCTTTTTAATTAAAATGGTTTCTTTATTTAATTTTGATGAGTTTCAAAATTGTAAAACGTTAAATTATTATATTTTCTTAAATTGTTGTCGTTCGTATCGTTTTCGTTCCGTCGAAACGCGTCACCATCGCGCGTATTCGTTCGAATCGTCATTCGAACGAACACGACGATGGTTTGGCTTTCCGACTTTTGTTTTCTACTTTCCAGTCATTATTTCAGAACGCTAAACCCACGGATATGTTTGTGTGAATCGTCACCCACGCAAACACACTGTCAGTTCGTTATTCTGAAATAACACTGCAATTGTGTTTGAATTGTGTTTCCTCACTGACGGACTCAACTAAACGTCCTGTTTTCTCATTGTTTACGTAGTGATTTTTCGGCCATCTGATTCCTATCATCTATGGATATCAGATCGCAATCGACTTGTTCTTGTTATTTACTTGAACACTGTTGTTTCTCTTGATTCGTTGTATTAACTGTACTTAGGTTTTCACCTTACTACTTACAACTATTGTTTATAATGCGTGTTGTACTTACAGTATTTAAGTTTTCACAAAAATACGTACAACTATTTCTGTTGATGCATTTAATGTCCCTAGTTCAATTTTGTACTAATCATCATGTAAAGATTAAAGTTATATTAATGGAAGTTGTCTTTATTCATCGTTCTTAATGTTTAATATTGATTATATGATTGATTGATTGTTTGATTTGATTTAATTAATATTTGAGTATGAGTATGACTCATTCGGGCGAATGACTCTATCGAATGAAGTCATTCGCCGAATGAGAATAGCGACTGACTATACTCAGCGAATGAGCCATTCGCCGAATGACTCATTCGACTGATTTGTCTATTCGACATAGTCATTCGCTGAATGAGTTGTTTCGGCCACTCATTTGGCCGAATGTCTACTGCCTATAAATACAAGTTGAAATCATTTCAAACAAATCTTAGCCGTGTCCTCATTCTTCCCAGTGCACTCTAGTGTCAAACCCTTGAAGTTTTGAGCGATTCTTCACGTCCAACTTCGATTGTCAACCTGTGGTGATCGATTCTCACTTGCACGTTGATTCTACACACTCGATTCACCACGGTTGCTGTTGATTTCGATTGGAAAACCCTGGAATAGGATTCCGCACTATTCCAGAGGCTGTCAAGCAGATTTCCCTTGGAATCGGATTGTTTCCGAGCTCCTTGTTGGTCCTACAAAGTGGTATTATGATTATGAGAAGAAAGCTTATGCTATTCTATCTCAATCCATTGCTACTGATATCTTCCATCAGTTCAGACAATTTACTTCTTCTAAGTATTTGTGGGATGCTTCGCAGCAACGGTATGAAGGCAATGAAGCTTTGAAGAACATCAAGTCTAAGTCATTAAGGAAGGAATTTAACAGCTTTATGTATGTTGGAAATGAATCTTTGGATGATTTGATTGCCAGATTCTATCATCTACTGAGTGAGTTGTTCAATCATGAAGTCAAGACCACTACTCAGGAAAAGATTCAATGTTTAGCAGATGCTCTTCCTCCAAAATGGGAATCATTTTTTATGGTTCTTAAGCAGAATTAGATGATGTCACACATGGATATCAATGATTTTATTCAGAAGTTAAAGGAGCAGGAAATTGAGGACAAGTGGAAGGCTAAGAGGGTTGCTCAAGTTCAGGATCCTTCATTGTACTACTCTACACCTACTGTAGAGAAAGCCTTTTCACATGCTCCACTGAAGACTGCGTTTGTTTCTCAGACTACTGAAGCTCCATCTTCCAATCAGATTCTTTTCAGTCAGTCATCATCCTCTTCAAGTTCTCAGAAAGAACATCATCAACCAGTCACAAGTCTAAAGACAGAGAATTTTGATAAAGTTACAGTTGAGATTGCTAAAGAGCATATGGGTCTTTTGTCTACTTTGGTCAGTTCTTATGATGGATTGGTAGCAGGACAGATTGGCAATCCTTATCTGACAAATGATGACTATTCTCAGATAGATCCAGATGACATGGAAAGGATTGACATTATGTGGGCTTTGGCTAGTGCTGTGAGGAGAGCCAAGGAGTTTGTGGAAAGGACTGGCAAAGACATTAACTTGAACAAAGAATCTAAGTTTGGATTTGATATGGCCTCTGTCACCTGTTACAATTGTGGAGAAAAGGGTCACTTTGCTAGACAATGCAAACATCCAAAGAAAGCTGGAAACAAGAATCCTTTTCATCATCAGAAATCTTCTGCAGCAAATACAGAAAGAAGACTTGTCCCTATTGATTCTCCTGCTCAGACCAGTTCTTCAAATGCAGGCAAAGCTTTAATGGTACAGCAGGATGAAGGTGAAAATTGGGATTTCAGATTCAATTCTGAACAAGGGGGACAAGATAAAGCATGTGTTGCTGAGATTCAAAAGACAGATGATCTACATGAAGAGAGTACAGCCAAAGGAGCACAGCTTAAGACAGAAGAAACATCTGGATCAGAGTCTGAAAGCTTGACTGATTCTGACACTCAATCTGAGTCTGATGCTGATGTTGAAGAATCTCCTACTCAGTTTGCCTTGATGGTAAACTCATCTGCTACTCCTGCTGCAACTTCTCAGTCTGATCAGGTATCTGATGATTGTACATCTTCTGTTTCTAATTGTTTTAATTGTGTTGACCTTAAAAGCAAGGTTCTTTCCTATCAGAATCACAATGCTGCTTTGATCAGTGATCTCAACCAATGTATTGATGCTAACAAAGTTTTAAAAGCTAATGAAAAGGATTTTCAAGCTAAAATTGAACTTTTAAATAGACAACTTCGTGAGGCTGAGATTGCTGTTCTTAACAAGCAAGATGCTATAACTTCTTATCTCAATACCATTAATGAGGTAAAGAAGAAGTTAGCAATGGTTGAGTGTGATTATGAGACCCTAGGACAGAAGCTCAAGAGCTATGAGAGTGCATCTTATATCATTGAGCATATGATCAGCAAAGAAGCTGATCATAAGGGTAAGGGAACTATGAGTTATCAAAGATGTCCTCCACCAATCTTAAACAGCTTTGTCAATTCACCAAATGACAAAGATGTTAAAGATTTTCAAGTTATAACTCCTTTAGTAATTGATCCGATTGGGATGATTACTGATGAAGGTTCCTCTTTGTCAAACGAATCTTCAGTGGATGGACTTGTAGAGGATTGGGTTTCAGATTCTGAGGATGAATCTGATGATTCATCTGATTGTATTACTGCTCAGAATCGACTCCCTGTTATCAAAAAGGGTGACCCAATCTCATCTTCAAAAATATATCAAGCCTTAGGTTTTGTGAAAGCTTCAAAAGAAAATGAAGCTTGTGTGTTGAACAAGTTTGACAATCTTGTTCCAAATGGGAAAAAGGGTTTGGGTTTTAATCAGAACACGTCTAAAACAAATGTTTTCAAAACAAAAAGGCAATCTTTTTCTGAGTTAAAACATTTTCATAGAAAAGGAGAACCGGTTTGTTTTGAGTGTGGTGCACCTAGGCACTTTGTTAAATCTTGCCCTCAGTTGATAAGACCAAAGGTTGCACCACCCAGAAAACAAAATCAGAATTTTGTTAAACCTGTCAGATCTGAGTCCAAGTCATTTCTGACAAAACCCAAACAACCAAATCATGTTAAATCTGTGGACAAGGGTAAAGGGAAATTGATGAACTCGAATGTTCTCAAGCCTGTTAATGTTGATCAATCTAAATCATCATCCATTTATCTGAAAACTCTTTCAGTAAAAATGCAGTCTGGAAAGTAAAGTGTGAGACTACAGTTCCACCCACTTCAGACAAGACTGTTTCAGATGGTAAATGAATCGATGTTATGATCCGAGAGTCACTGGGTCAACCCAAGACTGTAAAGGCTTGGGTTCCCAAATTAAACTAATTGTCTTATTTTTTTTGTGCAGAATGCCCCAACAGCTGCTTTAAACAGTTCTTGGATTGTCGATAGTGAGGCTTCAAGGCACATGACTGGAAACATCTCTTTGCTCTCCAACGTTCAATCTGTTCATGGTGGTTATGTAGCTTTTGCTGGTGACAAAGGTGGTTTTATCACGGGAGAGGGAATCTTATCAAATGGGCAAGTTTCATTTGACAAAGTCAGATATGTCAAGCAATTGGAGAATAATCTGCTTTCTGTATCACAGATCTGTGATAAAAACTACAAAGTTCTTTTCGATGATTCCAAATGCTACATTCTAAAGCAAGGTGTAGTTATCCCTGAAGAATGGATTTTGATGTCTGCCCCCAGAAAGCAAGACTTGTACGTACTCAATATGGCCACAGCTTCAACTACATCCTCCACAGCTTCATGTTTTATGTCAAAGGCAACAGAAAAAGATTCAATTCTTTGGCATAAGAGGATGGGTCATTTGAGTCTACGCAAGATGAACCACTTGGTACACAACAATCTGGTTGAGGGGGTAAGTCTGACGAATTTCAAGCTGTCTAATGTCTGTGTATCTTGCAAGAAAGGCAAGCAAGTCAAGCAGTCTCACAAACCGAAGAAGTATCACTCAATCACTGTTCCACTTGTGCTGTTCCATATGGATCTTTTTGGTCCTGTTAACCGCAAGAGTATTGCTGGTGATCAGTACTGTCTTGTCATCACTGATGAATATTCCAGATACTCTTGGGTTTTCTTTCTAAAGGAGAAGTCTGAAACGTTTGACTGCATTCAAGTGTTGGTTACCAAACTTGAATCTCTTTATAAGCTCAAGATTCGTATACTAAGAACCGACAATGGGACAGAGTTCAAAAATCACAACATGGAGAACTTCTGTAATGAACGAGGTATTGTTCAACAATTTAGTGCTCCATATGTTCCCCAAATGAACGGTGTTGCTGAGCGAAAGAACATGACTTTGATTGAGGCTGCTAGGACTATGCTTGCAGATTCGTCTCTTCCTGTTCAATTCTGGAACGAAGCTGTAGCTAATGCTTGTTACACTCTAAATCGAGTGTTGATAGTGAAGAGACATGGGAAAACTTGCTTCGAATTGCTCCATAACAGAAAGCCAAATCTTAAGTATCTTGAACCATTTGGTGCACCATGCACTATGCTTAAGAAACATGAGCAAGGCAAGTTTAATGAAAAGGTGGAAGAAGGGTATTTTCTTGGGTACAGCACTCCAAATAAAAGAGTTTATAATAGATCAACTCAAAATGTGGAGGAGTGGTACCATGTTGATGTTCAGAAGTATTCCATGCCCCCAACTGGGAAGGGTCCTGATTGGATGTTCAACTATTCTGATCTGTTTGACTCCTTCAACATGCCTCCCATGTTCACTGATGAAGATGTTGCTGTTCAGATGCTGTATGATGCACAAAATGCACCTGAAAAACCAATGCAACCTTCATTTGTTTCTGTACTCGTACTCCTTTGTCTCCCTCATCGGGCGAGGATGAGCTGCCTACATTTACTGACCAGTTTGATCAAGCAACAGAGGATCTTCTGGTCAGGTACTTAGAAAAACAGGTTGAAGCTAGCAAGTCTGAAGCCGATGATCAAAAGAAGAGGAAAGAAGAGTGGGAGGCCTATTGTGAGGTCCTAAAAAAACAAAGTACTGAGAAGATGCCAGCTACGCATAAGAAGGTTTACAGTACCAAAGGCTATAAGGCTGGAGGTCAGATTCTTAGCTTGGCATACTTCCACGACCTTGGATGTTATGCAGTGAAAAGAGAGAGAGGAATAGATTACTTCAAGTATCCCCATGACTTTAAGACGTTGCCAGGCCTTGAAGTGAATCAATTAGCTCGTCTAAAGATGTTATACAGTGAAGATTCGTGGATGTTTGCTTGGTTTTCTCGACAGATCCAGTACGAGTACAGAAAGCGATTGGTGAACTTCCAACCTCAACAGCCTGAACGTTACTATCTTCCAGAGATTGATGGAGACACACGGAAACATAAAGTTATCCTGAAGTGGCTTCCTCCTAAAGTCTTGAAGAAGATTCCTTTACGGAAGATGCGTCAAGATTTTATGGAAGGCTTCCGATGGTGGTATTACGACGGTCGTACTGGAGAAGCAGTGATTGTTCTATGCAAGGACAAGAAATGGGAGACTGTGAGGATTTTTGAGCCTATGTGGTTGACTAACTTGTCCCACAAAGATGTTATAGCACTGTATCGTCATCAGATTTTCTTCGACGTACAGGATATGGAACAGGCACTTCAGTTTATGAGAGTGATCCGAATCTGCATATGCTTAAAGGTTCGTGCTGGAGCTGACAGGAAAGCTATTACTGAGAAATATTTCAAGAAAGACACTTCCAAGAGCTGAACTAGGTCCAAGGGGGATTTTGTTGATGCATTTAATGTCCATAGTTCAATTTTGTACTAATCATCATGTAAAGATTAAAGTTATATTAATGGAAGTTGTCTTTATTCATCGTTCTTAATGTTTAATATTGATTATATGATTGATTGATTGATTTGATTTAATTAATATTTGAGTATGAGTATGACTCATTCGGGCGAATGACTCTATCGAATGAAGTCATTCGCCGAATGAGAATAGCGACTGACTATACTCAGCGAATGAGCCATTCGCCGAATGACTCATTCGACTGATTTGTCTATTCGACATAGTCATTCGCCGAATGAGTTGTTTCGGCCACTCATTCGGCCGAATGTCTACTGCCTATAAATACAAGTTGAAATCATTTCAAACAAAGCTTAGCCGAGTCCTCATTCTTCCCAGTGCACTTTAGTGTCAAACCCCTGAAGTTTTGAGCGATTCTTCACGTCCAACTTCTATTCTCAACCCGTGGTGATCGATTCTCACTCGCACGTTGATTCTACACACTCGATTCACCACGGTTGCTGTTGATTTCGATTGGAAAACCCTGCAATAGGATTCCGCACTATTCCAGAGGCTGTCAAGCAGATTTCCCTTGGAATCGGATTGTTTCCGAGCTCCTTGTTGGTCCTACAGTTTCTTGTATTTTGAATTCTGTTAATACAAGCACTGTTCATATACATGTATTTACACATATTAAATAGTGAAAGCACACATACCGTACGGACTTGCCGGACGATCTGGTACTGGATGTCACAGTTTTGGTCAAACTCTGCGTATATGAGAATATCGATTTGATTGTTAAAAGCTTAATCTTAAATTATTGTTTCGTTCATTATTTGAATCATCTTGACATACGAAAGTATCAACCTTGATTCCAAGATTTTGAGCAAATTCAAATTGTTTTACATTTTATTATTTTCAAAAATAAATTCTATTTTATTTTTGCATGATCAAACTAGTTACATTTGAGTTAAATTGTTTCACGAACATTTTTGTTTGATTAATTATTCACAAAATGGAGATGTGTTCAAGTAAATGAGGAACATAAAGTATTTGATTGTTTTGATTTCATTTGATATCTTAACTGAGTAATTAAATTTAAATTGGACTCATATACTGAGAATCATCTTTGAATTGTGATTTGCTAATTAACATATTAATTAATTTAATCAGTTTGGGCAGATGATTGTAATGCAATATGATCTCATGTCTGGATCTTTCTCACCAAAAATATGTGTTTGTTTCTTTCATTTTCATATTTCATTTTAGGTTTTTTTTTACAGAATTAAAATTTTGGTGTGTTTTTATATAAAATTTTAAAAATCCAAAAAGATTTTTGATATATCTGATGTTAAATCAATATTTATTGATTATTTGTTTTTAACTTTGAAACACCAAATTTTGTTTTGTTTGGAAATTTTTGAATAAATTTGAAAAATTAAAAATGTCAAAAGATTTGTGAAAATGTGGATTTGTTGAGACGAACCTGTGATAGGTTTGCTAGGAGGTTCGTTTATTAGGTTTGGTGAGAGGTTCGTATAATAGGTTTGTAGAGAGGTTCGTTTAGAATGTTTGATGATAGGTTCGTTCATCAGGTTTTCTGGAAGGTTCGTTTGATAGGCTTGCTGAGAGGTTCGTTTATAACGTTTGTTGGAAGGTTCTTTCAACTGGTTAGTTTAAAGGTACGTCAAACCAGGTTTGCTTATAGGTTCGTTGAAAGGTTTGTTTCATAGGTTTGTTTGAGACTTGAAAAGGTTTAAAGTCAAAGGTTCGTGGAACAGCTTCGTCACTTTCAGTACTTTCTCTCATAAACGAACCTCATTGTGTTGATCTTGATTTTTTGATTTTGTGATAATCAGTGAGATTGCCTTATACATTAGATTCGTATTGCTGTTATGATTCTAAAAAGGTAGATGGATTGATTTTTCACCGGCTAGATTTGTAGAAATTTAAGGTTTTAGTCCAGATAATCGAATCTAACTTCTGTCGAATAAACCTGTTTAAATCAAATTTTTGATGAAAAATGTCTTTACTAAAGTTGTTAATCGACTAATGGCGAACCTATGGATGTGATTATTTTGGTCTAATTCGTAAATTTGAATTTTAATCTGGAATTCAAACATGTTCATTGGATTCAACAAGTTCGTTTGAATTCAAAAGGCTCGAGACGAACCTTTTCAAAGTCAATGACCGAACCTTTGATGGTCAAAGGTTTGGCTGACCATGAGGTTCGTATTTGATCAATAGGTTCGTTCATTTTTGAGGTTCGTGAACATGTAATAGGTTTGTCTGGGTTTTAGGTTTGTTTATAACAAAGGTTCGGCACAAGGGGTTCGTTGGACTTAGACTTAGGAATTTTTTTTTAATTTTTGATTTTTAAATTAAATTTTGTTTCTGATTTTTGTTTATTTTTTTAATTGTAGATATGGCAAATCTAGCATTCGGTGATAAGTACAATCTGTGTGCTTATCTGAATCCCACTACCAAGAATGGCAAGGATTTCAGACCGATGATTGAGTTTTTGAGAAGATCGAGGATCTACTATGCTATCTCAAATTCTTGTCACATTTATAGATATCATGTGACATCCAGTACCTGATCATCCGGCAAGTCCGTACGGTACGTGTACTTTTACTATTTACTGTGTGTAAATACAATGTGCAAACAATGTGTGACAACAGAACTCAGAAAACAAACAATAGTTGTACGTGTTTAAGTGAAAACTTAAATACAGTAAGTACAACAACTCACGATATACAACAGTTGTATGTATTTAGGTGAAAACTTAAGTACAGTTAATACAACGAATCAAGAGATACAACAGTGTACAAACAAACGAGAAGAACATATTGGTTGCGATCTGATATCCATAGATGACAGGAATCAGATGGCAGACAATCAGTATGAAAACAAAGTGAATTCAATGGGAACAATGTGAAAACAGGAAAGTTTAGTTGAGTCCGTCTGTGAGGAAACACAATTCAAAACATAAGTTCATATCTTTTTAGAATAAAGAACTGACAGTGTTTGCGTGGGTGACGATTCACACAAACATATCTGTGAGTTTAAAGTTTTGAAATGATGACTGAAAAGTAGAAAACAAGAATCAGAAAGTGAAACCATCGTCGTGTTCGTTCGGGTGACGATTCAAACGAATACGCACGAAGGTGACTCGATTTGACAAAACGAAACGATGAAACGAATTAAAAATAACAAAGTAAATAAATTTAAACTAGGAATAATCACCTTAAAAACCAAAAAATAAAACCATTTATTTAAAATTTGTAAAATACGCATTTACGCGCCGGAAACGCGACGAAGACGAAAACCGAGCAAACGAAACGAACCCGAACTCACCAGGGGTATAAATACCCTAAATGAGTCACCAACCTCATTTATTTCTCTCATCCTCTCTCTCTAAAACCCCCAAACCGAAACTTTCTCTCTCTAGAAGAATTTGAACTTCAAAACCCCATATATCTCTCAATATTCCACCAAATTACTCCATCTTTGAGCCTAAACGAAGCCCTTGATCTCCTCTACACGAAAGTAAAAAGGATCTGAAGTGAAACCAACTGATTTCGAGGTAATTTGAGCATGAAAGTGGCGATTTTTAGAGTTTTCAACCTTTTTGTTTAAACCCATGAACTAACCGGTTAATAGCCTCATATCTCGAATTCTATATACACGAAAAACACCTTGGTGACTTGGGAGAACACCTGTGTGAGAGTGGGATTCGATTGGGTGAAGGTATGGGACCCCGGTTTTGGGTTGGCCTGCCGAACCAACAACCGACCGAACCAGCCTCATTCGGTCTCCATGAGCTATGTAAACAATCTGAACATTTTGATTATCAAACGATATCGCGCCCCGAGAACCTTCCGCCGGACGGGAAAGTCGATCCAGCTCACCGGCTAGGGGAGTGACATCTCATATTTAGAGCTTCTAGGAATCTGCAAGGCTGATTACTATGGATGATATATTTGTGATTGAAGCAAGTGTTTTAGGACAAGTGATCAGAATAAGTGAAATTGATGTGAGGAGAGTTTTGCAGTTTGGTGGAGAACCTGAAGGAATTACATTGATTCCTGAAAGGTGTATTAAAGGATGCTTTATGAGGATTAAGTATTTTGGTGTCTATAGTGAGTATTCAATCAAGAAGGGGAAGCTGCCTCTACAATACAAGTGTCTTGCACATGTACTTCTACATTGCATTAGTATGAAGAAAGGCACTTTTGATGAGCTTAGGGATTTGATGAGATTAGCTATGGTTGCATTGATCCTAAACAAGCCGTTCAACTTTTCTGCTATGATTTTCATATATCTATCTGACAACATCACTATGGCTAAAGACAAATTTCTTGATGTATCCAAGGTTTGTATAGATGTTTATTGATGAGAAGTTTCCAAAGCAAAATCTACCAAGAGCTGTGGCTTATATTCTGAAGTTGAAGCATATGACTGATTCAATTTTGGGTCAAGTAAAGATTTATCAGAAGAGTAGTGATGTGGTTCTTACAAAGGATTTGGTTTGTTTGTCATTGTGCAAGAGTCAATTATGTAGCTCCACTTGATGATGCATGGAGACATGATGATTCAAATTCTGAAAGTGAACAGATGGATGATGATCAACCACCACCACCACCTCCTCCACAAGATCCACAATTTAGACAAACTCAAGCACATTAATCTCAATCTCATCAACAAGAACAAGAAACTCCAAATGTAACTCAATATACATTTGTTCCTCTTCAAGTTATTTATCCTAAGCAACAGGATGTTTCTGAACAAGCTGCTGCTACTACATCATCTCCAAATGTTTGGAATGAGAATGTTGATGCTGAAATGGAAGAAGAATCTACTTAATCTGAGATGGAAGATGTTCAAATTGGAAACATAATGGCGAATCCCATGCAACAACATCCTGTCCAAAAAAGAAGAAGAGAATGGCGAATATGCCTAGAAGAAAGAAATCAAGGACACCAAGGATTATAGTTTCTTCTCCTATGATTACATCTTCTGCACCTGCATCTGCTTCTGTTTCTACTGTACCTGTTTCTATTGATGTATTTGTTCCAGATGTTGCTGTATCTACATCACAATCTCTTGTGTATACTAAAGCTTCAATGCAAAGTTATGCTGATTATGTTCATGTAAATGTTACACCATTCCTGGCTTCTTTTGTTGATGGTACTACGGTTACTACTTCATTTCAAGAGGCTTCTACTTCAAGATTTGATGTGATGTTTGAAGGTTTAGATGATATGGATTTAAATTTTTCCTTGGATTATGATGATTCGGAGTTAAGGAGAAGGATATCTCTCCTGTCTCAAGAATTTGATAAATACAAGAAGCAAAAAGAGAATGTTGATTCTGATAAACAATCTTCTTCACTTCAAAGTGATATTGAAATGATGAAAAATCATATCAATCAGCTACAAAAATAGAGAGAAGAGGAATTACAAGATAAGAAGACGATGAGTGATTGAATTGTGTCATTGGAGGGATTAGCCAAAGAATAGTATGACAAGATATTTGATTTGGAGAAAGAGAATCATATGTTGCAGCAAGGAATAAATGAGATCCAAGATAAAGCTTCAATGTTGTTCATACTGAGACACAAGTTGCTGATAATGAAAGAGTTCATGTTTCTGAAGGAGTTGATGTTGATTCTGTTTATGTCAATATAGAAGATGAAGATTAGGAAGAAAAAGTTGATTATGAAGATTCTGATTTTGATGAAAATCTAGGTCTTGGTGCCTTTAATGATGATGATGGAAATGATGATGGTGGTGTTGTTGGATTTGGTGGTTTAAGTGGATTGAACTCAATTATTGGAGATATAGTTGTTTACAGATCATCAGAAATTTCTTTTGATGCAAATCCAGTTTCTTCAATTGATCCTGATAAAGTTAAAGATTGTGAAGATGTGAAGATTGAAGATCTTAAAGAGTTTGAGTATCCAAAGTCAGTTGTTGATAATTCTTTACCAACATTTGCAGAATTATTCAAACAAGCTGGAGAAGGAGAGTTACAAAGGATGATTGGTGGATTCAATCAAGTTAAAGAACTAGAAGAAGGAGAGATTGAAGATGGATACACAAAATAAGATCTTGCTAATTTGTTTGGAGTAAAAGTAAATAAATTACAAAATGCAAATGTTTCTAGAAAGATGATTATGGGAGAAGCATATAGTTCATTTGAGTTTGAACATGATGGATCTTTCGATGAAAATTTGTACAATTTGCACATTGAATAAAATTTTTGCTATTGAAGTTCATAAGAAATTTCAAACTACATCATGTGATACATCGAAGATCAAGAGACAAATGGATGTTTGGAGAGAGAATCAAGAAGAAAACAAGTATATTAATTATCATATGATGATTTTTAGACAGATGGTTGAGAGATATGACGAATCTGTTCAAGATAATCATTCAAGGCAATTTTCAAGATTCAAGATTGGATCTAAATCCACAATGCATGGAAGGATTCTGAGTTATGGATAATATCACAACATTCCTGGAGTATTGAAGAATAAAGGGTCTTATGTGGTGAAGAGAACTGATAGATGTCAGTATTTTGGAAAAGCATATGATCTTATGTCTGTACCATTATTTGAATGCATGCAGTTGTCAAGATTAAGGATGATCAAGCCATTTCAGACTAAGCATAATGAAAGATTTGAAACTCTATTGAAAAAAGAAGCAAAGAAAGGGTGGAATTAGTTGGTTCCTCAATTTTCAGTGCTGAAGGATAATTCCTATGTCTATCTGAAGCCAAAACTTTATTCAAGACCAAGATTAAGGAAGATAGAACAAAATTGGAAATCTTATTTCAAGTTTTGGTTCTATGATAAAAGATATTCTAAAGCTATCATTTTGTTGAAAGAACATGACAAATGGAGAGTAATCAGATTACTTGATCCTATTTGGTTAGTGAATTGCTCAAAACAAGATATTGCTACTCTCAATGAAGTTGAAATTTATGCTAAGGAAGGTTATCATGATGTGGGGTGAGTTATAAAATATGGCATTGCAATTTCAGACTATTGCAAGGATGTGCTATACTTTAGGAATTCATTCTGGATGTGATTGGGAGGATGTGAACTATTTGTATGTTGAGTTGATGGTTTTGCAGAAAGAAATTGATGAAAGAATTGCAAAGATTGAAGCTGAATGATTATCGAAGATTCCAAAGTCTGTGGTAATACGTGCTGAAGATAATATTTGTAAAGATCAATCGAGTGGGACTCAGATTGAAGACTGAAGATCAAGATTTTGAAGATTTGAAGCAACTATTAAGGGGGAGTTTGTTAGTTCATTTTGTAATAGTTTGCTTTCAAAATTGTATAAGTTCACTTAGGTTTATGCTAGGTTCGTTTGAACCACGAACCTAGGCATGGGTCTGTATAGGTTCGGCGAACCTAAGGTGTTTACATGTAAAGGTTCGTCTGGCGAACCTGATGGTTCGGCTAGGTTCGGCTGAGGTTTGTATATATTGCAGGTTTGTCTGTTTTTGTAGTGTGTGTGACAGAACCAGAGAGTGACAAACATGTGTTAGATTTGTGTAATGTTCTCATTATATGTTCTTGCAATCAGATTTCACTATCAATGAACATGATGTTTATCACAATGATTTTATGTCTTTGATTCATATAGATTCTATCCAGATTCCGCATAGATTGAATTGTTAATAGGATTCCAATGATCGTTCAAGATCAATCTACAGTTTAGACCGTTTAGTTCCATGGCACATGCTATCTTTGAATATTTCCCAGATTTTCCTCTGAAAATAGATCGTTGAAAACAGTTCTTCGAAGTAAATATTTAGTTCTTTGCAAATAGATCATTGAAAACAGTTCTTTGAATTAGATCTTTAGTTCTTTGAAAATAGATCGTTGAAAACAGTTCTTTGAAAATAGATCTTTGAGAATAGTTCTTTTAAATGAAACAATTATCTACTTATGATGAGTAAATAATCCTTTTTGAAACCTGCAAATAGTTGACCTAGACAGAATCTAGGCTAACAATTATACATATAAAATATATTACAAGGAAAATAATTTACCCATGCTTCTCAGCCCCGTGTTTATAAAACAAAAATGTTTGAGAAAAAAGGGACAATGACCTCACCTGTGTTGATATGTAAATGAACCACAAAAGATATGCGTGCTCATTGATTGTAGACTATGTATCTTCAACATCAGTGTTGATTTATCGTGATTCGAATACTATAAGTACTTGAAGTTGACATATATAGGGTTTTAGTCTCGGTGTGCAACTAAGTGTCCTTCATAGTTACTAATGTGTTACTAGAATTCCTTTAAATATTCTAAGTTAGTTATACTCTATGAACCCTTATCCCTTAGTTTAGAACAACTAAACCTTATTTATATAAGGTTTATACTAATAATATGCATGATCCTTTTTAAATAAAAAATCATTTATAAAATTCTGTTTATGTTGCAAAATATTAAGTTTAGAATCCTTTAAATTACTTTGATAATATTTTAATAAAGAAATTTATAAGTCATTTTATTTTATTAAAAACATAAGTTATTTTTATGAAAAATGTAATTTAAACATATTAAAACTTATGTTAATCTTACTAGATTAGCTCCAAGTCCCTTATTAGTTCTTTGTTCATCGTTGTGTAATTCATCGCCTTAGATTATTCAATTTTGAACAATTCAAGTTGATTATACGATACATGAAATCGCTAAGTGTTGATAGTTGACACGTATGATCAACCACATGTATACTTAGTTTGTTTCTTCATCTTCCATGGACCTCAAATTGCTTCTCTAGTTCTTTGAATTCATAACTACCTATCATGTTACCACTTGATGTAACCTAATACTTAGAAAGTGAGAACATAAATTCCCAATGTTACTAACTTAGCACTTATGAACATTATGCTTTTGCTTGGTACTTGTTTAACCACCCAAGTCTATCATTGATAATATCTTTGGGTTCTATGGTTTTCCTTGATAAAACTTTAACATTTCAAACTCCAATCCATGTTAAAACATATGTTTATGTGTTGTGATAATTTATAAGAGCCTTTGTGTTGGAAAATCTTAGTGTGGATAGCCATAAAATCGATTTAACACCTTAAAGTGACCATAATGACCCACTTCCGATGTTATGCATTTCACTTAAAATTTCATCAACCAAACTCAGGTGTTTTAAACTCAATTGATCTAATAAAACAATTGTTTAAATGTTAGGTTAGTTTAGAAAAATTTTAGTTTGAAAATCTTAGTTTCGAAGAAATGCAAAACCGTTTTATCCTCTTGAAAAACTCTAACAGCTTCAAACTCGACTAACTACTGTTCAAACAGCTCCTATGTATTCAACTCTTGATGATTTTAGTTTTTTCCAAATCCTAAATTACGTGAAAGTCATGAACTCAGGTAATTTGCGCAGATCGTATCGTTCTCGTGCGTATTTGTACGAATCGTCACTCGTTCGAACACGACGTCAACATTACTTTCCAATAACGTTTTCTAGTTATTAGATATCGTTCAGAACGTTAAACTTACAGATATATTCGTGCGAATCGTCACCCACACGAAAACTCCATCGGTTTAATATTCACATAACGACATCCATTATTGTTTTGTTCTGTACAATCTCACATACGATTATACATAATAACATCCTAACTAACATTCACATAACAGTTCTGTGTTGTCAGATATGATTATGAAATAGATCTGTAATAGTTTCGTGTTAAACATCAAATGATAATAATACACATGTAATATACATAGTTCGTACCTGATCTACTGTACAAGTCACTGTTCCGGCTACGGTTCCGGCACCGATGTTACAGTCTCCCCTTGTTAGAGAAATTTCGTCCCGAAATTTAAGAATTGTTAGTGGGTACATCTTTCTCTGCAAATAGATGGGGATACTTGGACTTCATGTGATCCTCGCAAGTAAACTTTGAATTCCATCGAACCTTGACGATCGGAACACGACTTCGCTTTAGTTGCTTAACTTCGCGATCCATAATCTCTATAGGTTCCACGATAAAATGTAGTTATTGGTCCACTTGAATTTTCTCAACTGGTATGACAAGTGATTCGTCCGCAAGGCATTTCTTAAGGTTTGAGACGTGAAACACATTGTGCACACCGCTGAGTTCATCGGGTAATCTCAACTTATTTGCAACACGACCGATTCGTTGAATGATCTCGAACGGTCTGACGTATCGTGGTGCTAATTTGCCTTTCTTTATGAAGCGAACGACTCCTTTCCATGGGGATACCTTCAACATAACACGATCTCCCACTTGAAATTCCAACGGTTTGCGCCGTTTGTCCGCGTAGCTCTTTTGTCTGCTTCGGGTTGCTTGTAACATTTGTTGTATCTTGGTGATCTTATCAGGGGTTTCCTAAATAAGCTCTGGCCCAGTTATTCAGTTATCTCCTACCTCGGTCCAACAGATCGGTGACCGGCATTTTCTACCATAAAGTGCCTCGAATGGGCGCATCCGATGCTACTATGGTAACTGTTATTATAGGAGAATTCTACCAGTGGCAAATAGGAATCCCAATTCCCACCAAAATCCAAATACATGTTCGCAACATGTCCTCGAGGGTCTGTATAGTACGTTCGCTTTGACAGCCCGTTTGTGGATGGTAAGCTGTACACAAGTTCAAGTTCGTCCCTAATCACTTCTGCAACAAATGCCAAAATCTTGATATGAATCTTCTATCTTGATCTGATATGATAGACAGTGGCACACCGTGACGCACCACTATCTCGTTGATGTATAATCTCGCAAGTTTATCCTTCGTGAAAGTTTCACGCATCGGTAAGAAGTGAGTAGATTTAGTTAAACGATCAATAATGACCCAAATGGTATCATGACCAATAGAAGTGCGGGGTAGCTTGGTAATGAAATTTCATAGCTATTTGTTCCCACTTCGATAGCGGAATCTCGGGTTGTTCCAGTAAACCTGACGGTTTCTAGTGTTTCGCCTTAACCTTCGCACATGTCAGACATCGACCTACATACTCGGATATATCTTACTTCATTCCCGGCCACCAATAAAATCCCCATAAATCTTAGTACATCTTATTGGCACCCGGGTGTACCCAGTACCTGGTCTTATGCGCTTCATCAAAAATAAGTTTCCTCAGTTCATCTACCACAGGAATCCACACGCGATCCTGGTAGTAGATAACTCCATCTGGTTTCGTATCAAACTGTCGTTCTGCTCCACATTCAAGTTCTTTCTTCAGAGTATCCCGTTCCACTAATTCCTGAGCTTGTACAATCTTATCACGTAGACTTGTCTGCACAGTCATTCCCATTGCTCTTAGGCGCAGTGGTTTGACCTGTTCCTTCCGGCTTCCCCAGATGGTACTTAATCACACAGTCTTAATCATTCAGAAGTTCAACCCAAGGATGCTTTCGCATGTTGAGTTCCTTCTAATCAAAGATGTGTTATAGACTTTTGTGATCAGTAAAGATAGTACATTGGGTGCCATACAAGTAATGCCTCCAAATCTTCAGTGTGAAGACTACTGCTCACAGTTGAAGATCATGTGTCATGTATTTCTTCTCGTGTATCTTCAACTGTCTTGAGGCATACGCAATAACTCTGTCTCGTTGCATTAACACACAACCGAGTCCCTGATGGGAAGCGTCACAATACACTACAAATTCGTCTGTACCCTCTGGGAGAGATAAGATTGGAGCATCACATAACTTATGTTCAATGTCTAGAAAGCATCTTCTTGTGTCTGCTCCCAAACATACGGTTCACTTTTCTGAGTTAAATTGGTGAGAGGCAAGGCTGTATTATAAAAGCTTGAAATAAACATTCTATAATAACCCTCTAGTCCCACAAAAGACCCTATCTCCATCGGTGTCGTCGGAGTATCCCAGTTCTTAATATCTTCGATCTTGGCAGAGTCCACATGTATTCCTTCACTGTTGACTACATGGCCCAAAAACTGAACTTCCCTTAGGCAAAATTCACACTGAGAGAATTTTTCGTAGAGTTGTTCTTTCTTCAATAGTTCCAAAATCTTCTTGAGGTGTTGCTCATGTTCAGCTTTGCTCTTGGAATAAACAAGTATGTCATCAATAAAGGCAATGGCAAACTGATCCAGATACAGCTTGCACACTCGGTTCATGAGATCCATGAAAACCGCAGGTGCATTTGTCAATCCGAAAGGCATTACCATAAACTCATAATGCCCATACCGGGTTCGAAAAGCCGTCTTTGGTATGTCTTCTTCTTGAAATCTGAGTTGATGATATCCTGAATGCAAATCAATCTTGGAAAAATACTGCGCTCCTTGTAGTTGATCAAAAAGATCATCAATTCTCAGCAATGGATACCGATTCTTGATGGTTAATTTGTTCACCTCCCTATAATCTATGCACATTCGAAAGGATCCATCCTTCTTTCTCACGAACAAAACCGAATCTCCCCATGGTGAGTAGCTCGGTCGGATGAAACCCTTATCCAATAAGTGGCACATCTTGTATCTTGATCTTGTCTTTCTCTCTTTCCACCACGTGAGCTAGGAAAGCTACACACTGCTTCTATAAACACCTACGCGCCTTTACGCAAGATATGATTTTTACACTCTGTTTTGCTTTATCCCCTCGAAACTCAATCGCTCATCATTGGAATTCGAAGCAGCTTTTTGAAACAGATGACTTCCACCCAATTGAGAGATAGCCAATCCATCCTGACAATGATGTCAAAACTACCCAACTCCATCGGTATCAAATCGATGGCGAATGTTTGGCCATTAAGTGTTAATGGCAATTTCTAAACATTGTTCTAACTATGATTTGTTTCCGATTCGTTACTTCAATGATATAAGGGGAGTCTAAGGAATCCTCAACCTGATTAAGTTGGCATGCAAAGTCGGCTGAGATAAAACTCTGATCCGCACCAGTGTCAAATAGAATAGATGCGTAAAAGTCAAGTAAAAGAAATGTACCAGTGACCACATTCGGGTCCTAATGAGCAGCAAGAGCTTCTAAAGAAAAAGCTCTTTCGCGCGGTGCTTGAACTCCGGGTTGCATCTTCTTTGGGCAGTTCCTTGAGTAGTGGCCAGCTTCGCCACAGTTATAGCATCCGCCATTGTTTTGATTCGGATTGTTGGGTGGAGGGAGAGCTAAAGCAGCATTGTTCCCTGCTTGAGCAGGTGCCATCCTGCATTGTTTGACCCAATGGCCTTTTCTTCCACATCCTGTGCTGTGCTTGCAGGGAGTATTAGTAGCATGATTGTAACAACTGAAACAAAACCCCAACAAACTTAAACATTAAATTGTAATTAGATGAAAAAGCCCAATAAGTTATGAAGGCCCATTAAGAAATTTATACTTAAATCAAAGCTCAAATAATTAATCTTGAATTAGAATCAAAATAACTAAATCAAGTCTGATAAATTTTAATCATAAATTGAACAATACCTTAATAAATTCCTTCGATAAATTAATTGTTATTATTCTATCAATAATTGTGAGAACAAATTAAAGAAAGAGAATTATTAGAGTTAAATATGACACAGTCTTCTTTATACTACTTAGAGGATTGATTAAGACGATCATATGTAACGTATACTTGTATAAACAGATGCATTATAAAATTTTATTTAACGCGTGTGTAATGACATTATCTAATTAAACGAATGTTGTATGTTGATTTCGCGATATTAACGTATTTTAATTTAATTAGGTACACAAATTAATAATAACGATCAACATAAAACGTTTTAATAATATTTTAGGTTATTTTTGTTTATTTAATAAGCTTCGGGTCAAGAATAAGAAACGATAACGTAACCCGATCGCGAGACGAGTACGATACGTATTTTAAACCCTAAATTTAACCCTAAGTATAAAAGGAGCACCCCTTTTGTTCCCCTTCATTTTATTCAGCCGTCACACACCTACATGTGTGTGTGTTAGCCGTTCAAATAATTGAGAGAAAGAGAGGGAGGAGCTGCGGCGGCCCATGGCGGCCATACGGCGGAGCTTAAGGTGGAGCAGCGGCGGCGCACGGCGGTGGAGCAAACATGCTACATCTCCAAACTCCTCTCCTCGCATTCTACAACCTTTCCTTCTTCTGCTCCGCAAGATACAGACCTTAAAGTGGTCAAAATGGGATGCGATGGTTGCGACGGCTAGGGTTTTCACCCTAAGCGCCGGCGAGAATGAGCTTTGGGGTGGTGTTTTGGTCCGGTAACAGGGGTTAGACGGTGGAAAGAGAGTCAAAAGGTGACATGCAGAGGCGATGAGGACTAGGGTTTAGCCGGAGATAACCATGCAGCGGTGGTGGCGGCGGTTTAGGACCCCGATAGCGGCTGCTGTCCACACTCCCAGTCGAAAAAGGTATGCATTGTCTCATCAAACTCCAACCTATGTATTCTTGTGGATCCTTGATGTTTCGGTTGGGACGTAGGTGATGATGGCAGTTACTCGCGAACGAAGAGGCTTCACAGAAGGCTGCCCACGGTGATGGTGCAAGTGTTCCAGTCGGACCTCGCCATGTTATCGTTAATCGAAGGTAAGAAAGGACATAATGAGCCCCGATCTATACTTGCATGTTGAGTTCTTGAAGGTTTTTAGTCCTAATGATTTCATTTGGATGGTTCTTGCGGCTGTGTTGGTAGCCAACAGGCCATTGGCGGCAGTGGAACTACTATGGTGGTGGTCGGAGATAGAGGTGACCGAGATTAGGGTTTCGAGATGGGTGATGCACCGGTCAACAAGAGTCAAACGTGTTTACAGCTGGTCAAACCTGGTCAACAGCAAAAACCGACTGCCCGATTTTATTCGTTGGATAAAAACGATTTTAGAAACATGTTCGGGTTATGAAACATATGATCGGTTAATTAAATTGGATTGTACGCGCGAGATGAACGAGTGGGGAGGTAAAAACACGCGCCATTATCTTTTAACGTATGGTTAATATGTTTAAACAAATGAACTAAAGTGGTTGAGCATTTGGGTTAACTAGATAAAATATGGTTTGTCGTAATTGGTTAATAATAAAAATGTTTAACAAAACTATATATCGTGTGTGATTTTGTTAGAGATTCGGAGTCGTATACGTAAATAAATATAACTATACATGAGTAATTTATAAAAATAATACACTTAAGATACTTACACAAAATAGGTATATAAATATTTATACATTTGCTAATTATGTCAATACTTGATTTATGAATATAGTTCATAGTTTGGTTTTATCATAGTCTATGTGATATATATTTTTTTTAGAGTCTTAATTTGAATGAAATTTATAACTTTTAAACCAACTAATTTAATGTTTAATCATAATATTAGTTAAACATAATAATTGATGCAAAGTGTTAGGGTGAACACTTGAAATATATATGCATATTTCCTTATGATAAATACATGTTTAGATATGTATTACAAGTCTTAACATGTAAAATAAGGGTACTTAGTTTAATTTATAAAGAACTTGTTACATTAGATATAAAATAACCTATAAACTTAAAATAAATAAAATTTTATAAATTTAGAACTCAATGAAGATGTATAATACATATATGATTTCAAATAGTTGTTAAATCATTAAATATACATATACATACTATACATACACGTTTATGGGATAACATACAATGATAGTTTAAGCAAGACTAGATGTTTATAAACACGACTAATTCAATATGTGAATCATTGATTTTATACGCCTATGAATAATCGAAAGATAAGTTAGGTTGGAATTAACAAGGTTAAGGTGCATACACACATTATATGTAATATGATAGTATTAAACAATTGGTAAGTTAAGAAAAGGTGCTTGACTCGATATTGATATGATTTTATAAAAGATATCAAACTTATGCTAATTCTCTAATTAATCATGAATTTGTTAATCTTATACTAAGTCTAATTACTTTTAAAAGTATCATTACTATTAGCAACACCATTTCTAAACTTTTAAGACTACTAAAGGTCTTAATAAATATTATCTAAACTCTCTAAGCATATTCAAATCATAATCATTACGTCATTTATATTATTGGTTATAAAATACTTAGACTTATTTTAACACATTAAAATTTTCCAAATATATGATACTATATTATTCATATATTTAGTCATAAAAATAGTGACGTCATTTATATTGCTAGAGAAATTAGTATCATGGTTATCGTTATCTTTAATAAAAGTAGCATCTAAGAATGTCTCTATAAACATGGGAATTAAATTATGTATACTTTAAACATTCTTTTATTCAATAATTAAAACAATTATAATAGTTAATATATACAATGACTACAACATGCGCAACATCTTAGAAACCACAAACACACTAGTGGTTATATTAAACATCCATTGATAATAATGTTTCACATACATTTATTGGTATAATTGCATAGTGGGATTTCACTATGTATGGTAATATAAAGAAACATTAAACTAATAAACCTTAAACACATAAACCCAAAGAGCTCAACCACAATAAATACCATAATGTATGAATCCACAACTTATACATGTATAGATGATTACAAATAGGAACTTGCTTTGATGATAACTCTGGGAACATAGCAAATCATGCATAGTGGCACAATGACATATTTGTACAGGAACAAAAGGAACCAATTAAAGCAACCAGGTGAGTTCATGTGATCCCTTTTCTATTTACTGTTTTGGGATACTGAAAGCATGCTCTAAACTGTTTATTTAAAACTTTATATGTGATAATGAACGTACCGTTCAAATTAATTGCTTCCCCTAGACATGAAGCATAATATACAACCATTAACTCACAGGATGAGCCAGTGAGTATATGGGTAGTACTACTTGGGGAATCCCCCACGCACAGTGGCCCGAAAGGGTGGCCCTACATAAATAGGGTTGAAACCCCACTGAGGTTAATGATAACCGTTGTGGCATATATTCATCATGATACATTTATACCGAGGACAAGAACGGGTCTCGGAATGGGAAGTAGATTGGGATGGCCATGTCACGGGCTAACAGTGTATGAGGCAGACGCCTGGTCATGGCACAGGGTTGGTTGTATTGTTTTTGAATTATCACATGCATTTATTATTGTGTCTGTAAATTAAAACTCATGAGCTCACCAACTTTATAGTTGACGTATTTTAGCATGTCTTTCAGGTAATTAGAAACAGGTTTGACTCAGATACAGGGTTGCTCGAACAAGAACATTACATGGAAAATCTGAAGAACTTGACTTAAAGATTAATAAAGTGTGCTGATGCCTGGATGGACCCAATAACTCTAGAAAATCTCCCACTAGTAAAATCATATTTAGATTTGTTGTAAACAAATTAGATAATTAGACTAAACCTTTGGTTGAATTGTAATATATTTATTTTGTCTTCCGCTACTTTGTGTTTTGAATCAATCGTTAGTCAAGCCCCTGGTTGGGTTGTGACAGGTTGGTATCAGAGCCAAAGGTTTTAGCGAATTAGGAACCTTAGGATAAGTTCCTAGACTTTAACCTGAGTAATCTAGGGGCCTAAACAAATAGAAACAAGATATTAGTGAGACCATGAAATCCCAGGCATATGAAGCACACGAATGGTTAAACTAGAACAACCATGTAAATTAAATTCAGGATTATGGGTGCACACATAATGGTGAATTTGAAGTTACATGGGAAGTTCTAAGGTACACATGCAATAAAATTTGAACATAATGTTGATGATTATACGTATAAATACTTGATTTGTTAATGATTATTGAAACAAACATTAATTGACGTTGGGAGCTGAGCATAGGATTTAAATTGCAAGAGGTCAACGATGATTTGATGGTATGCTAATTTTCTTCGTTCATCTTACCCTGGTAGAAACGCCATTTTCGTATACTCATCTTCTTTTCATCTCAATTACTTCGAGAATCATGACTTCTTTGTTGTCAAGGTATGTTTGCTATCAATTTCAAATCCCAATAAGGCATTCAGGAATTTAATGTTTCAATTTTACAAACATTCCAAAATCCATGTAATTCTTGAACAAACTCTTGCTTATAACCCCAGAAGTTTGATTATGACCATCAACTATGCGTACTCCTCAACTAACTACAAGATGGCACGAGTGAGTGAAAAATCACGAAGACCTTGGAGAAAGCATGTGACGAAATCAAAGATATGTGACATACTCTACATTCAGATTCAGATTATCATACGTATAAACTAGAGAAACCCTTCATTTCATCGTTTCCCTATCGACATTAAGTTACTCACCTTTAATAACCGACGACCATTTTTGTCTATGATTACTATTTCTATTATCCTTAATAGTTCATCTTCGATCTCCAAATGTTCGTCAACAGTTTATGTTGTTCGCGAATCTACTAAACACGCCTTCAACTTAACCATTCCCAATTCTGGTTAGCTAAAGTTGAAGCATTGGAATTGTTTGCTGTTAAGAGGAAATTCCTTTGTTCACACAGCAGGAATGTGAACCTTCATTATGAAGTTTAGTTTACTCTACCACTTGAAATTTTGTTCCAGAAATGTCATTTCATAAGCAATTCGAATCAACATTGAAACCTTTTCCTACCCAATCCAACCACTCGAACACCTAATCCTGAACTAAACAATCACGTCATAGGCAAATAAGTTAGAAATCCCTAAAGGAGCTCCATCTATTGAATATTATCGATGGAACATGAAGCTGCAGACCGAGAACATAATTTGATTTGTTAGGATGTCATGAGAAGAGGTATTTCCCATGGATCATAAGAGTGATGAAGATATTCTTTGATAGTAAGGTAAAAGAGAAGACGCGAAGGTCATTCAGTATACGGCATATCGAAGACTATAGATGGGATTGGGATAAGCGTCATATTATTGCTTGAAGAAACATCATTGTTTTGGCAAGCGAGACCTCCATACGCAATTGATACCCGACAATCAATACCAGCTACCGAGTGATAGCAAGGTGAAGGAAGGTAATGAACACCAAGAGGAAAAGACGATCTTCAAACCATTAGAATCGATGATTATCGGGAAAAAGAAGAAGTGAAAGATTAAATGGTGAAGGATTTAATCTTAGATTAGAAGGTTTTATAGTGCCAATAAATGTTTTGAGAAGGATTGAAGACCAACTGCAAGAAATAGTATTTGCATCATAGCATCAATGTGAATCTTATGAACATGTGTAGTATGACAGAGGAAATTATTTAATTGATAAGTGTTTGCTAACATATTTACGGTCAAATACGTTTGGCAAGGACAGTATCGTAATATATCGAAACGGTGGTGGGCTGGCGGCTGATCAGGCAGGTAGCTTGACTCTACGTATGCCCTATATATAAACTATGTTCGGTATATTGGGATAATGTTAGTGCAAAACGTTATGACAAGTAGTAGAATAGTTAAAAACATTTAAGCAAAATTTTAACATCTACAATAATTCCCATGCTATACAACTTATAAAATCCAACAAGCCGAAGTCACGAGTATTTACGAGAAAGACTCTAGATGAGTACCGACTACTTCATAGTGGAGGAAGAGACCTCCTGAAATTGAAGAGTTTGGGCACTGTGGAGATTTTGATCGTTGGGTGGATCTACATCAGAATGCACTCGTACAAACATCATCAAGAGAAAATGAACTGAATTAGCAAAAAGGAAAACTAATCTAGATTGTCATCCGAGCAAAATAGTTTCGTTATCAGGATTAAGCAGTATGGAAGGACTGCATGGAAGTAAAGTAGAAGGATCAACCTCAAGAAAGATATGATGTATTAAATTGCAAGAAGACAAGCTACAAGGAGGTAGCATAAAAGTTAAAAATCATTTGCGAAAAGTCAGCCTCAAGAGCCCAACTATGGAAATATTTGTCAAATTTTGAGGAGAATCAGTGAAGATCACATTCGAGCCTAATGCACCTTATCATCACTTAAAGATGTAGGGTTAATAAAATATGTACACTAAGAGTATTCATGACAAAGAGTATTGAAGCCTAATGCACATTCGAGACACGTCGAACTTCTTATCACGACAAGAAATTAATAGGCCATAATTTATAGGATGAAGTAGAACGATTAGTAAAGGAGAAAGGATATGAAACTGACGACCAATGCAATGACACAGTGAAGTTGTGATCATGTGCATAATGTGAAGGAAGAAATCTAGAACATTCTATCGAGTAAGCAAAACAACAAAATGATTATTTGCCATACCTATTATGAAACCAACTGCAATTCATACCTCTACATCTCCTAACTTCATGTATCAACAGCAAAGTGGATAAATGATAGATAATGTATCCTTGGAATAGATAGTATCATATACGAAAGTCGTATCCATTTGTTTGTCAAGAGTGGGTACATTTATGGAAGTGTTAATGAGGTTCAATAACTGAATTTCTAAAAGCAGCCAATTGAGGTTTTGGTTCAAGAAATCATCATTAGGGTAATGCGCGTCGAATGGTTACCTAGAAGGACTTATTGAAAGAGATCGAATTGTAACCACTCTAGAACAAGGGTACCTTTGTCAGTTTCATTTGTACTCGTCTTATACGTCATGTAAATGCTCTATCCGTTTCTTTTACACCACCTCATACTAATGGTGCTTCTGAAACTCCCTATAGATCAACATTATATTTGTAACATTTGGAAGAACTACTCCTCAACCCTTAGTAAAAACGAAAAGATTTCTTAAATCTTTGTATCTTCGATTCCCTATATTCCAAACCGGTTGATCAGAAAGTTGGACATATACATAAGAAAGAATGCCCTCTTCCCGGTTGATGATTTGTTCTTTAATTATTGTTTTGAAAGGCTTTATAGGAAGTGATAATTGCTGTAAGCTTTGAATTAATTTTGATTAGTACTCCGACACAATCAGTGAGTTAAAATCCTTTGCGTATCTAAAGTTATCAATATTAGTTGAAATCTAACCCATCTATCTTTGTTAACTTGTTCCTTGGAATTCCATAATAACCTTAGTTCAGGGATTCTTCGTCAACCTCTCGAATTTATCCATGAAGCAGATAGGCATCATCACGATCAAACTCCCTAATCAAGATAACATCCTTAGTCTGAAGATTTCTCGGCACAAGTATTTCAATAAAATCCTTAGTTTTTTTTTAGTAGTACCATCGTTATCTCATTTGAGCCTATTCTTTGATATTCAAGGCTTATAGAATCAATAACTCCATTTGTATATAGTTAAGACATTAGTTGGATTCAACATAAAAAGTGATTGTGCCCTACTCACAATTACTTTGTCGATAGGTTCATAACTTTGTTTTCATCTTAACTAAAACATATTTGTTACACCTTAGTCCTTGATAACCTATACGTTAGACTCCGTTTACTTGGAATGATTACTTTCACTCTATTGGTTTTAGAAAACAAAGATATGTTTATCAATGTATAACTTTGTAGACTCTGATAAGAAATCATAAATGGAAAGTAATCAAGAATACAAATTGATTTACATTATGTGCAATTTTGTGCCAAATGTCATGTATAAGTGAGATAATCATATTAATAACTACGATGAGACATTAAATGAATAACGAGTATGCTTGATTGCTATGTTCACGTTGTAGGAAACATTGTATTAAGATACATAATCAAGGAACTGTGAGCCTTGACACTTATTGGTTACATTCAGTGTAAGATGAAACATGTTTGAAACAAGATCAAAGTGATCAGGTTTTGGAAACTATTGATGCATTGAATACGTAATGAAATATGTGGGAAAAATAGAATGTAACTTGGTATCCTATGTAACAATTATAATGCAAATAAACTTCATTTATGTGAACTTTTATGTATGATAGCTTCATGAGCAACTAAACTGCAATGCATATAAACTGACATTTCTTGATAGGTTTACTGTTTATAAATATTATGGTCTTTGTTAACATCTTATGCCATAATGAGTAAAAATGCACGCTTGTTTACTTTAAGGATAGTCCCTTAGGATGAGCTAGAACATGGTGATACTTAGAAATGATAAACCAAATTTAAAGCTTTAAGGAGAGATGCACCAGAAATACCTACAATTATGCGAACATGCTAAACCATAGTAACAGCTAATTTCGAGGACGAAATTCTTTTAAGTTGGGGAGACTGTAACAACTGAAACAAAACCCCAACAAACTTAAACATTAAATTGTAATTAGATGAAAAAGCCCAATAAGTTATGAAGGCCCATTAAGAAATTTATACTTAAATCAAAGCTCAAATAATTAATCTTGAATTAGAATCAAAATAACTAAATCAAGTCTGATAAATTTTAATCATAAATTGAACAATACCTTAATAAATTCCTTCGATAAATTAATTGTTATTATTCTATCAATAATTGTGAGAACAAATTAAAGAAAGAGAATTATTAGAGTTAAATATGACACATCTTCTTTATACTACTTAGAGGATTGATTAAGACGATCATATGTAACGTATACTTGTATAAACAGATGCATTATAAAATTTTATTTAACGCGTGTGTAATGACATTATCTAATTAAACGAATGTTGTATGTTGATTTCGCGATATTAACGTATTTTAATTTAATTAGGTACACAAATTAATAATAACGATCAACATAAAACGTTTTAATAATATTTTAGGTTATTTTTGTTTATTTAATAAGCTTCGGGTCAAGAATAAGAAATGATAACGTAACCCGATCGCGAGACGAGTACGATACGCATTTTAAACCCTAAATTTAACCCTAAGTATAAAAGGAGCACCCCTTTTGTTCCCCTTCATTTTATTCAGCCGTCACACACCTACATGTGTGTGTGTTAGCCGTTCAAATAATCGAGAGAAAGAGAGGGAGGAGCTGCGGCGGCCCATGGCGGCCATACGGCGGAGCTTAAGGCGGAGCAGCGGCGGCGCACGGCGGTGGAGCAAACATGCTACATCTCCAAACTCCTCTCCTCGCATTCTACAACCTTTCCTTCTTCTGCTCCGCAAGATACAGACCTTAAAGTGGTCAAAATGGGATGCGATGGTTGCGACGGCTAGGGTTTTCACCCTAAGCGCCGGCGAGAATGAGCTTTGGGGTGGTGTTTTGGTCCGGTAACAGGGGTTAGACGGTGGAAAGAGAGTCAAAAGGTGACATGCAGAGGCGATGAGGACTAGGGTTTAGCCGGAGATAACCATGCAGCGGTGGTGGCGGCGGTTTAGGACCCCGATAGCGGCTGCTGTCCGCACTCCCAGTCGAAAAAGGTATGCATTGTCTCATCAAACTCCAACCAATGTATTCTTGTGGATCCTTGATGTTTCGGTTGGGACGTAGGTAATGATGGCAGTTACTCGCGAACGAAGAGGCTTCACAGAAGGCTGCCCACGGTGATGGTGCAAGTGTTCCAGTCGGACCTCGCCATGTTATCGTTAATCGAAGGTAAGAAAGGACATAATGAGCCCCGATCTATACTTGCATGTTGAGTTCTTGAAGGTTATTAGTCCTAATGATTTCATTTGGATGGTTCTTGCGGCTGTGTGGGTAGCCAACAGGCCATTGGCGGCAATGGAACTACTATGGTGGTGGTCGGAGATAGAGGTGACCGAGATTAGGGTTTCGAGATGGGTGATGCACCGGTCAACAAGAGTCAAACGTGTTTACAGCTGGTCAAACCTGGTCAACAGCAAAAACCGACTGCCCGATTTTATTCGTTGGATAAAAACGATTTTAGAAACATGTTCGGGTTATGAAACATATGATCGGTTAATTAAATTGGATTGTACGCGCGAGATGAACGAGTGGGGAGGTAAAAACACTCGCCATTATCTTTTAACGTATGGTTAATATGTTTAAACAAATGAACTAAAGTGGTTGAGCATTTGGGTTAACTAGATAAAATATGGTTTGTCGTAATTGGTTAATAATAAAAATGTTTAACAAAACTATATATCGTGTGTGATTTTGTTAGAGATTCGGAGTCGTATACGTAAATAAATATAACTATACATGAGTAATTTATAAAAATAATACACTTAAGATACTTACACAAAATAGGTATATAAATATTTATACATTTGCTAATTATGTCAATACTTGATTTATGAATATAGTTCATAGTTTGGTTTTATCATAGTCTATGTGATATATATTTTTTTTAGAGTCTTAATTTGAATGAAATTTATAACTTTTAAACCAACTAATTTAATGTTTAATCATAATATTAGTTAAACATAATAATTGATGCAAAGTGTTAGGGTGAACACTTGAAATATATTTGCATATTTCCTTATGATAAATACATGTTTAGATATGTATTACAAGTCTTAACATGTAAAATAAGGGTACTTAGTTTAATTTATAAAGAACTTGTTACATTAGATATAAAATAACCTATAAACTTAAAATAAATAAAATTTTATAAATTTAGAACTCAATGAAGATGTATAATACATATATGATTTCAAATAGTTGTTAAATCATTAAATATACATATACATACTATACATACACGTTTATGGGATAACATACAATGATAGTTTAAGCAAGACTAGATGTTTATAAACACGACTAATTCAATATGTGAATCATTGATTTTATACGCCTATGAATAATCGAAAGATAAGTTAGGTTGGAATTAACAAGGTTAAGGTGCATACACACATTATATGTAATATGATAGTATTAAACAATTGGTAAGTTAAGAAAAGGTGCTTGACTCGATATTGATATGATTTTATAAAAGATATCAAACTTATGCTAATTCTCTAATTAATCATGAATTTGTTAATCTTATACTAAGTCTAATTACTTTTAAAAGTATCATTACTATTAGCAACACCATTTCTAAACTTTTAAGACTACTAAAGGTCTTACTAAATATTATCTAAACTCTCTAAGCATATTCAAATCATAATCATTACGTCATTTAAATTATTGGTTATAAAATACTTAGACTTATTTTAACACATTAAAATTTTCCAAATATATGATACTATATTATTCATATATTTAGTCATAAAAATAGTGAGGTCATTTATATTGCTAGAGAAATTAGTATCATGGTTATCGTTATCTTTAATAAAAGTAGCATCTAAAAATGTCTCTATAAACATGGGAATTAAATTATGTATACTTTAAACATTCTTTTATTCAATAATTAAAACAATTATAATAGTTAATATATACAATGACTACAACATGCGCAACATCTTAGAAACCACAAACACACTAGTGGTTATATTAAACATCCATTGATAATAATGTTTCACATACATTTATTGGTATAATTGCATAGTGGGATTTCACTATGTATGGTAATATAAAGAAACATTAAACTAATAAACCTTAAACACATAAACCCAAAGAGCTCAACCACAATAAATACCATAATGTATGAATCCACAACTTATACATATAGATGATTACAAATAGGAACTTGCTTTGATGATAACTCTGGGAACATAGCAAATCATGCATAGTGGCACAATGACATATTTGTACTGGAACAAAAGGAACCAACTAAAGCAACCAGGTGAGTTCATGTGATCCCTTTTTCTATTTACTGTTTTGGGATACTGAAAGCATGCTCTAAACTGTTTATTTAAAACTTTATATGTGATAATGAACGTACCGTTCAAATTAATTGCTTCCCCTAGACATGAAGCATAATATACAACCATTAACTCACAGGATGAGCCAATGAGTATATGGGTAGTACTACTTGGGGAATCCCCCACGCACAGTGGCCCGAAAGGGTGGCCCTACATAAATAGGGTTGAAACCCCACTGAGGTTAATGATAACCATTGTGGCATATATTCATCATGATACATTTATACCGAGGACAAGAACGGGTCTCGGAATGGGAAGTAGATTGGGATGGCCATGTCACGAGCTAACAGTGTATGAGGCAGACGCCTGGTCATGGCACAGGGTTGGTTGTATTGTTTTTGAATTATCACATGCATTTATTATTGTGTCTGTAAATTAAAACTCATGAGCTCACCAACTTTATAGTTGACGTATTTTAGCATGTCTTTTAGGTAATTAGAAACAGGTTTGACTCGGATATAGGGTTGCTCGAACAAGAACATTACATGGAAAATCTGAAGAACTTGACTTAAAGATTAATAAAGTGTGCTGATGCCTGGATGGACCCAATAACTCTAGAAAATCTCCCACTAGTAAAATCATATTTAGATTTGTTGTAAACAAATTAGATAATTAGACTAAACCTTTGGTTGAATTGTAATATATTTATTTTGTCTTCCGCTACTTTGTGTTTTGAATCAATCGTTAGTCAAGCCCCCTGGTTGGGTTGTGACAATGATGGTACTGACATTTGGCACACAAAGGGTACATGCCAGTGTATGGTCTCTAGTTGGGGTTCTGTGGCGCAGTTGCTACTTGATTGAGTGGGGCGGCCATCATATAGTTCTTGATGACCTTTTGTTTCTTCTTGGGATGATGGTGGGGTTTCTTTGATGATTCTTCCCTTGCTTTTCCAGTTTCATCTTCCTTTTTCAGAGTCCCAGAAGCTACCATTATGTCAGTGAGTTTCCCTGATAAACTGATGGCTAACTCTAAAGTGACAGGGTTTGCAGCAATAACCAAACTCTGTATGCATGCTGGTAATTGACCTACGTACCTGTCAATCCTCTTTTTCAGTGTTGGCACCATGTATAGCACCAATTCTACCAACTCATGATTGTGGGAAGTATACCCCATGTGATTAGTTCCTTTCATTACATGGTTGGATATTTCAGTTTCCATCCTTTGTAGCTCGTTCTTGAGACATAACTCATTCCTCAACACAGCCTTGAAGTCTTCCCACGGCATTGTCATTGCTTCTTCTCTTCCTCTGGCCTTGATCTGTGAAGTCCACCAAATTAAGGCTTGCTTGCTGAATGATCGTGCAGTGTACCGAACCTTCTGGTGCTCTGGACAACCGCTAATGTCCAGAGTGGTCTCTGTCTTCTCAATCAATTGAATTAAAACAACAGCTCATTCAATACCGCTAAAACTAGGCAGTTCACATCCCATAAATGACTTGTAGGAGTAGTTAGGTGCACTGTCAGTATTTCCACTGGCCTCTCCTGATGAGTGCCCGGTATTGTTGATGTTGTTCTGAATCCGGTTGATCATGTCTGGAATTACCTCTTTCAGCTGATTAGTCAGCTGGCTGCTCAGTAGGGTGGCTAATGCCATAGTGGCAGGATCCAGCTCTTGGTTCTAGTTATGATGAGGTGGAGTGTGTAGGGGAGGAGGAGGTGGAGAAGGAGGTGGCAGTGGTGGTGGAGGAAATAGAGGAGGTGGTCTTCTCGGCGGCATTCTGATCAAAACCAAGAGAACAGTAGTTAGTGTAATAATCGAATGCAGAAAACACAATGCAAGTATAAATCCTATGTTCTCTACAAGAAGGGTCCCTAGGTTATAGTCTAGGCCAAAACATTTAAATAAATGACCTATGTTTCTTTATAACCATGGCTCTGATACCAATCTGTCACACCCCAAGTCGGCAGGCCGGATCGAATGTCCCGTCGGTCGGAATGGTCCCGGGGTGTGATATCAGAATGATAATCGGAGTGATCAAATTGTTTACATTGCACATGATATAAAATGAAAAAACACTAAATGAAATAGAATTATAAGGTTAAATTACCTCAGTATCGTTTATAATTTAACAATGTAAATCTACTAATAAATCATAAATCTTCCATCTTGTATCTGCACAAGATGTACAAGTTAATATGTATAATGATGTTCAAAATTTGCACATCCAAAATGCTAGGTACGCTATCTGGGCATCCTAGTCAAAAGCACGAACTTCCTAGTTAACATATTCGTCACCTGAGAAGTCATGCAAAAAGATCAAGTCAACACGTGGTTGGTGAGTTCATATAGTTTTGTTGGAAAATGAATTTGTACAAACCTGACCGAATGACAACCTTAACCTCATTAACAACCACCTATACTATCCAGTCAAGTATGCTTATATATAGAGCATACGTAGGGTCAAGCTTACCGCCCGCCCAGCTTGCTCTTCGTAGCAGTTTTGTTTGAAAGTTGTTTTTTATATTTTGCGGTCTCTTGGTACATTTATTTTGAATTGTTTTTAAGCGGTCTCGCTGTTGCCTTATTTTGAATTGCCTATCGTTGAATAAAAATATATGTTACCGATTTATATTTTATTCTTTTTAAAATTACATATGGTTAAGCTAAGTTTTGATATTTAAAAATGTTTTTAGTTATTTTTAATAATAATTTAAATATAATTAATAATTGATATATAAATTATGGTATTTGTCTAAACATATTGATGTTACATAATAACATGATAAATAATGCAAATTTTGTTTTAACGTGATATAACTGATAGAAACATATTTAAAAAATAAAACACGCATCACCAACGACAACAACCAAATATATACAAAACATAAACATGAATACAAGTGTCTGTCTACACATAACAAATACAAATGAAAATACTAACTAATTATCGTGAGGTGGGGGTGGAGGGGGAGGAGGATACTGTCGTGGCTATGGAACTGGAGGTAGCTGGATACCCTGAGCATGAGCATCTCTAATATAGATATGCACCTGACACGAGATCAGATCCTCCAACTGGTCCACTCGTCGAGTCAGCTGCCCGGTGGTATGAGCTAGCTGCTGACTAAGCTGAACCTGCTGCTGAAGGAGCTGTTGTGTCGTATCTGCAATACCCTATAACATAGCCTCGATACGAGCAGGAAGTCGTACAGCTCTGTAAATGCGCTTAGGATGCTGATGTGGCTCCTCCTCGACCTTGGGTGGAGGCTGGAGCTGGGGCTGGTAGTCGTCTCTGTAGTGTAGATCATTTGGTCCCGGCTGCCAAATGATGCCCCTCTGGGTCGATAACCGAAGCCCGACAATGGGGACATTCTGCATGATATGTATGCCGTACATCGTCCTACGATCTAATTGAACAGGGTGCACAACATCCATATTTGTAGGCACTATGGACAAACAGCTTGTCGCCGATCTGAGGCCACGAAGCACTCACGACGGCGTCGTCAGCTGTAGAAATCGCCGTCGTGTAGATCGACATGTCAGTCTCTGCCTGAGTGTAGAGACCGGTCACCACCGCAAACTCTCTCAAAGTCATGCCGTACGAATCTTCACACAGTCTAAATGATATCCCCGTTGGCGGTTGTGGCTGGAAATCCGGAGCCTGAGGCTGATACACGAAGGTGGAAAGAAACTCCACCGTGATCAGCCGGTACTGAGGGGCGTAAGTGATATCAAATAGTCGAGACCATGGGGTGTCCTTCCCAACGACGGCCTCCATCCTCTGCCGCTTGCCAAGATGCGTCAGCAAGTCATAGTCGATGGCCTTCTGCAGTCCCATCGACTTCCTCAGCATCTGATCACGTCTGTTATGCACGATTATGCCTTAAGGGAACTGCAACCATGGGTGGTGCGGAAGCTTATCGAACTGGTCAACATCAACCTCCTCGAAAGAAGACATGTCTGCACAACAGAAACAAGAAAACAAATGACGATAATAATGTATGTCCCGCTTACAAAGGAACCACAAAGTAATAATAATAATAAGAACAATAACAACAACAACAAAAACAACAAGAATAACAATAACAATAACAACAACAATAACAATAACAACAACAAGAAGAATAACAAGAAGAATAAGAACACGAATAACAATAATAATAATAATAATAATAATAATAATAATAATAATAATAATAATAATAATAATAATAATAATAATAATAATAATAATAATAATAATAATAATAATAAAAATAATAAAATTAAAAAAAATCCTAAACTCCATGTAGTGGACCCAAAAGGGTCGTTTTGTTTGACTTTCGAGGAGCAAACGGATCATAGTGGTCTATACGCCACGTTTTGTTCTAATTTTAAGAACGAAACGCCACGTATTGGTCCAAATATGTGCGCTTGTTGATTGTAGACTATGTATATTCAGCACATGTGTTGATTTATCGTGATTCGAAAACTATAAGTAGTTGAAGTTGACATATATAGGGTTTTGGTCTCGGTGTGCAACTAACTGTCCTTCGTACTTACTAATGTGTTACTAGAATTCCTTTAAATATTCTAAGTTAGTTATACTCTACGAACCCTTATCCCTTACTTAAGAACAACTAAACCTTATTTATATAAGGTTTATACTAATAATATGCATGATCCTTTTTAAATAAAACATCATTTATAAAATTCCGTTTATGTTGCAAAATATTAAGTTTAGAATCCTTTAAATTGCTTTGAAAATATTTTAATAAATAAATTTATAAGTCATTTTATTTTTTAAAAACATATGTTATTTTTTTGAGAAATGTAATTTAAGCATATTAGAACTTAAGTTAATCTTACTAGATAAGCTCCAAGTCGCTTATTAGTTCTTTGTTCATCCTTGTGTAATTCATTGCCTTAGATTATTCAATTTTGAACAATTCAAGTTAATTATACGATACATGAAATCACTAAGTGTTGATAGTTGACACGTATGATCAACCACATGTATACTTAGTTTGTTTCTTCATCTTCCTTGGACCTCAAATTGCTTCTCTAGTTCTTTGAATTCATAACTACCCATCATGTTACCACTTGATGTAACCTAATACTTAGAAAGTGAGTTTATAAATTCCCAATGTTACTAACTTAGCACTTATGAACATTATGCTTTTGCTTGGTACTTGTTTAACCACCCAAGTCTATCATTGATAATATCCTTGGGTTCTATGGTTTTCCTTGATAAAACTTTAACATTTCAAGCTCCAATCCATGTTAAAACATATGTTTATGTGTTGTGATAATTTATAAGAGCCTTTGTTTTGGAAAATCTTAGTGTGGATAGCCATAAAATAGATTTAACACCTTAAAGTGACCAAAATGACCCACTTCCGATGTTATGCATTTCGCTTAAAATTTCATCAACCAAACTCAGGTGTTCAATTGATCAAATAAAACACTTTTTTAAGTGTTAGGTTAGTTTAGAAAAGGTTTTAGTTTGAAAATATTAGTGTTGAAGAAATGCAAAACCGGTTTATGCTCTTGAAAAACTCTTACAGCTTCAAACTCACTGTTCAAACAGCTCCTATGTATTCAATTCTTGATGATTTTAGTTGGCTCCAAATCCTAAATTACGTGAAAGTCATGAACTCAGAAAATTTCCACATTCAACTGCAATATCAGGGCCATTGTTCCTGTAGTATCAATGAGACAACAACCCTTATCCTCTCGATATTGTAAGTTCGACATTGCTTGTTCTTGAGTTTCATATGTTGAATGCCAAACCAATTTCCAACTGACCCAAAGATCAATCTAACATGTTCCTTAGATGCCTAAGTCTATTTGGTGCAAGTGCTAGGGGTTTTGCAGCTCTAAAATCGGTTGAAATGAGCTGGTGTTCGAGAGAAACTCATCGAAACAGTACCTGCCTAAGAATCAGCTCGGTTGAGCTCGTTTTTTCTCCGTTTTTGATTATTCAAAGCTTGATTTCTTCCTCTAAACACAATCTACACGTTTCTATGGTCTTTTTAGTGTTGTATCTAACTGATTTGAAGTGATAAAAACGATTCAGAAGCTTACCTTACATGAATAGTAGAAAACCCTCAAAATCAGAAACTTCTCTCTAAAACCACGACCAAATCAGTTCGTTTCAGCTCCGATCGGTTGTAATACTTTGTTCCTCTCATTCTTACGGTCGTTTCGACTACTAGATCATCAAATTTGGTGGAGAAATGAAGAAGTTATAATGATTTGAAGTTGGAAATGGGTGGTGAGGTGTGGTGGCCGAATTTTTGGAGAAGAAAGGAGGTGTGGCTGCAAAAGTGAGGAGAAAAATAAAAAAATAAGGGCTTTTGTTGCCCGTGTATGTTTGGGTGTGTTTGGTCTCGCTCTGTTTCGGTTTCGCGCGTCGTTTTTCATAGTTTTCATAATATTACGTAACTTAATAAAGATAGAAGTTTTTTTTTTTAATTTTGAAATTGGTAATTCCTAATAAATTAACTAAATATCATTTATTTATTTTTTAAAATTTCAGAAACATTTATTTTTATTGTTTCATCAGATCGCTACTTTCCAATAAGGTTTTCTAATTATTAGATATTGTTCAGAACGTTAAACTTACAGATATATTCGTGCGAATCGTCACCCACACGAATACTCCGTCGGTTTAATATTCATATAACGACATCCATTATTGTTTTGTTCTTTACAATCTCACATACGTTTATACATAATAACATCCTAACTAACATTCACATAACAGTTCTGCATTGTCAGATATGATTCTGACTGTTAAACCATGGATTCATGATATAATTTTGAAATAGATCTGTAACATTTCGTATTAAACATCAAATGAAAATAATACACATGTAATATACATAGTTCGTACCTGATCTACTATACCAGTCACTGTTCCGGCTACGGTTCTGGCACTGAAGTTACACATGTGTACAACTTCCTTGGCAATAAGAACAAAAGCTTGAGTCGTCTTCTTCTCATTTGAATCTGCTTTTGCTCCTGAACCACCAATCCTGCTAATTCCATTTACTTTGTTCAATTTAAGACTCTGTCAGCTCAACGGCTATGTCAATGGTCTAAGGCATAGCAGCCATAATCAGGTCACGAATTTCACTTCACAGTCCCTAGATATGGTAACTGATAAATATTAATTCTGGTGTCACAAAATATGAGACCAATTGAGTATATTGAAATACTTAGAAGTGTATTCCTGATGCCCATCACGGATCATGCGGTGAGTTAGGAATTTTTGCTAGCTTTGTTCCTTTTTGTTCATTGGGTTCATTGGGTAAAATTTTAGAGTAACCAAGTCTCGGAAACTTTCCCAAGTCATACCATACGTATTGGAATTCTACCATTCTAAAGCCACATCTTTAAATGAAATTTAAAGTATATACAACCATATCTTCATCGGCATATTTGCTGATTGCAAGTACCACCTCAATCGTTTCAATCCACCTTAATGCTAAGATAGATCCTTCCTTACCAGTGTACTTAGGAGGTTTACAAGATTGGATTGTTTTACACTAACATTCCTTAGTTTTGGATTGTTTCAAACTAGAAGCTTCTTAATTTTCATTGTTCATTTTAAATACATTGTTTTCTTTTGTTATTTTTTTCGTGAGATTCGAATTTTCATTTGTTTTTTTAGCGATTGGATTTTTTTACACAATCACATTTTGTATTCCTTTTACAACCATTTATTGTAACTCGATTTTTTTAGTCACGGTTTAATCAATATCCGTGTGCGTTCTCTTCCACCCACGTTTTTTTAAAAGGTTCTGTAGATTGCTCTTGATCGATAACTGGAATTCTATTAACAATTCAATCTATGCGGAATCTAGATAGAATCTATATGAATCAACGATATACAATCATTATAATAAACATCATCTTCATTGATACTGAAATCTGATTATAAGAACGCACAATTAGAACACGCAGTTCTTTCACAGTCACATAGATCTAACACACACAAGTTCTGTCACTCACCCCTACAAAATCAGACAAACACGCAACATATACACAAACCTCAGCCAAACCTAGCCGAACCATCAGGTTCACCAGACGAACCAACAGGTTCGCTGGACGATGTTAGTTCGTCTAGCGAACCTTTACATAACAAGCTCTAGGTTCGCCGAACCTTTACAGACACATGCCTAGGTTCGTGGGCCAAAAGAACATAGCATAAAACCTAAATTAATTTATACAATTTGAGAGCAAACTATTAGAAAATGTACTAACGAACTTCCCCTTAATAGTTGCTTCAAATCTTCAAAATCTTGATCTTCAATCTTTAATCCGAGTCCCAATCGGTGACTGATTTTTACAAACATTATCTTCAGCACGTATAACAACAGATCTTGGAATCTTCAATAATCTTTCAGCTTCAATCCTTTCATCTCTTTCATCAATCTCTTTCTGAAAAGCCATCAACTCTACATACAAGTAGTTCACATCCACCCAATCACATCCATAATGAATTCCTAAAGTACAGCACATCCTTGCAATAGTCTGAAATTGCAATGCCATATCTTTGTAACTCACTCCCACATTATGATAACCTTCTTTAGCATTAATCTCAACTTCATTAAGAGTAGCAATATCTTGTTTTGAGTAGTTCACTAGCCAGACAGGATCAAGTAGTCTAATCACTCTCCATTGCCATCTTCTTTCAACAAAATGATAGCTTCAAAATATCTTTCATCATAGAACCAAAACTTGAAATAAGGAGTTCAATTTTGTTCTATCTTCCTCAATCTTGGTCTTGAATACACTTTTGGCTTAGGATAGACATAAGATTTATGTTTCAGCGCTGAATATTCAGGTACCAACCAATTCCACCCTTTCTTTGCTTCCTTTTTCAATAGAATTTCAAATCTTTCATTATGCTCAGTCTGAATTGGCTTGATCATCTTTAATCTTGACAGCTGCATGCATTCAAATGATGGTAAAGACATAAGATCATATGCTATTCCAAAGTACTGGCATCCATTAGTTCTCTTCACCACATTACATCCTCTATTCTTCAATACTCCAGGAATATTATGAAAATAACCATAACTCAGAATCTTCCCATGCATTGTAGATTTAGATCCAATCTTGAATCTTGAAAATTGTCTTGAATGTTTGTCTTGAACAGATTCATCATATCTTTCAATCATTTGTCTAAAAATAGTCAAAGTATCCATAATGTACTTGTGTTCTTCCTTATTCTTTCTCCAAATATCCATTCGTGTCTTAATATTCAATGTATCACATGACATACTTTGATATTTCTTATGTGCTTCAATATCAAAAATCTTTTCCAGAGTCTGTAGATTGTACAAATTTTCATCAGAAGACCCATCATATTCAAACTCAAATGATCTTTCTGCTTCTCCTATAAGCATTTTCCCAAAAACATTTGCATTTTGTAATTCATTCACTTTAACTCCAAACAAATTAGCAAGATCTTCTTTTGTGTATCCATCCTCAATCTCTCCTTCTTGAAGTTCTTTGACTAGAGTGAATTAATCAACCTTCCTTTGTAGTTCTTCTTCTCCTGCTTGCTTGAATAATTCTGCAAATGTTGGTAATGATTTATCAACAACTGGCTTTTGATACTCAATCTCCGCAATGTCTTCAATTTCAACAACTTCACAATCTTTAGCACTCTTAGGATAAACTAAAGAAACTAGACTTGCATCTAGAGAAATTCCTGATGATTTTTAAACCACTATAGCTCTAGTAATTGAATTCAAATCCCTTGAACTACCAACTCCAGCTACACCATCATCATCCTTATCATCATCATTAAAAGCGCCAGAACCTCATAATCAACTTTTTCTTCATATTCTATGTTGACAACAACAAGATTCACATCATTTCCTTCAGAAACATGAACTCTTTCATTATCATCAACTTGTGTCTCAGTGTGAACAACAGTAGAAGCTTTATCTTGAATATCATCTATCATTTTCTGCAACATCTGATTCTCTTTTTCCAGACTACTATCTTGTCAATCTGTTTTTCGACTAAACTTTCCAATACAACAATTCTTTCATTCATAGTCTCCTTGTCATTTAAATTCTCTTCTCTCCATCTTTGTAGTTGATTGAAATGACTTTTCATCATGTCAATATCATTTTGAACTGAAGAAGATTGTTTCTCAGCATCAGCTTTCTCTTTTTGCTTCTTGTACTTATCAAATTCTTGAGATAGAATAGATATCCTTCTTCTTAACTCCGAATCATCATAATTCAAAGAAAAGTTTAAATCCAGATCATCTAAGCCTTCAAACATAGCATCAACTCTTGAAGTAGAAGCTTCTTGAAATGAAGTAGTAACTGTAGTAGCTTTAACAAAAGAAGCCATAAATGGTGCAACATTTACAGGAACATAACCAGAAAAACTTGGCATTGAAGCTTCAGCACGCACAAGAACTTGTGATGTAGAAACAACAATATCTGAAGAAACAGAAACAAATGCAGGTGCAGAAGATGTAATCACAAGAGAAGAAACAATAATTCTTGGTGTTCTTGTCTTCTTTCTTCTAGGCACATTTGCCATTCTATTCTTTTTCTTGGACGAGATGTTTAAGGCTCATTCATATTGAAATTAGGATCATTCCTATCTTCTCTCTCTTCCTTGCTTTGTTGTTGTTGTTGCATTGGATTCCTCTTCATCCTCCTAACCATTATGTTTCCAAATTGGACATCTTCCATTTCAGATTCAGTAGACTCTTCTTCCATTTCATAACCAACATTCTCAGTCTCAACATTTGGAGATGATGTAGTAGCAGCAGCTTGTTCAGAAACAATATGTTGCTCAGGATAAATAACTTGAAGAGGCACAAATGTAGATTGAATCACACTTGGAGTTTCTTGTTCTTGATTATGAGATTGAGATGATTGTTCATGAGCTTGTCTAACTTGTGGATCTTGTGGATGAGGTGGTGGTGGTTGATCATCATCCATCTATTCACTTTCAGAATTTGAATCATCATGTCTCCATGCATCGTTAAGTGGAGCTACATAATTGACTTTAGCACAATGACAAACCATATCCTTTGTAAGAACAACATCACTACTCTTCTAATAAATCTTCACTTGATTCAAACTTGAATCAATCATATGCTTTAACTTCAGAATGTCACTCACAGATCTTGGGAAATTCTGGTTTGGAAACTTCTCATCAATAAACATCTGCACAAACCTTGGATAGATCAAGAATTTGTCTTTAGCTTTAGTGATGTTATCAGACATACATCTGAAAATGATAGCAGAGAAGTTAAATGGTTTGCTCAGAATCAATGCAACCATAGCTGATCTCATCAAATCCCTCAGCTCATCAAAAGTTCCTTTCCTCATACTTAAGCAATGTAGAAGTACATGTGCAAGAAACTTATATTGTAGAGGCAGCTTCCCTTTCTTGATGGAATATTCGATGCAGACTACAAAATACTTAATCCTCAAGAAGCTCCTTTGATACACCTCTCAGGAATCAATGTCATTCCTTCAGGATCTCCTCCAAACTATAGAACTCTCCTCACACCAGTTTCATTAATTTTGATCATTTGTCCCAGCACATTCGCTTCAATCACAAATGCATCATCAACAGTAATCAGTCTTGCAGATTCCCAAAAACTCTGAATATGATATCTATAAATGTGACAAGAATTAGAGATAGCATAATATATCCTCAATCTTCTCAAAAACTCTATCATCGATCTGAACTCTTTGCCATTCTTGGTAGTAGGATCCAGATAAGCACACAGATTGTGTTTATCACCAAATGCTAGATTTGCCATATCTACAATTAAAACAATCAAAGATCAGAAACAAAATTTAATTCAAAAAACAAAAATTAAAAAAATTTTCTAAGTCCCAAGTCCAGCGAACCTCCCCTGTGACGAACCTTTGCCAATGGACGAACCTAAGACTGACAAACCTATTTCATGTTCACGAACCTTTCATTCAAACGAACCTATTTTTCAAATGCAAACCTTGTGGTCAAACGGACCTATGATTATCAAAGGTTCGGTCATTGATTTAGAGAAGATTCGTCCCGAACCTTTTTAAATCAAACGAACCTGTTCAATCAAAACGAACCTGTTTGAAATCCAGATCAAAATTCAAATTTACAAATTAGACCAAAATAATCGCATCCATAGATTCTCCATTAGTCGATTAACAACTTTAATAAAGACATTTTTCATCAAAATTTGATTTAAACATATTTATTCAACAAAGTTCAGGTTCGACTAATCTATACTAAAAACTTAGATTTCTACAAATCTAGCCAGTGAAAAATCAATCTATCTACCTTTTTAGAATCACAACAACAATACGAATCTAATGATATATGGAAATCCCACTGATAATCACGAAATCGAAAAATCAAAATCAACACTCTGAGGTTCGTTTCTAAGAGAAATTAATGAAAGTGACGAATTTGTTCCACGAACCTTTGACTTTATACCTTTTCAAATCTCAAACGAACCTGTGAAACAAACCTTTTCAACGAACCTGCTAACAAACCAATTAAACAAACCTCCCAGCAAACATGATTGGACGAACGTCTCAACAAACCTAATAAACGAACCTTCCAGCAAACCTAATGAACGAACCTCTCACCAATCATGCTGAACGAACCTCCCAGCAAACCTACCATAGGTTCGTCTCAACAAATACAAACATTTTCACAAATCTTTTGACATTTTAATTTTTCAGATTTATTCAAAAAATTTTCGAACAAAACAAAATTTGGTGTTTCAGAGTTAAAAACAAATAATCAATAATTGTTGATTCAACATCAGGTATATAAAAATATCTTTTTGGATAAATTTTAATTCTGTAATAAACCTAAAATGAAACATGAAAATGAATGAAACAAACACATATTTTTGATGAGAAAGATCCAGACATGGGATCATATTGCATTACAATCATCTACACAAACTGATTGAATTAATGAATATGTTTATTAGCAAATCACAATTCAAAAATGATTGTCAGTATATGAGTCCAATTTAAATTTAATTACTTAGTTAAAATATCAAATGAAATTAAAACAATCAAATACTTTATGTTCGTCATTTACTTGAACACATCCCCATTTTGTGAATAATTAATCAAACAATAATGTTCTTGAAACAATTAAATTCAAATGTAACTAGTTTGATCATGCAAAAACAAAATAGAATTTCTTTTTGAAAATCATAAAATGTAAAACAATTTGAATTTGTTCAAAATCTTGAAATCAAGGTTGATACTTTCGTATGCTCAGATGATCCAAATAATGAACGAAAAAATAATTTAAGATTAAGCTTTTAACAATCAGATCGATATTCTCATGTACGCAGAGATTGTCCAAAACTTAATCAAACCAAGAAAACAAATTTAAATTGTTTAAAGCTATAACAATCAGGTTGATACGTAAGTATACACAGAGAAAGTTTTATCTTTAAACAAAAATAAAAGAAAAACATATTTAGAATTTCTTTTTAAAAATTGAACACATGATCAAAAACTAGCAATTAAGTAATTTTAATTCAAGAAACACATTGTAAGATTAACAAACACGCATTCAGGACAAAGCTAAGCACTGTATTCTAAGCAACTGTCTCCCACAAAGTATAATCATAATTTTGTCAAATGTTATCTCAACTAAGTTATAAGCCTACCAACATATCATACTAAGTAATTGTAAATGCTTTTTATGTTTAAGTTCTTGTATGATACAAATATGCTTCTGATTGTTACAATGTACTATCATTTCTCACTAGTTTGAATCAATTTCTCAAATTTTTAATTTTTTTAATGTTTTTGTGTTTTTTATTTTTCAAATGTTTTTTGATTTTTTAAAATTTTCTCCCCCTAAAATCTAAAACACAAACCAAATAAAAACAAACATAAAATAAAAAATATATGATGTTAATTCAATAAAAATTGATTATGAAGAAAGTTTATTCGATATGACTTCACCCATGACCCGAATTCCATTTAGTTTGAGTAAATACTCAAAACGAGTTTTATCAAAAGCCTTGGTGAGAAGGTCTGCACGTTGCTTATTTGTGTGTATCTTCACCACATCAATAAGTTTCTTTTCATAGCAATCACGTATGAAATGAAAACGAATATCAATGTGTTTGGGATGCGAATAATACACTGGTGTTTTAGTAATAGCAATGGCAACCTCATTATCAACATGTATCGGGGTATTCAGATAGTTCAAACCATAGTCTCTCATTTGTTGTTGTATCCACAAAACTTGTGAACAACAACTGGCAGCAGCGACATATTCAGCTTCACAAGTTGAAGTAGTGACAGAAGTTTGCTTTTTACATTGCCAAGAAACCAGTCTTTCCTCCAAAAATTGTGCACCACCAGTTGTGGACTTTGCATCTATCTTACATCCTCCATAATCAGAGTCACTGTAGGCATTGAAGGAGAAGTTATCATTCTTAGCATACCATAGACCGGTGTCTAGTGTACCCTTCAGTTATCAAAAAATCCGCTTGACTGCTATCAGATGTGACACCATAGGTTTAAATTGATGTCATGCACAGATACTTGTAGCAAAGACCATATCTGGTCTTGAGGTAGTCAGATACATCAAACTTCCAATAATTCCACGATAAAGTGTAGGATCAATCAACTTCCCCTTAACATCATGCTCAATCACGTGATTAGACTGAATGGGCGTGGAAATTGGTTTTGAATCAAGCATGCTAAACCGTTTCAGCACATCTTGAATATACTTAGTTTGATGAATGAAAATTACATTATCAGTTTGATCAACTTGTAAACCCAGAAAAAATTTGATATCTGACATCGCACTCATCTCAAATTAATCAATCTTCACATCTTTGAATTCCAAGCACATTTGTTCATCGGTAGATCCAAAAATGATATCATCCACATAGATCTGAACAAGGAGAATCTCCTTACCCTTTCCCTGAAAAAACAAAGTTTTGTCAATCTGACCCCTATTGAACCCGTGTTCAATAAGGTGAGTCAATAAAGTCTCATACCAGGCACGTGGAGCCTGATGAAGACCATACAGTGCTTTGTCCAAGAGGTAAACCTGATCCCGATGGATAGGATGCTCAAAGCCCGGTGGCTGAGAAACACACACTGTTTCCTTCAACGAGCCATATAGAAAAGCAGATTTAACATCCAACTGAAATACTTTGCTTCTAATCGCGCCACAGGTGCAAAAACTTCATCATAATCAATTCCTTCAACTTGTCGAAAACCCTGAACCACTAAACGAACTTTGTTTCTGACAATTACGCCTCTGTCATCTCGTTTGCATTTCAGCACCCATCGTGTGCCAATCTTTTTCTCTCCTTTTGGTAAATCAACCAAATGCCAAACCCCCAAGTTGCGAAATTGATTCAATTCTTCTTGCATAGCCACCCAAGCCGGCTCATGCAAAGATTCAGTCACAGTCTTTCACACTATTTGAGAAATAAATGCTGAATGTATCTAGAGCTCTTGACTGACATGAGTTTTCTCTAACTCAACATACATAATTTCTTCATTTGTAACTTGATTGCGTGTCTGCACTCCTGCATTAGGATCACCTATTATTTGATCATGAGAAATAGCATCTTCAAAAACCTCATTTTCATCCTCGGATGACCAATCTTCATTAATAACTTCTGAAGTACCTTCTCCATGTGGTGTAATAAATTCATCTTCAGGTTGATGAGAAATACCTTGTTCTTCTGAATTCTGCAAATCATACAACATTTGTAAAGTTATTTCATCATCAGAAACATTTGAAGACATTAAAAGACACAAACAACTTATTGTAATCGAAAAGCTAAAATGGGCCCTTCCCATTTGGTATAGGTGTATGTCGTTGAACATCCACATGATACCACAATTCCACAACACCCGTACGTTTGTTAAACACACGTTTGTTTGGAAGACTATAGCCAAGAAAGAAACCCTCTTCAACTTTAGAATTGAATTTTGAATCCGTTTTTAGCATTGTACAAGGAGCCCCAAGTGGTTCCAAGTGTTCCAAATTGGGCTTTCGATTCTGAAGCAATTCATAACAAGTTTTATTGTGTCTTTTGACAATTAAAACTCTGTTAAGGGTAAAACAAGCAGTAGCCACATCTTCACTCCAAAAAGTAATGGGAAGTTTAGAATCAGCTAGCATTGTTCTCGCAGATTCAATCAAAGTTCTGTTCTTTCTTTCATCTACACCATTCATCCGAGGCTCATAAGGTACACTGAATTGCTGCTGAATGCCTTTGGAATTACAAAATTCCTGCATTTGATAATTCTTAAACTCAGTCCCATTATCAGATCTTATACGCCTCACCCTCCACTTATATAAAGTCTCCAACCTATTTATCAACAAAACAAAATTTTCATAAGTATCCGATTTATGTTTCAAAAACATAACCCATGAAAATCTTGAAAAGTCATCAGTCACCACAAAACAATAAGATTCACCACCTATACTTTTCATATTGATGGGTCCAAAAAGATCCATGTGAAGAAGTTCAAGTGGCATGTCAATAAAAAAATTTCTTTATTTTGTGAGACTTCCTTTTCTGTTTACCCATTTTACATGAAACACACACATCCGGAAGTTTAAAATATTTTACAGGTACACCATCAACTAAATGATTATGCACAAGATGATTGATTTTCCTGATGTGAATATGTCTCATCCGCTTGTGCCATGAACGAGTGTCCTGTTCAGTAGCTTTGGACACTAGGTATTGTTTCTCACTTTGTAATCTTTATCACAAATATGTGATACACTCAACAAATTGTTAGTTAATTCTTTACAAAAGTTAACATTGTCAAACGAAGCTTTCCCATTTGTCAAAATACCAAACCCTGTAATTTGACCTCCTTTATCTACAGCAAAGTTCACATAACTTCCTTTCACCAACTTCAAATCTCTTAACAAGTTCAATTCTCCAGTCATATGGAGGGAACATCCACTATCAACAATCCAACGATTGTTAATATGGCTCGTGCAACCTGCACGATAAATTAAAAGAAACTTGAAAGTATTCAAAAGGGATGACCCCCGCCATTTTGGCGTCGAGTCTCCCGAAATGGACCATTTCCATTCTTTTGTGATGATTTGATTGAATAACCATCATCACTTGTGTCATCCTCTTTCTTAGAAAGTTCATCACCTGATCTATCTTTGAGTTTCCAAAATGATTTGGATTTGATAGGTTGTTTTGAAAATGATCTTGATGAAAAATTTTCAAAGAATCATCATCAGATGAAGTCACAAATTTCACAATCTTTTTAACATTTCTTTTGTTTTCAAACATTCTTTTCTTTTTTTTGATTTCTTCTTGCATCCAAAAACAATCAGGATTGAATATCCTAAGAACTCTCATATCATCTTCACTAGGTCTATCTCTCCTAGAACTTTCACTTGAAACATGCACAACTCCTCATCAGAACTCTTTCTAACTTTGTTATTAGGACAATTTGCAGAAATATGTCCTTTACCACAACAAGTAAAACACTTTCTTTTTCACTTGATGAAAAAGACTTAAAACTGTTACAATCACTTGAAATGAAATCTGTATTGCAATTAGCAACCAAATGACCCATATTACCACATTGATAACACTTTCTCTCCTTAATTTGAGTTTTTAGTGTGGGTTCATCATAAAAACTTGATGAACTAAAAGGTCTTGAGAAAACCATTGAAGATGAACTTCTGTTTTTAAAACCAGCTGAACTTTTATTTGAATTTTCCATTTGTTTTTGAAAATTATTTGATTTAGCCTTCTGTTCAACCCCAAAATTATCAAAGAAAAAATCCACGTTTTCCACTCTCTTAGAAATCACATTTTTCTTTTGAAACTTTCCACTAGACTCTCCTTTATGTGTGTTGAGGAGTAGTGGTTGGTTTGGTTTTAGTCACTAGTTTTGAAACCTGTGTGGTTTTGAGAACCACTTTCTCAACTTGCTTAATCTCAGATTTTGACTTCTAAGGTCCAACATTCTTTTTCTCAAAACTTTTTTCCCTTGTAACCAATTTCTCTCAAAATATCAAAAGAATATTCTGACTCAATGATATCTTCAATGATTGGAGCATCACTGTCAAGTGACACCTTTTCATCAGAAGATGAAACTCTAGCATGTGCAACAACATTTTAAGATTCAGATTCAATTAAAGAAGCTGGATGAACTTCCAGATTAAGATCAATTTGTGGCCTAGGAATGTAGCTTGAAGGAGGTGTGGTACATCATGAAATCCCAAGCCAGTAGTATCATTCGATGATCTTTGCATAACAGCAAATTAATCGATAACATACTGAGAATTCTGATAATTCTCTAGCTTGCTTTTATTCATTTCTGCCTCTGCTCTGGCTGATGACAGTTCAACTTTCAACTTTTGTACTGACTCGAGATGCACAGAAACTGCATGATTATTTTGCAAAACTTTAATTTTTAATTCTTCATTTTCTTTTCCCAAGTCTATGATCTTTTTGTCAAAACCTTTAACGCTTGAAACCAACTTTTTGTTAGCTTCAGTGCACTCGATCAGTTCAGCAGTCAATTGAGCATTCATTTCCTTCAACTTTTCAATGACCACTAAAAGATCATTATTTACCTCCTCAATCTTTTCTTTACCTTTGCTTTCTTCTTCAGCCATAGAAGCCATAAAAGCACCCATTAAATCATCATATTGTTTTCCCCAATCATATCCTTCGTCTGCTTGACTGACTAAAGCTTTGGTTGATTCTTCAAGCTTCTCCTTTTTCTTCAGATAAGCTTCTTTTGGCTTGAATGGATTCAAGTTGCCTTGCTTCTTTGGATTTTTACATTCTCGAGAAAAATGACCCAATTCACCACAGTTGTAACATTGTGTAGCTTTTGGATTGAATCCAGACTTTGTATTAAGATCAAATGCAAACCTCTTTCATGTATTCTTTTCATACCTGTTAATTCTTCTTATTGCACTAGCCAAAGCCCACTGAGTATCAATCAATTCCATTTCATCATCATCTATCTGATCATAATCTTCAAAAGTAAGATTCGAATTTCCTATTCTTCCAGCTATTTGTTCATCATAAGCACTGACAACACACGAAAGTATTGACATATGATCTCTGACCGCCTCCACAGACACCTTTCCCAGATTAGTTGTATATCAATTGAATTGGAGTAGCAGATGAAGAATCAGACTTTTTCTCATTCCCAGAATAAGATAAACTTGAACTAGTAGATGCAGATGGTGCAGAAGTACTTTCAGTAGTACTTGAAACAAAAGCTGTTTGTATTTTTGCAGACTGAACAGGAGGTGTGACCACAGATGCACCATAAACTGAAGGATCCTGTGTCACATTAACTCTTCTAGCTATTCTGTTATCCTTCATTTCCTGTTCTTCAAACTTTTGAATAAATTCTACAAGTGTCATTCCAGGAAGATTTTCTCTCAAAATCAACACCAATAAATTCCACCTTTCTCGCAAAGCATCTTCAAAACAATCTATCTTCTCTTCTTCAGAATACTCAATACCACACTTACGAACTTCTGTCAAAAACTGTCAATATCTTGTAATCAGAGCATCAAGACTCTCATTACCTATATAGTTGAAATTCTCAAATCCTTTTCTCAAATTAGTGGCTTTTATTTTCTTGAGGTTGGTGTTTCCCTCTACTTTCGCCTTCAAAGCATTCCATAATCCATATGAGATTTTGTGTTCATCAAATTGATGAAGAATTTGATTAGGAATTGTTTGACTTAACATCCAATATGCTTTCTTCTCATAATCATATTTCTTTCGTTGTTCAACATCCAATCGATCAAGAGTTTGATCAAGATCTGTGTCAGTACCATTTAGATGTGTCTCAAATCGACCTTTCTAATTCTCATAATCAGTCAAATCAAGTAGTTTTGGTACTTTGTTTGTGCTTCTTGACTCAATTTCACTAATCAAAATAATCTGAATCTTAGAGTTTTGATTAGCAACTGCTGCAAACATATCCGTCATGATTCAAATTTTTATCAGCGAACCTATTCCACTTTTATAAGCTCACGAACCTATGTATCAGACGAATCTCCTTTAAACCTTGGTCAAACGAACCTTAATCAACGAACCAGCAACAAACCTAGACCAACAAACCTTAGTCAACAACCGCTGAACCTTCTTGATAGACGAGCCTTTGTCAAAACCTTTCCAACGAACCTCTCCAAACCTTTAACACACAAACCTCAATTTGAAGATTAGCTGAGAATCAACCAGGTTCGTCTCACGAACCTATGATTTAGACTTGAATATTTAGGAGGGAAAGTCTTCAAAAACTGGAGCGAAAACCTTCAAAACTTCAACCTTCTAATTCACTGTTTTTAACAAAAAATCTTTGATTTCAACCAGCAAAATAGCAATACATGATGATGAAATATCAGCAAACGTTCAGAAACTGAAAATCAAACTCCAGAATCTTTAATATGATTGATAATCTTCAAGAACTTGTATAGAACTCCTCCAAAAGCTCTCATACCACTGTAGATTGCTCTTGATCGCTCACTAGAATTCTATTAACAATTCAATCTATGCAGATTCTAGATAGAATCTATATGAATCAAAGATACACAATCATTATAATTAACATCATCTTCATTGATACTGAAATCTCATTACAAGAATACACAATTAGAACACAAAGTTCTTTCACAGTCTCACAGATCTAACACACACAGGTTCTGTCGCTCACCCCTACAAAATCAGACAAACCTGCAATATATACACAAACCTCAGCCAAACCTAGCCGAACCATCTGGTTCGCTAGACGAACCATCAGGTTCGCTGGACGAGCCTTTACATAACAAGCTCTAGGTTCGCCGAACCTTTACAGACACATGCCTAGGTTCGTGGGCCAAACGAACCTAGCATAAAACCTAAATTAACTTATACAATTTGAAAGAAAACTATTACAAAATGTACTAACAGGTTCGCTATTTATTTAAATTTCTAGATTTTGTCTACCAAATATGATACTTGACAAAGCCTTAAAAAAATAATTCATCATAATTAGCTCATAGGCTATCGTCAAGATTCACACCGTTATTTCAATAATTCTTAGTATTTCAAGACTACTATTCTACCTATTCCTTTGATAGGCACATATCTCAATTCGGTTAAAGCTTAGATACTATCATTAGTACCTCTTTCGCTAAAACTAGGAGATCTGATGCTAATCTGTCACACTCCCGGATCTCGACGACCCGGACGCTGCGACCTGATTGGTTTCATGGATAAATACTGTCTCGGTAAGAGTTTTTTTCATTTTAATAAGTTTCAGCAAAAGCGTTGTTTCATAAATTCCTAATTTTACAAATAAATAACATCCATGGATGTGAAAACTGTTTTTCATGATTTTTAAATAGTTCATACGCGTGGGTATGAAAAATCACATTTAAACCGTTTGTTAATACTTTTCAAAAATAACTTTTAAGGATTTAATAAAATTTCATATGCATAGGTATGAACACATCATTTCATTTTATCGTAAATCGGATTTTCACAAACACGTAATTAGAAATCATTTTATAATATCCGATTTATACATGACTTGGAGGCATAGCTCCAATAATTCCATGGTCTCACCACAAGATCTTATTCAAGGCATCATAAGCCTAGAATCTCTAATCATGCTTCTATTTTACATTTCATTATTAGGTGAAAATTTTTTGAAATTAAAACGTCAACATAGTGTTGATGAATACAAATAACAGACTCGATATGTAAGCATAGCATGGTCGGTCCTTGAACCATAATTATTATTGGCAATACTACACATATAGCAGGTTATTTCACCGATCGATACAACCACTGGATACCCTGGCATGTACTGTCACTGGTGAGGAACAGTAGCGAAGTGCGTCTTACAAATTTTCCCTCCAGCCCACAGTCCGTCATTGGTTAGGCTGCCTGCAGAGTGCGTCTTACGTATAACCTTCCAGCCCATGTTACCAGCCATATATGAGAATTTCACCCATAGCGGATACAATTTGCAAATCGTACGTATACTAATGGCCTAAATGCTGGTCTCATTGTATCCCTTTATGTGTCCAAGTTTAAACATACCATGCTAAAAAAATTCATTTATAAACTTAAAAACAGGTTAAATGTATTCACCTGGATTTTGGTTGGCTATGTGACAACTTAGAACTATTCAATATAAATTTGGGTTGGTTGTGTGACAGCTTAGAAATTCTCATTGTTATTATTATTATTATTATTATTATTATTATTATTATTATTATTATTATTATTATTTAATTGACTTTTAACTAATTTTAACGATTTTTTAGACCCCAACTATTTGGAATACTATTACATCTTACCTATTTATTTAAACGAATGATGATTTCTAATGTTAAATCCTTGAATAATCATATTTTATAAATTAAAATATAACTATTTTATTTATCCGACGATACTTTGTAACGGAAATGAACGTTTCTATTATTTTTATTTTTAAATAATAATATTTTAATTATAAACGAAAGTATATAATCTATATTTTCAAAACGGGATGTTACACGTGGTGTGCCGTGACGTGCAATGATCCTGTTGATGTACAAAGTGGAAAACTTCTCCATTTTGTAATCCTCTCGGATTGGGAGAAAATGAGCAGATTTGGTGAGTCAATCAACGATCACCAGAATCGAATCGTACCCTCATGGGGTTCTCGGCAACCTGGTTATGAAATCCATGGAAACTTGTTCCCATTTCTATTGAGGAATTTCAAGTTGCTGTGGAAGTCCCGAGCATTTCTGATGTTCTGCCTCGACCATTAAACATGTCAAACATTTCTCTACATATAGGGCTATGTCCTTCTTCATTCCAGGCCACCAGTAAGATGTTC